>QEPC01001726.1:223238-269862 GCA_003113815.1 Sphenodon punctatus
AGGCAGGCGGGCGGCGGGGCCACTGCGGCCGCCGCATCGGGCCGGAAGCGCCATGGCCCGGGATCCCGCCGGGGATCCCAGGCCGTGGCGTGTGGCCAGACGTTACTTTTTGTTGGTCCCTGCCAGGGGTCCGTTTGACCACGCTTCCCAGGACATTCCCCCGGCTAGCCCGGGAAGCGTGGTTCAAATTGACCCCATGTGGGTATTGACCGTGGGGAACATCTGGCGGCCTCCAAACAGAAGTTCGAAACACGGTGACCACAGGTGGGTATTCACCGTGGTTCACCGTGATCTCGTAACGTCTGAAAATACCCCATGCTGTCAACAGAATTTTCCTGGTGGTTTGTACAGGCTTAGGTTTCACCATTACATAACTAGTGTGAATCGTAGGTAAGGTTGGAAAGGCATTTAGAGTATTATGTATAAAGATGGAGACTGAGTGAATGTACTTTATAGACAGCTAGCTAGAAACCACAAAACCTATACATTAATTATGTTGACATTGGGTAATTTCAGACATGACAAGCCCGGAGGCCCGCCACGCTGAACCCTGGACCGGGATCGGATCCCGGTCCGGGATCAGGCCTGCTGTCCTTTTAGACGTGCCGGCTTGATCTCTATCAGGGAGGGGGCAGGGCTGTGCGGCACAATGTGTGGCCGCACAGCCCCGGCCGCCTGCCCTTGGGGAGACGGGCGGACGCAGCGGCCCCTGCACCCAATCCTGTATCGTGGTCACGATCCTTGAAGGGCCAAGGTAACCGACATTACTTTTGGCCCATCACGGATCGTGGCCAATCTAACTACTGTTCTGGACCTCGGACCGGCTGGCGGTCCAGAACTGTGGTTAGCTTTGATCCCTGCCAGAAATTCACCGTGGTGAACATCTGGTGGGGATCAAACAGACCTTACTGCGATTGCTGCCACCACAGGGAATCGGCTAGGATTCCCTGTGGTGAACAGCGATTTCGTAACATCTGAAATTACCCATTGTAAGTACTTAGGAAAGAATCCTGATTTTTTTTTTTTTCCTTTGTATTGTTGGTTGTTAACTTTTGAAAATTAAATTCTTACAAAAGAACTGGAGTACCAAAAAAAAAATCCAGAATTCAAGGTGGTTTTTCTCTAAGTACAGAGTCATATCCTATAATATTTGGGAAGAATCTATTTTATTGGAATATATCTTGTGCGCTGTATGTTTTAGGCAGTGGCCTACCAAGAATTTGAGTGTAGCCATCCTTGGAATTAATTTCCATTACAAAAGGCGTGAGAGAGGTTTTGTTTAATAAGCCTTGTTTCATGATTTGAGACTAAAATTAGATATAGCACTAAAATCAAACTGAAAAGAATGCAACCCTTGGACGTAACCAACATTTTTATATAAACTTTTGGCTAGTGATTTAGAGCTAGTTATTTTATTATTATTATTTTTTTTAAAAAAAACATTTTGTAAAATTCACATTTCAAGAGTTTAAAAAAATGTACAAAATATATCACTGGCTTTTCAACCAGCTGTGATGCGACTGACAATCTAACCTGTGGGAAGGGACCATTGGTGGCAATGAGGAAAACGCAATAAACATGGGTCCTGGCCTGTGGGTGAATAAAGAAGATTAGTTTGTTCTTATGTTCATTTAAATCACACACAAACAAACCACTCGAGCCAACCTGCATTAATTGCCAAGGTTTTTGAACTCTTTTAAGATCATACCTAGAATTTGTGGAGAACTGAGGTGCTTTCTTGGGTGGTCCTTTAATTTTATTATATGCCAGCGTTAAAGAATATTCTGTGTTAGTTACCTTTTAAAATATAAGAAATGTGGTGAATCTTCAAATAAGACTTAGTGTTTTTAAGACTATTTCATCAAACCAGTTTCACCAAACTAGTAACAGGTTCTTGTATTAAAATCGAATTCTGGTAGACAAATGACACACAATATACTTGTGTTGATGATGATGATGATAATTTATTTATGGCATATAACCAAAAACTTGTGTTGCAAGGGAATGTATAGCCAACTTGTCAATCTAATTTAACTTCCAAATGTTAGGTATTGTGTGAAAGATTGACTGTTCACGCAGTATTTTATCTGTTCTATCTGTGGGGAGCAATAAAAGGTTTGCGTAAACATGGGTAAGTCCTTAAAACCGTTTAAAACTAGATTTATACAACCATAGTATTAATAATAATAAATCCTCAGATTGGTTTTTAATGGCCATAGCGCCAGCTACAAGACTGAATAGCACTTAAAAGCTGCAATCTTACTTCACCGGCACTAACAGAACCCCTTGTCTTCAGTGGGTCCTCTGCCAAGTGCAAATAAATTTAGGCTCTGAGCCAAATATTGTGGATACCCAGGGATGCAAATGAACTCTTACAGGGTTCACATGATTTCTTCTAACTATACTAACTTTGTCCCCTGCTTCAATTTAACTGCGTGCAATAACTTCATGTTTATTTTTGTTTCCTTCTGCTAATTAACTCTAGAATGTTCCAGTGTATTTAAATGCACACTGCTTTCTTGCTTCCTTTCTCAGTAATTAGCCATACCTTACATGATTTTTATTCTATTATCTAATTCAAGAACTGTGAAGTGCATTTAGTAGCATACTCATTCCCATTGTTCGAGCTACAGTGAAAGCAATTAAATTACAATAACTTCAATCACATCTGAACACTTTTCCTCTGTTGAGATAATTTTAAGAGGTAGTATAATGACTGTCTCTTTTGTTTTAAATATTTAATAAGGTTTTGCTGTTAAAGCAAAAATCCATTAGCATCTCTGAATTAGAAATAATTGAATCAAAATGTTATGTATTGTATAAAGTGGTCTGCTTTTTTCTGTGTCTCAGTTGTTTACCAACATGAATTCCATTTCTTATTTTGAAAGCATTTTATGGGCACTCTCGTGCGATATAGCTTAAAAGCAATACAGGAGTTAGTTAATTGCTTCTGCTATATACAGCACTTAACTATTTTCAGTGCATTCCCCACATTCTTTTTATATATATATATATATATATATATATATATATTTATTATTATTATTATTTTATTATAATTCTAGCCTAGCCAATCTTTGTTTGTTTTTCATAAATTATCTTGATTTGAGGGGAAGAGATTGTATTTGCTGCTTAAAGTTGACGTCTCTTGAACCGAACTTTAATACTAGTTTTTGTTTCTCCTCTGCACAGTCCCTTCAGTCTGAGTTTGTTCAGTACTAAAGTCTTGCTGCTTCGATGAAAGCTGTCCAACCCTTAAAATCCCCTTTCTTCATGGAGGAGCAATGTTGAGGGAAAGGAACTGCTCACTGGGAAGAAAACTCTTCATTCCTAGATAAATTAAATCTCTAAGCAAATATTGAGGAGAGACTTTGGATAATCAGACTTTTTTTCTATTAATGACTACTGCAAATGCACTGAAATTAAATATACAAAAATTATACAAAGTTTGTATACAAATGTGAGATTTGAATATTGAAACTGATGAGGATATTTGTAGCCGATTTTAGTAAAGCATTTGTAATTACATTTCTGTATACAGTGTTACAATATGTATGTATTGAGTAAAATAATATTTTGGTAATCTATATACAAATATATATAACTGTATAAAGATTAGAATATATTTTGATTTAGGTTTATTCCTTCTTTGTTACCAAAAATGTTGTGTTTAAATATGTTTTAGGGTGTTTTATCTGCATTGTGTGTAAAGTTTTAAGAAAAGAAATTTTGGTTTTATTTCATGGGTCCACTATGGGTCAGGCTCAGTTTGATCTTTTTGGCAATTTGTCTGCTTTAAATGACTTGGTTGAAGTCTGGCTAGTGGGAAACTAGGTAGCATGATATCGAGTAGTACAACTTTAGGATATAATATATTTTCTGCTTTTTAAAAAAAAAAAAAAAAAGCTTTTAGCTGTTGACATTTCATATGGATACCCTAATAGGAACATAACTACTTATAGTTTAAGCCAAACATTTCAAATTACATTATGGCTTTTTTTTTTTTAAAGGGAAAGTAATTTAGCTAATGATTATGAACATATTTTTTCCCAAGAACTTATTTTACTTTTAAATTTTCACTTTCAGTATTTTTACATGTATGGAACCCATCTGCCGGTTTGTTTTTACACTTGTATTGGATCAATTTTCAAATCAAACATAAATCATTTTAAAATTCTGACCTGCAGTTGCTCTGTGGAACATGGAATGCCAAAATCAGACCTGGGGTAAAAGGAAAGAATGCCATTGAATTCAGTGGACTTGCACCTGTTCAAAGTTTGCTGCCACACATTCTGATGTGAAAGCAAGTAATTATAGTTTGCAGCTGAACTTATACCTTTATAGACACTTTCAGTTGCATAGTGTAGCTACCTGTTCACATGATCATGCTGTAAATTGCGACTGTATCACAAGCTAGTTCTGCTAGTAGGGAACAGAACCTAAGACTTTTAGTGCTCTTCAGAGTTAAGTAGGAATGAAACTTAAAGTATTACCAGTAAGATTTGTGGATAAAATTCATAGTATTTGGTTTACTCCTTCAGAACTAATTCTCCTGTATCATTAAGGAGATCGTGTTTTGGCAACGTTATTCATGTTACATGCTTCTGCAAAAAAGTGCTTTTGAAATAATTGCACTAAACTGGTTAATGAAACTAATAATCAGTAATTCAGAATGCAAAATGGGAATTGTAAGCTGCCCCGGGCTGCCTGATGGCAAAAGGGGCGGGGTATTAAATTGAAAAATAAATAAAAAATTTAAAATAAATAAATAAGCAGAACTGTCATTCTTAGCAAATCAAGGATAAACACTAGTCCTTTCTGCTAAAGTTTGAGAGGTAAATTGATAGGGAAGTGTGTGTATTTCAAATCAAGTTAAGATTGGTATTTCTTATAGTTAAGAAATACAAATAATAGAGGGAAGCAGAATCATTGACCATTATGGTGGCTAAATGAACAACTTTGAGTAAACCTATTAACATTTACATGCAATACTGTAAATTTCCATAACTGTGTGTCTTTGTGGCATACACACCAAGGACCATGTATGTGCATATGTGTATACAAAAATATATGAATGGTAGGTTAAAGGTAAGGTAATTCTACCTCCTATCAAGTATTTTTGACATGTATTTTGTTTATAGCTTATCAGACATTTTGTTCTATTTTTGAAGTATAGATATACATTGCTAATCAACAATAAAAAGCCTACTGTCTTATTTCTTCTGTCATAATTTTTATGGCTGTGTCAACAATTGACAAGAGTATTGTGGACTTTATATAGTACCAGATTCCTTTTCAGAATACCATAATTTTGTTCTTTTCCGTCATTTTATTCATCATGTAAATTTCACAAACTGGGTATACAGCAGGTTTGATACCAATCGTTTTTTCCTACCCAAGTCCCTATCTCTTTTATTACCTGAAGCTGCATCGTGTAATAGTCAATCAATGGTGTAACTATAGCGTGGATATTAGTAAAAGAACAATACTGTACTCAAATTTTCCATATCCAATTCCTTGGGTAAACAAATTACTTCTGAGCAAGAACAATTATTTAAATGCTACCCTTCTGTCATATACACATGACATAGACTATACCAATCAGCATTCTTCCCAACATTGGGTTCCCTCCACCCACACACCAATTTCATTCCACAGCTACAAAAACAAAAAGTCTTTCTGGCCACAAATATCTGCGCTTTCCTTTAATAGTACATAGTGCTATGTATACTTGAGAGGCATGGTGACTGAGTGGTTAATGCGCTCAACTACATCTCTGAAGGCTGTGGGATAAAGTCCTGCTTGTTATAATTAACGGTTGCCTCCTGTTCACCCACCTGTAAATGGGCACCTGATCCATTGGGTTGGAGGTCAAAGGTGGTCAGACACAGTGCTGGCCACATTGCTCCCTTGTGTACTGTAAGCCACAGAAACTGGTGTGCCTTAACCACACCAACCTGATTGGTCACATGGTTCAGGACAGACTTGGCTTTTTTACTTTGCTGTGTGTACTTCGAAGTACTGCAAAAATGGAGTAATTGCAGATATCCAATACTAAAACACATAGGGTGTCCCTCGTCCCCCGCGTGCAGCCCCAACAATGCCAGGTTTAAATGGACCCGACAGCTGCCGTAGCCCGCAACCTGCCCGTGCAGTGCCCCTTCCACTGCTCCATAGACCTGCAGGTGTATCGGCCACCACTCTAGGCTGCTACCTGCAACTCTGACATTGCCAGGGCAACCCCTGGCCTAAAGCAGCGCTTCAGTAGCCCATCTGCTGAGTAGATTGGCCACTGTTCCGCCCCTGACTGGTAATCTGGATTTGGGCAGCCCACTCTACTTATAGTGCTTTGGGATGTTCCAAAGCCGGCAGGTAGAACAGAGCCCTGGGTGAAGTCCATGTGAAAGCACCCATAGTTCTGACAGGTAAACTCTGAGGTAAAGAGGTTATTATTTTTTTCACGGCTGCTCTTCATGGCAGTGGCAGGGCCAGGGATAGAATTTTTGAATTTCCTGAATACTGTAGTGTCTTGAGTACAGTTCAGAACTTCGCTTGCATATGATCCACTGAATCATGGATTCTCCTCATTAGGAATGTGAATAGAGTTAAAGTGATTAAGGAATCTTAAGTGGTGGTTTAATATTTAAAATTGCACCTCTTTTGCCATCTTAATCACAGTCTTATTGACTTTTGTAATTAATCTGATAACATGAATAATAAACTCGATGAGTAATAAACTCTATGTACTGGGCTCTTCTTCAGTTCTCTGGGAAGCACATTAAATACAGTGAATGCATTCATTAATCAAGATGGCATGACCAGCAGTGACCTGTCTGTTTCACAGGAAAAGAAATTAAAATTTGCATAAAGCTTTATTAAGGTTGCTCATCTCCATCAGAAATTTCAATCTTCAATAACATTCTGAATTCTATAAAGCATGGATTTAATTTTCTAGTTGCCCAACAGTTACCTGGCGATATTACAGTAATAGCGCAGACTATTTGCCCAAAGAAGAAGTAAAGTTACAGTTGTTCACTTATGGAACTTTAGTCTTTGCTTATCCTGTTACTTAAAGCACAAACTGTGCCTACAAGTTTTAGGCAGGCCATCTGCCTGCTGGTGGACATCAGCTACAAAACTACAAATTATCTGTTCTCTAGCTCAGGGAAATGTGCTCTGAGGACAGAGAGATGTGTTCTGAAGCTCATTTCCACTGATTGGTTCATGTTCTCATGCAACACCTATATAACCAGGCAATGTGAAACAAGTTCTTTCTCTTTTTCAAAAGAAGCCCTGCTCTTCCTGAGCGACTGATTTTTATCAGTCGATTTTTAGCCTTGTAGTCTTTGATATCATCCTAGAGCCAGAGCCCTCTCTTTGGAGATTCGTACAGAAATTTTTTGGGGGCCAATACATTGTTGGAATCTGGACTTGTTAAAACAGTCAGTGTACAAATGAAGAGCAATCAACTAAAGATTTGTGGAGGCCACCCAGTCATTATTTTACCGTTCCTTCAGTTTGGACTGAAAAGAGGCTTAAGACCGAGCATGCTGAAGAGAGCAATCTCTCCTCTTCTTAGCTAGTGTGATCATTTACAGGGGTCCCGAACCCATCATGTCTCATCCATGTAGCCAACAATTCCTTACGACGGTCACCCTCCTTTCCCCAAGAGTATTAAAACTACTTTCTCCTCTTGATCCTGAGCGTAGTACTATCAACACTTGGCTAAACAGCCTTTCAGATGGTTTCACTACTTCTGGTCTCTGAAGGTGTTCCTTTCCCATGAGCACAAAGAGGATTGGAGATAGAACACAGATCTGTCTATGAACAGTGCTGTGCTCTATAAGGATAAAGTGGCCCATGGGATGGATCCAGCTTTTATCCCCATAGCCAGCATGAGATATGGCGGTTTTCAGGAGATATTCCTGCTTTCATTTTGCCCACACATCCTAAAGAACCTAAAGGGCACAAAGCAAATGTCAGGTGAGCACTTCACCTCTCTTGCACAAGTCCATTTAGAAATTCTGCCTCCCCATTGTGTTATAACTTCCAAAAGGGGGAGAGGGGGCCTCCAAGTCTGTGGCTATGTTGGTTAAGGGTATAAATAGAGTTTTATGAGGCACCTGGGGCAGAAGTCACAAGTAAGGTACTGCCCCTTCCCTGAGGAGTTTACCCACCTCCTGGACTCCCTGTAGAGAAATCTGTAAGGCACCCAGATAGTCCTTTGTTCTCATGTTTAGGAGGGTAGGACTGGGAAGGAGGGGGTGTGTGGGCTCCCTTGCCAAGGCCCTGGGAATCCTCCCCAGCTGCATCCACACTGCTGTGCCTCCCCCTTGCAGGTAACCATCTTTTACAAAGGGGAGCTGCCCCTGAGGGCGTGGAAGGACTGGGAAGGAGGGGGGGGGTGGGCTCCCTTGCCAAGGCCCTGGGAATCCTCCCCAGCTGCATCCACTCTGCTGTCCCTCCCCCTTGCAGGTAACCATCTTTTACAAAGGGGAGCTGCCCCTGAGGGCGGCGCCCTCTGGGCGCCGTTGGCGGGCCGTTAGCAGACGGAGGCGGTGGAGGTGGCTACCAGGGACTTTGGAGGAACTGTTTGAGGAAGCCCCGCCTGCCTTGACTTCCAGACCTGTTGTCCCGGGGCATCGTTAGTCACTTGGGAGGGAGGGACCCCGAGCCTGACCCAGGAGGAACCCCACAAGTGCTTGCCTCGCCGCGAACCCATCTGTCCAGGCAGAGGGATCAGCTGTGTGCGCAAGCTGGCTGGGCAAGGGCGCCCAATGTGCTGGCGGACCTTGCTGGTTCGCAAGGTGTTGATGCTTTGGGTATAGGGGTGGGAGATTCTTGTGTTTGTTATTAAATTTTTTGCCCTAGAGATTAACCATACACGAATATAATGCCTAGGAAGGGAAAGAAATTAGGGGTGATTACCAGGAATCGGGCTAGGCAACAACAGTTACCTGAATGTTTTGCCTCGGCGATTGTATCCCCCAAGCCCAAACGAGAGGGGCCTCTGCGAGAATCCCTGTGTGTTGCTCAAAATGACCCTGATATAGAACGAGCCTCCTTGACTCCTGGTTTGGGTATTTTATCTCCCCGTTTTTTGGGCTCTGGGAGTCTGGGGGTTGGGATGTCTGGTGACGGGGCTGGGCCATCAATTTTACCAAGGCCAGCCTTTCCAGACCCCTCATTGCTCGAGTGCGCTCTGGCCTTTAAACAACAGGGAGAGAAGTGGCTAGCCATGGCCGCCAAAGTCCGGGGGCGTGTGGTGGCCACTCAAGGTTCTCAGGTCCCTCCCCTAGAAAACAGAAATTGTCTCTCCCACGAGTTAACAGAAGAGTCCGAGCCCCAGTACCCAGCTATTCTGGGTGAGGACGGGGATAGTGTTAACCGGAATCTTCGACCAGTTGGACAAGAGGAGCTGGGTCTAGAGTTGCTATGTGCCTATGCTGAGTCTTCACCCTCTCCTTTGGATCAGGGTGGGGAGCCTCGGAGAATACCAAAGTCACATAGCCAGACGAGTTTGGGAAGGGGGGGATCCCTTGAGGTGTGCCCTGGTGATTTAATCATTCCTAGAGATAAAGCCACAGGATCCCAAGAGGCCAGTGGTTCTCGTAATCCTCACCAGCTGGAGGAGCTTGAGTTCTTCGCCCGTGAGCTCGCAGGGAAGGAGAGAGCCCCCAGTAGTTCTGGAGGCTCCATGTTGGATTTACGATCCCCTATCCCGCTGACTCAGGAGCCGCGGGCCCAGGGTTGTGGCTGTCTTGTGCAGGCAGAAGCATATAGGGCATTTGCGGAACGAATTGAGGGGATGGACTTAAAACTCCAGGCCCTCCAGCAGCAGATGTGTAAAATCTGGGATTGTGTTAACGATCTGAGAGGGAATAAGACTCCAACGGACCTTCAGAAAGCGGACCAGACATCGCAGACAACTCCCTCGCAAGGTTTGGCCTGCTCTAAGGTTTTACCTCAGATACTTAAGGAGGATTGGGTTATTACCCCAGTAACTGATGCGTTGACTATATCAGTCCATCCGTTGCCATCTGGAGTACTTCCCTCTTGGGATTCGAAATTTTCAATAGCACACCACGTTTCTATGATACTGGGTTGCTCTTTTCTGCCATCTTACATAGCCCGCTCTTTTTATTTGCCAGCTAGGGATGGCACTTTAAGGTTAGTTGTTTATTTTCGGTCATCTGCCATCGTAGAATGGCTGCTGTCCAATGGCCATTATTTCAGTCAGTGGCGGGTTTACTTGAGGAAAATTTATGCCAAGAGGGGAATTGTGCCACTTATCCCTAAGGTTTTGCCCACCAAGCCAGATCCCCGACTAAGTAATTCCGATTTGCCCCAGTTGCCCAGGGGGAAGGCAGGTATCACTTTGGATACCATGAACTCCTGTGGGATCCCAAAGTTGACCTATAGCGAAGCCCCTTTTGTTCCGACCCTAGCCTCGGCCTGTGGGTCTACTACCACTATTACGGCCTCGGCTTTAGCTAAGCCAGACCGCCTTCACTCTAGGGTTCCCGCTTCAGTTAGTACTGGGAGGCCTGCCATTGTGGCAGCAGCCTCCCAGACTCTCTCAAGGCCCCATGTTGCCAGTTTATCTTTAGGCCATGCTCCCAAAGTACCCTTTTCTCCTAATGCTTTCTTAACTAAAGGGCAGGCCTCCCAGATCCAATGCCCGATTGTATTGAGCCCCGGTTTGGCTAACCATGATGCAGTTAAAAATAAGTTGGGCTTTCCTCTTAGAGGGGCCTCGATTTTTGAAGAGATCCTGGCTGCTGATCCTGTGTGCAGGTCTACTATCTGTGGAGCCACGAGTAAATTATAGCTGCTCATATGAGGTAGTTCTAGATAAAGTCATTTCTTTATTTTAGTGCGTATTGTAGGTAAATATTGTATTGATTTTAGGATTTAAATAGGGCAATATTTAAGGGCCCTATGAATTTGTATATGTGTATTGTATTTACTTGTGTGTGTGTTTTGAGCAATGGCCTATGGCTACGCCGTAATAAATTTATTATTATTATGTTTGAGGTTCTAACAGACCAGCATCCTCTCTGCTCCTAATGCTGCCTTTTGGGAGAAGAGTCCCTCAAAATATTTTCCTGGACTAATAGGAAACTGGTTCATTTTGTAAATACTTGGAATCATCCCTCTCTTGGATGAATTTGCTTTGAACAAATTCTCTGGTGGTGCTCTCTTGAGACTACTACCAGAGAAGAGAGAGAGGAAAGAAAATTGGACTTACTGCAAAGTGTTTTTCTTCTCTTCTATTTGACTGTTCTCTAGCATCCTATTCTGGATTCCCCCTCTTTTATCAAGCTCAGGCTGGCTTGTTCTGTAGTTCTCTGTCTAAACTTAATTTGTTTTTGTTTTTCTTTCAAAGCCTTGTCCTGAGGAGGATTAGCATTTTGCTTATCTACTGATATAGGAGTCCAATTTAGTATGTTCTAGCTTTGGAAAGCATTGGACTATCCCCTGAGTAGCAGATATTTCCGTCTCCTGACTGGTATGTCATTCAGCTAGTCTGCCTCCAGTCAAAATGGAGAGGGAAACAACCTCTTGGAAACCACTCAGCATAGATGAGGTAGAAAGAAAATTTCTAGGTAAGCCCAGTTTTCCATTCTTTCTCCATCTCCCTCTGTTTATTTGGCCAGCTGGGAGTAGGTTAATGGAGAGAGTGCTCAAGGCTTCCCCTTTTTATTTCATACCATCCTTAAGGCAGTCCAGCACCCTACTGCCAGCATCTCCCCATTGGCCCTGACCAACCAGGACGGGCAAGGATTTAATTCACAAGTAGTAGCCCGAACAGCACATCCGCCACCTTGACAGGGTCACCAATTGAAATTCATCCCACAAAATCAGACACAACAGGACATTCCTAACCTCTGGCTCTGCCACTGTCTCCAAAACGGTGGAGTCACAGTCATGCTCAATGCGAGCAATTTTGTCTGCAAGGTACGCTAAAAACATGTCACAGCGCGCCTTGGACGAATCTGGTTCCAGGTGGAGACAGGCTTGACTGACCAAGCCTTGCACCACATGAAACCGCTCCACTGGACACGACTGAGCAGATGCTATGAGGGTAGCAAAGAACCGTTTCTTTGCTGCTTGCACAGCCACAGCATAGGCTCTCAAAAATGCTCTGTCACAATCTGTCATCTTGGGCACGAGAACAGTGCCACCGTCGCTCCAACCACCTTCCCTCGCGCTTCAGCCACCCCAGGTCTTCCATAAACCACAGAGACCTGCGGAGGCGAAACACTGGCAGCAGATGCCTAGGAACCACCTAATCAATGGCCCCTGCCAGCCAATCATTCCGAAAGGCCACAAGGTCAGCAATGGAGTGGCCATCGAGGTCTACAGGCAAATCCCCCAGGGCATTCTGGAACCCATTCGGTTCCATAAGTCTCTGGGGGTGGACCATCCTAATGAGTCCCTTTGCCCCCCACGGACAGGTAGACGCGCCAGGATGCAAGCCTGCAGGAGATACTGGTCCAACCATGGCAAGGGTGAACACACAACACCCCCATTCTTGGACACACACACATCTCAAGGACAGTGCAGAACACCAAGTCCAGCGTATACCCCCCCCGCCCCCGCCTCATGTGTCGGGCTCACCACCACCTGGGACAGACCCATGGTTGCCATGGCTATTAATTCCTGCTCCACCCCATACGTTCTGGCCTCAACCTGGATATTGAAGTCCCCCAGAACAATAAGCCTGGGAGACTTCAAGACCACATCCAAGACCAAAGCAGCTAGAGCAGTCAGGGAGACTGCCGTGCAGTGGGGAGCATGGTGCACAAGCAGAATCCCCAATCTGTCCTCGGTCAGATTCCCGATTGTGACATAGATTGGGGATTCTGTCAGTGACCAAATCAAAACCAAGATGGAGGCCCTCTATCCTGGACTCGATCTGCACCAAAAACCTTTGAGTGGCCAAACAATCCCTAAAAACTATTTTATAGTTGTAAAGTGCTGGGTAGATTGCTTGACCTATATAAATACAACAATAATAAATATTTGGAAAACTTAAATTTGGCATGGAACGGTTTTCCAGCAGTTTCCATTCTGGTAATATCATTTTCCATAGTTTTGCATTAAAAATTTGTTTGTTACCCATGTTCATTTTGTAGGCACATATACAGATAGATTTACCTTTGGATAGAATTTCTCAAGCTGCCTTAAATAAGTTGCCATGCTGAGGCCAGTGTATCTGAGCTTGGAGCCCATTTTCTTTTCTTTTCCCCTTGGAATCACACAATGTGTATGAAAGGTCAGCAGCCTGTGGGAAGAAGAGGATCAGAAAAGATCATTTCTCTGAACTGGGCGGCATTTGTTCTTTTAGCCCTGCACCCTAGACCTGAGTGTTCCAACTAGCAGCTAGATGTGGCCCTCAGAGCAATGTCATAGGGTCCACAGCCCTTTCTTTATAAATGTATTAAAACTATCAGATTAAAAAACATACAGTTAAGAAGGTGTTTGAGGAATTAATGTTGGAGTAAAAAAACCTGACAATAGTCTGATGTTATGCAGCTACAATTTTGTTTACATCTAGCATTTAAATTTTAAATGACATTAGGATATTTTTTGTTTTGACAAAAAATGTGATTTATTTTTTTTAAAAATGTTTGGCCCTTTTATCCATTTTGCATCTGGCACTCAAAGGCAAGTGTGTTGGAGTATCCTGCTTTAGTCCATCCTTATGATTGTAGAACTTTAATCAGATGAAACCGTTGCATAACACCCTGCAGAACAGATGGTAGTTGTGCTATACAGTATCATGAGAAGGAAATGCATGCTTTTCTGTCCTACTCAGTCTCTACGGCTACAAGTAAACTATGTATTATTCCTGATCAAAACACATATTTTTTGTTTCACATGGAGAGAAGTAACATTTTGTCAGTAGGTTGGGAAGGGGAGGGGGGAGCAAACAGAAAAATCAACTAGACTATATCAACCCCTCCGCCTGTTAGTGGGTGGCCGCTGTTTTTAAACCGGTTGCACAAATAAGGTGGCAGCTGTGTGCAGAGCATGCTTTCCCCCCATCCAAGTCAATGTCAAACAAGTATGACTGCTTTTTGAACATGGATCCTATCCAGACCTTTCTCACCCAGAAAGAACACTTTTCTCGAGCTACAGCTTCAAAGGGGAGCTTAGCTCAAGCTGCAGCAGTTTCATTGGCAGTGCAGACCATGGTAGCTTTTCTAGCTGTACTAGTTTGTCCACAGCAACAGTCCCTATTGGGGCACAGCTGCTTCGGCACTGACTCTCGTCGTCCCTTTCTCAGGGTCCAAGTCCCTATTTCAGAAGAGAGAGACAAAAAAGACCGGTATTCAAAACTCTGGCACTTCTTTCCTGCTTGCCTCCCAGGAAAAGCACTTGAGAGGAGAATAGGAGATGATGGAATGACAAAAAACAGGATGCTAAGAAACTGCTTCTTGACCACATTAGAGTAATTGCATATGCGTGTTAACTTGTGTTCACCTGCTCACCTCACTGTGCACCTAATAAACGGCCACCTGCCTGCATGGGTATGTTTGCTTTGGCATCTACCCACTGCACTCCTCTCCTAGCTCCTACCCCTGTCTTTACCTGAACCGGTATCTCATCTTGCATTTGACGCTTTTTGCATTGCGCAATATTTCAGTGGACCCTGGGAAGAAGAGCAAACTCGGCTGATCGCTGGATTTCCAGGTGGCAGCTCATCATGCCATACTAATGCCTGCATCCCATCCCTGCCTGGTCCCCTCATGAACAACCATTGATGCTGCCAGTTCAAAGTGCTATAATTGTATTGGGTGGCGGTGACAAAAAAATAAAATAAATCTCATCTACTATCCAACAGGCAAAACCTGGAACTCTAATTTGAGGCATTTGCCCCTCCCTAACTGGTCTGTGACAGCGAGGTCTCCTAAGTACTAGAGTGCTGGATTTTCCCTAGCCACCCACCAGTTCACTGCTGGTTTTTGCCACGGAAATTCATGAGAACGACTTCCTCACACTGTATAAGCACCACGCAGTCGCCTACGCCTCGGCTGTACCCTCTTGCGCTCATCAGGCAAAAGATTAATCTGTAGCCGCAGGCTGTACTTCACTGAGGGCCCAGGTTTCATGGAGTGTGCTGTCATTTCCCACATTCCCGCCATCGGGCTATCGGCTTCTGGGGCCCTATGGTTTGAAAACATAAGCACAACAGCACGGCTCCTGTATTCCCTTATGCATCCCTTTGCTGTCAGGAGGCTGGCAATGACGAAGAACAGCACGACAGACCAAGGTCTCTAATGACACCTGCTCCACTGGCAGCTCCCATACATCAAGGAAGGTTACTGTGTCCTCCTTGCCCCAAGTGGGGTCAGGGGGATGAGGGGCTCTGCTTCCTCTCCTCCATCCCATGTCTGCAGCAGCCAGGCCCCACCTCGGCCCCCTAACCCAGCTCCCAAGTTCTCTAAAGCCAGACCTGATTGTCACCCCTTTTGCCTAGGCTGTTAGCCATGACCAATTTGCAGTGCTGATTCCACTTGGGGGAGAAACAGCCATGTATCTTTGGTGCAGACTTGTTTAATTAACACAGTTGTAATAGGTAAGACCTGTCTCTGTGAACTGCTGCTTTCACTCAGTTCTGGCTCCTAGAGAAGCTCTACCTCCATTTCCTTTCAGAACCACACACCAGCTGCTTGCACCTGCAGCTCTCTTCAGGCCTGATCATATTTAAGCGTTGCAGCTGCGATGAGGGTGTGGCTTCCTCAGTCCAAAGGCTCCACTGGACATAGTGCAGGGGTCTGGTATGGTCCTATTGGAAAGTGTGCGTATAGTGAGATTCTTTTCAGATAGCTGTTAGTATGTGTCCTGGGATGTTTTATATCTTGGTCACATGCTCTGAATGATGTCATTTTTTTTCAAAATGGCTGCCAAACGTGACATGTTTTCAACTGTAGAAACAACACACAATGTATTTTTATGAAACCTATTTTAATCATGTTTGGTATCAAGTTAAAGCTCAGAATCCTGGTAATACAGTAGATAGTACTGCATTTACTTATAAACAGTTCTCACCTATAGTAATTGCATTTTTAAAAGTACAGGAGTCACTTCAGAATGGCATGCACCTATTTGTTATTGGGATTGCGGCAGTCCACACTGCATGCACATGCACATAATCTTGAGCATGAGATACCTCTCTCGCGGCATGGCCAGACTCTAGCTCTTGCACATTTCTTGCATGTGCAAGGATGAGGGAAATCAGCTGGAATGCTCTTCATGATGACTTCGGGCAGAAATTAACCTTCTTCCACTGTGTACCCATACATGATTAGATCCAGAGTGGGCACATCTTGGAATACATGGGACCAGCAGTAACTTCGCAGAAATGCTCACTTTATGAGTATTCTTATCCTGGAGGATGTTGGTGCGAATCTTATGAGGTCTAGTCTCTTCATTTGACAATACTGGTGGACCCAGAGTGCATTAACCAAAGTGAAATTGGATGACAGGCTCTGTGCAAGGAACACTTTGGCATCATCTAGCATGCTTTCACATAAATTGTTTTTTCCAAACATCGTCAGAAGTTGTATCAAGAGCTTATCATGATTTAAAGCTGAATACTTTGTACCAACTTTGCTTGCTGTGTTGCATCTGGTATGGGCATATACTGCTGGCAGGATTTTGATAACCTTGTCTAGAACTCCAATGAACTTGTGCACCAGCACTGCATTCACTGTATTTCCCTTTCCGAAGAGAACCCATAACTCAACCAAACTTTCCTTTTTGAAGGTTTTGTAGTAGTAGTACACTGCACACACACATGCGTCTGGACATTTGAACTCACAACTCATGGTGTATGTGAAGAAAGTCATCAGCCTCCTCAAGGTGAGGTATCAGGCCAGGAACTTCAGTATTCTTGCTGTTTGTAATGTGTACACTGGTCTCTCCATCCTCTTCAAGCCTGCCTGTAAATGGGTGTACCAGTGCCTTGATTACAAGTTATGATTACAGTTCTCTGCAAAGAACTGTTGCAACTGGTATTTGTTATTTGGTGAAACCCAGAATGCATTTATGTCTTTTAGAAGAGGTGTTTTCATGCCTGAAGTACTCATCTCGATTGCATCAGTAGTAGCTCTTCTAAGTAGTTCTGCTGATTTGATGCTACCATCTTTGTACACATGTGAACTGATTGAAACACTAACCAAGAGAATATTGTACACATCTGTAACTATTGAAAGGATGCTATGAGTTTCCTATATGCTTTATTTGCTTGCTATATGCTTTATAGTAATTTTAAGTTTAGGAACTATTAAAAATGCATATTATAAGAAATAGGCTGGCAGGAGGAGAGAGAAATATGGTGACAGGGATACATTCTTGTCATCAACAAAAAGAAAGGCCCCAGTAAGAACAGAACCAGAAAGAATTGCCCGTTCCTAGAACAAGGTTGCAGATAAGAACCAAGGAATGCAATAAGGGGGAAATGGCCTAGTCAGACAGAGAGATGCCTTAGAGAAAGGGGCATGGGCAACTCATGGCCTAAGATCATGCCTTTCTTCCGGAGGGAGGGCAGGCAGGACCTAATCTGGTCATGCCAAACCCCAAACAACAGTGACGAACAGGGAAGGACCCCCAAACCTGAATAGCAAAGGGGAGGAACTTTCTTGACGTGGAATTGTTAGCCCTGTGCTCTGGATAACTCATAAGGGAAACAGCATAAAAGGCCAGTCCCTAGACAGAGAAGTTGCCTTTCACGGTACTTGTCCGCTAGCCCTTATCAGGGCGCTGACTAGCTCGGTAATTGGCCCTTTTCCATCGCTCTCAAAGGCCCTGAAAATCCTAGATCCAGCAGGCAGGCCCCTAGGCAGACAGTTATGGGCCCCCCACCCTGCCTTCCCTTCCGAGACGAGACCTAAGGATCTTTGACATGTAAACATATACTTCTTGTATGGGAACGTGTGTGTCTAGTGTCAGAGTAGGGTGCAGGTTTTATGTTTTGTGCAAATGTCCCTTTGATAATTGGCATGTTAATTTGTTACTATTGAATAAATGCCTATTGGATTGAACAAAAGAGTCATTATTAGAAACAAAGAGGAGTAATTCCCCTCCCTCTCAAAAACATAGTAGTATCCTGCTTGATCCCGGAATTAGAAGGGACCTGCTTCACTAGGATGCAGACAAGCAGCTTACCTGCTTCACCCAAAGTGCAGAAAAGCAGCTGAATCCCTTTCACTTCATAACAACATGATGTCAATCTTTGAAGAGCCTCTTGACAGAGATTGAATCCATTGCATAAGTTCTACGAAGTCACCAAATGTGCTCATCAACTTTGCTTCTGATGCGATTGCTCTTGCATGTAGCATAAAATCAAATAGTAGTAGTGAAAGATGAAGGAAGTTTTTGGTTTGGTTCTTTCAGCTCTTTCTCCAGCTCCTGAACCTTTTGGACTACTTAGATTTCTGAAGAAAACCATCTTTAGTTAGAAAGAATGAAGCGGAGGTCAATTCATAGCAGAGCAACGGGTCAATGGAGTGTCCTCTTTCCCTGGCCACAACAATAACCGTGAGGGCATCAGCGGTTTCCTTTTGGACGCTGACTTTTGTCTGTTGTTGCTTATGAATATACTTCTTCATTCTTGGCAGTAAATTGAACAGTTTCTTCATCTTGTCAGTGAATCTGTCTTGTCTGAATGCTTTGTATTGCCTTTCTCCAACCTCAGTACATGTCAGTTTGAAGTTCACATCATCTTCAATGAAATGTCTGCCTGTGATTAGGTTAAGCAACTGGTTCTTGTTCAGATCAAATGAGTTTCCTCGTTCATTGATGAAACTCACAATGCTGTCAACATTCATTTCATACATATAAGTTACAGTTGGTGAGAATTCATGATGCAATGTGTACTCATCGTTATCTTGTAGACCATAAATTTTTCGGTGGAACTGGTTAATGCTTGACTTCTCATGTTTAATGAGGTCTATTTGTGCCACAGCTTGCTTTTGGCAAGTTAATCCTATGATCCCGACATGATCCTTTGCAGACTTATTATACAGTTGCTCAAGTGCCTGATCCATTCCAACACTACTGATCTTTCAATTCTCATGTTGAACAGCAAAGCTGCCTTCCTTACATGCTGCATGAATACTCGGATGTACTTCTTCCAGCTTCACGCAGTCTTCAAGATAAACAGAGCCCCATCTTGCATAATTAACTTAATCAAATGAGAAGAATAATGGAAGTGCCCTATGAAATGTCGACAGGTGCATGTCCCAATTCCCTTCTTTGTCAGACTGTATCATGTCTCATGGGGAAATTACCATCAGGAATATGTTCCAGTATCGAAACATTAGTGATTTGCTGATGCCTTCATGTACAAATGCATCAAAATCCTTGTTTAGGGCTTCAGTGAGGTGGGTTATTGTCACAACCTGTGTTACTACCTTGATGCAGTCTTCTTTCTGGCAGGACAATTGCAGTAACTTCACCACATCTAGCAGATCTGCATACTTGTGTGGATCATTGTCCTTGAAAAACTGTAACCGCTGTAAATGTTGAATGGCTTCTGCAAACAGATTCATCCCATGAACTTCTCGGACATAATTACTTCCATTCAGAATGCTATCAACTACCTTTGGCCCAAATGTTTCCGTTTCTGTTAGTACTTCCTTTACCCCACTATCTTGAAGGTACAGTCCAAGGCAGTTGATGACAACTTTGCATGTGTAGAATGAGCCAAGGCCCAGGAAAATGTTTGCAAACTCAATTGGAAACCAAAGTTGTTTTACTTTGGTAAGCCTGTAAACTCCTTCATCATGCCATAACAAGCTTGAATCTTACTGAACTTGTGACATAGCATCTTGAAAATTCAGCATTGTTGTATAAACAGAGGACATATCTGTGGCAGGGTGAGGTAGAATTGGGGAGTAGGCTGTGTTGGTCTTAAGCAATACTTCAGTAGTAGTCAGTGAGTTGAAGGAACTCCAAGAAGGTTCTTGAATGAACTCTGGAAACCCATACTCTGGAAGGTATGATCTCTGAAGTAAATGAGCTAGAAACCAAGCACGATCAATCTGAGCTGTTACCTTTGCTGTTTCACTTGGATCTACCATAGCTGATGGAACAAACCAGGGTGAAATTTCCCTCCCTACCTCCCCACCACATCTCACTTTCCTGATGCCCCTTAGTCTCCCCCACCTCTCTCTCCTTCCCAGTGTCCTCCAGCACTCTCCTTCTCTCCCTCCCAGTGTACCCTATCTCTTCCCCCTCCCCTCTCCCAGTCTCTCCCATCTCTTACTCCTTTCTCCCAGCAACTCCTCACCTCTGTGATCGCCTCTCCCCACTTTGTAATCCAGCAGCTCTGGCCTTGCCCTAACTGCTCTTCCCTCCACCCCTTCAAAACCAGAGCCTCTGCTGAGGGAGGGAATGTTCTCACTATTCATAAGAAGTATTTTTTTTAAAATTCTCTATATGCACAGTTTCTGTTTCATTAAAATACATTGTGTGCTGTTTCTACCATTGAAAATATGTCACATTTGGTGGCCATTTTGAAAATAAATGACATCATTCAGAGCACGTGACCAAGATAGAAAACATCTCAGGACACATACTAATTGATATCTGAAAAGAATTTCTCTATACGTGCACACTTTTCAACAGGACCATCCCAGGCTCCTAGATTAACTGTAGAGTTTGGCTGTCCTGGAGCAAGAGCACCAGTAGAATTATGTTCAGCGAGGACAGCAGGTGGGAGAACCACTTTTCCCCCACCCCTTTCTGAGCATCGTGATCTCATGATGCTCAGAAAGGGCATGGTCACATCAGAAAGGTGCAAGGTGAAGGTGGTCCCCACCCTCTTTGTGAAGCAATAACACCCCTTTCCCTGAGTGTCATGGTGTTGCTGTCAGGAACACAAGGCAGAACAGAGCCTGGGATGAGAAGTATAGGACCATGATGGTCCAGGAGTTCAGGACATCAAGGATGGGAACCTTATTTTTCATCCCTCCTTATTTTTCCTCCCTCCTCTTCGTCTCCCACTTCCCTGTCCATCTGCATCGATGGAGTCACCATCCATCCTGTTCCCCAAGCCCGTAGCTTGGGCTTCATCTTGGACACTCATCTTTCCTTTAAGCCTTACATTGACTCTGTTGCCAAGTTCTGCCGCTTCGCCCTCCATAACATCTCTCGGATCCACCCCTTTCTCTCTATCTCCTCTGCCAAAACCCTTGTTCATGCCATGGTTATTTCTCGCCTCGACTACTGCAACCTTCTCTCTGGCCTTCCTCGCTCTCACCTATCCCCCCTTATCGCCATCCAAAACTCCGCTGCCAAGGTCATCCACTCAGCCCGTCGCTTTGACTATGTGCAGCCTCTTCTCTCCTCTCTCCATTGGCTCTCCCTTCCTGATCACATCCAGTTTAAACTCCTGGTATTCACCTATAAAACACTTCACAGCCAAGCTCCCCCCTACCTCTCAGCCCTAATCTCCTTGCGCACTCCTGCACACGCCCTCCACTCCTCCTCTGTCCCCTCCCTCACTCTCCATCGTCTCCCATGCTCCCCTAATCGCCTTCTTCCCTTCTCCCTTGCTGCCCCCCATGCCTGGAACTCCCTCCCTACCCACATTCGCCTCGCCTCCTCCCTCCGCACCTTCAAATCCCTCCTCAAGACACACTTCTTCCGTGCCGCCTTTCCCAATGCCTGCTAGTTGCTTTCCCCCAATTACTTACGGTCTGCCGTCCTTTGCAGACTCCTGCCTAACTGTAACCAAGCCAAGCACGTGCACTTGAGACTTCGCAGCCGCTTGCATGTTTGTTTGCTTCTCCATTGTCTTCCCCTTCTCCCCTCTCCTTATCGCCCCCTCCTTGTCTTTTTAGATTGTAAGCCATAGGCATGGACCGCGTCTTTATCTTTGTTCTGTAAAGCACCAGGTACATGGCTGGTGCTATACAAATGTTTATAATAATAATAATAATAATAATAACCAATACATGGGCCGTGGGACATGGCGGATGGACAGGCAGGCAAAGGGACAGACCTGGTCAGAAGGGTGGGGTTTTGGACCGTTGTCTAGTGGGCTCTTAGACATCATGTAGCAGGCTTGCAAACCTGCCAGAGCAGGCATCATAGCAGACATCAAGTGGACACCGAGCCACACCCCAAGAACATAAAGAGGCAGACAGACAGGCATGGACAGAAGGACCAATTTCCAGGCAAGGATCAGACTGACCTGGGCCAAGGCACATGCTAGATTGCGGAGCCAGTCCAAAGATACATGGAGAGTGACAGGTACATGACAAGAATAGAGTAAATGATCTGTGCAACTTCCTGTGTCTGCAGGCCTGCCTTTTATACTTCAGGCAGTCAACCAGGAAGGTGGGTGCATTGAGCAATGCTGAGGAGAGGTGTGACCTGGACAGTACAAGGGAAGACCTTCAGCACCAACCCTAGGCCCTGGCCAGAGTGAGCCTGTGGTGCTGTGGAGTCAGTTACCACCTCCAGGGCCTGAAGGATGCCCGTTCAAGCTCTGGTCCTTACAGCTGCCACACTCAGAAGAGGGTGCAACTGCATTCCCTCCCAGTGCCCATGCCTGGGTATTTGACAACACCCAACACAACAACATGGTGCTCAAACCAGAGAAAATCTGAGACTGAAATTGAGGGGAGGATTTTTTTATTTTTTTAAGATAATAAGCTATAAGATTTTTTTAAGATAATAAGCAAGGACCAGGTTGGTAATTTGGAGACAAAGGAGGAGGAGGGCAATGATGTTGCTTTGTCTGGCTCTCCAATTTTGGATTTGATGCTACATTTTGCAAGCCCTTATAATAGTCATTCTTGCTTATTATCTTCCTTAAGCAGCACATTGAGAGCGCCAAATAAATCAAAACGCTTTAGACTTGTTTTAAACGAACAGACACGGGGAGCTGAAAATGTCAAAAGCAGAAGCAAGGCTCTGCAGACCTAATGCTTTAAGCCCTGCTCCCTGCTTCACCGCAGCGTGGGGGCGGCAGAATCTTCTCAGCATTAAAGGGGAAGGGAGCATCTTTGTGAATGACAAGAAGCTCGGGCTCACTGGTTTGAAGCACTTGTTTGTTTGAAAAGGACTTGTGCACTTGTCGGGCTCAGTGTGTTTTCCATGAGGATTGTTGAGATACAATTTGTCTCCTGCGACCCCCTGTCTTTATTGCCTATTGGTAAAAAGTGACATGCAAGCTGCGCAGTGGCTCCCTAGCCCGGCTGAGGGCAGGAAAGTACAGCTGACATAGCCTGGGTTGGGGAGGGGCACCGAACAAACGTGCCCCCAGCTGGCGAGCTATCCCACCACCCGCACAGCCCGGGTAGGGCAGGGAGCCCTTCCTCCAGCACCCCGCCATGATGGACGCGGATGGCCATGGCACTCGGCCATGGTGGCCCCTGCCCTGAAGCGGGTCTGCTGGGGCTAGCCTGCATGGGCAGCCCTTCATTCAGGCGGCGTTCTTGGAGATTTTCTGAGGATGCAGCCCAAGCTAGCCACCTCCCCATCCTGCGGCAGTCCCAAGCTAACATCTGGCAGTGCATAAACAGGCATGGCACGGGGTCTCGGGCCACTGTCACATCTGTTTTTACCCTATCAATTGCCGTGTGCAAAGTGCTTTGCGATCCTTATCACCCTCGCAACAACTCTGTGAAATAGATGGTAATTGTTCCCATTTTCCAGATGGGGAACTGAGGCTGAGAGAGAGTGACTTTCCCAAGGCCACTCAGTGAGTGCATGGCTAAGACAGGATTTGAACCTTGTCTCCCAGGTCCAAGTCCAACACCTTATCCACTACAAAACATTTATTCTCACTGGCATCTCTTAACTCTCTCTCATTAATACCAAGGTTGGCCACCTGCCAAATGCATGAGAACCACTGCTCCCCTTCTCCTATTCCAATACCATGCTTAATAACCCTTGCACACAACGTGCAAAGGGCTTGGGTGCAGTGAACACCAGCTTGTGATGAAACTCGGTCTCTGAAAAGCTCACTCACCTGAGTAGCTCAACTGATTTCCAAAAATTGTCCCATGTTACTCTGGGTTGTAGGAGCAGGTAGTTTATTTATAATACTTCCAGCTGAGGCACAGCGGCTGTGGCCAAAAAATGAAAAGGACTCTAGATTTTCACCTCCTTGTACAGTCATTTCCTCCCTCCTCACAGCTTCACATTCCTACGGAAATGTATGGGGGGGGGGGGGAGGTGTCAGTTTGCTAATCTGGAAAATGCTCTGTTGCCAAGGAGCTTGATGTACTAATGGGGGTGTTCATTGCTACTAGAGACCTGCTCTAAAATTAGAATTTATTTTTTTTAAAAGTTCACCGAAGCAGAAAATCCTTCCTAATAATGTAGATCAGAAGAATCCAGGTGAAGTTAATACCTAGCAAGGGAGTTTCTCCACTAACGGGGCTAGATTTCAGTGGAGAGAGGCATCCAGGAGGCATGGAAGGAGAGGATTGGATGAAAGGTGCTATGTAAATGCAAGGAGATGATGTTAGAGTCAGAGAGCTGTGGAGGGAAGAATAGCAGCCTGTGTATTTGCAGTATTTTAAGAGCAAGCTGAGATTTTTTTTTCCCTTCTCTTGCTTTCACAAGTTGGAAATCTGCTAAATAATTCATGAAGAGTGGAAGCAGTGATTTTTCTCATGGTAATGTACGGTGTGTGTACTGTAGCACAGGAGGAAACTGCAAGGCTTCAGACAAGCTGCTACTGCTCTTGATGCTGCTGATTGCAGGGTGCTGCTTCTCCCGGCATTTTCCCAGCTGAAGCTTGCTTAATGCCGTTCTGCCTGCCTTGGGTGGTGCCATCTGAATTCTCCTGCCCACCCCTGCCCTGGATCTCTGTTAGCTGTATTTTCTGAGGTCTTTCATGCTTTGGACCCTTCCTGATGCCTGCATGGTCCTGGTTAGCTGTACTCTCTGAACCAATCACTCTAGTTGCCTACTCTGAACTCTACTAGCAGCAGTGTCTGGGTTTAGCATGGTCTGGCTCTTTCCTTCTGGGGACCTTTCATCTTGCTAGCTGCATTCTCTTGGACTTTCTATGCTTTGGACTTCTCATCCTGCCTTCCTTGGACATTGCAAGCTGTGTGCTCTGGTTTCTCTCTGCTGCCTCTTTATCTTTGCTCTAACCTCCTGACCTAAGCCATGATGAGATTGCCCTGGAGGAGCAGAGGCTGACTTGCCTTCAGCAAGATGCCCAACTCCTCTTCCTCCTGGAGTGCCAGTTCATCACTGCTGCTGCTGTGTGGAGAAGACTCCTCAGGAACCAGGATCACTTTGTCTCTCCTCTATTCACTGTTAGCCATCTCAGGGACCTTATCCAACGTGATGGTCATCTACCTGGTCTTCAGCTTCAGGAAGCTGCGAACCACCAGTAATGCCTTCATCGTGAATGGTTGTGTTGCTGACCTGAACGTCTGTGGCCTCTGGATGCCACAAGAAGCTGTTCTGGGGCTGCTGCCCCCTGGCTCCCCTTCTGCTCTCTCAGAAGGATACCGGCAGCTCCGGGGTGGGTTCCTTGGACTTGGTCTCACCGTCTCTCTCATCTCCCACCTGCTGGTGGCCCTCAACAGGTACGTTCTCATTACCAAAGCCCCTAGCACATACCAGGCCATCTACCAGCGGAGGCGCACAACGGGGATGATCGGGCTGTCCTGGGGGCTTGCCCTGCTCTTTGTCCTGCTTCCACCTGGGCTATGGACACAGCGACCCTCTCAGCAGGAGTCCAGCAGCACAAACTACACCGCCCTGCTGGCAGCCCTGGCCATGCTCAGCCAGACGGTATTGCTGCTCCACTGCTACCTGGGGATTGTGAGACGAGTGCGGGGCAGTGTCAAACGGGTTAGTGTCCTTAACTTCCACCTCCTGCACCAGCTGCCCTTCCCAGCTGCTCCCCAGGCTCCACGGCGGGTGCAGCGACGCCTCAGCAGCATCTCTGTACTGCTTCTCTGTTGTGTTTTCCTCCTGGCTACCCAACCCCTAGTGTGGGTGAGCCTGCTGAGCTTCTTCCACCAGCCTGTGCCCCGGGCCCTGCAGCTGGCCAGCTGGCTGCTCTTCTGCTCCCTCTCTTCATTCAACCCGCTGCTCTACACATGGAAGAATGAGGAGTTCAGGCGCTCTGTGCGTTCAGTGCTGCCCGGAGGGGAGACCCCAGCTATAGTGGTGGCTGCAGCAGCAGCAGCCACAGCCCTCCCTACAGTTTCTCTCCCACCCCAGGAGCCCTCCCAGCTGAGCACTAAGGTGGAGAGCATGGAGAGCCTAGTACTGCAGTGATCCACGTGGGGAGACGTAGGCAGCTACCCTTACAAGATGCTGAGACATTTGGGATGACTTTGATTGTGACTGACTGATCTTCCACTCCCCCAGAGACAGACACTAAAGGCTACCATAATGACTCATGTAAGGTCAAAATTTATATATTTATATCACGCCAATTTCCTTCCTGTGTACTTTTCCAGTGACTTAGATTATTCAAGCTGAAAGCTTTTTATACTTCTGTCCCTCTCTCTGATACTTGTGTCCCTTCTGTATTTCTCTCCACTTGGGCAATGCCAACAGACATTTCACAGCCCGGTCTTAACCAATTCTCTGGGTCTTCACCATTTCACAGAAAGCTTCTGTATTTGGGTTGTAATTTGCAAACACTGGGTGTCTCGAGATGGACACCAGAGTGCTCAACCCTGGAGTAAGTCGGGGGAAGCAGGGGGGAGAGGGCCAGTCCCACATGTGCCTCCTTGCAGCTGCGCCTGAGTTCATACTCAGTGAATACGGCGGCTGCAGCAGCACACAATTCGCCCGTGTGGTGCCTCCCTCACACCATAGAGCTGTGGGCAGATTGGCCACCACACTAGGCTGCCACCCGCAGCTCTGTTTATTTTATTTTTATTTATTTCAGTTTGTACCTGCCCTTCCCAAATGCCTCAGGGTGGCTTACAAAACAAATAAAGACAAGATGTATAAAACAGCATAAAACCCCCAACCTTTTCCTTCACCCCACCACAACCCCACAAAACCCTCCCCAACCGCCCTCTCATGCCCCTACCCCAAACACCCACCACACCACCCCCATTCGCTATCTCTGCCCACCAAATGCCTTAACAAATAGAAAGGTGTTACGCTGCCTCCAAAAGATGCCCAGGCTCAGGCTCAATCGAACCTCTGGGGGAAGGGAGTTCCATAGCATTGGGAAAGCAACCGAGAACGTCTCCCTGGAAGCCCTCACCATATGAATAAGACTAACAGATGGTACCTGCAGGGAGGTGCTCCCGGCCAATCACAGGGGCTGCAATGGGGCATGGAAAGACAGATGGTCTCTCAGATATGTGGGGCCCAGACTATTTAGGGCTTTAAAGGTCAAAACCAGCACCTTGAATTGTGCCTGGAAAGCTATAGGGAGCCAGTGCAGACTTCGGAGCATCAGTGTAATGTGCTCCTGATGCCCTGCCCCCAAAAGGAGGCGAGCTGCCACGTTCTGCACCAGCTGCAGCTTCCAAACAGTTGCCAAGGGCATCCCCACATAGAGCGCATTGAAGTACATAGCCTCAAGGTGATGAAAGCATGGACGACAGTGACCAGATTTGAATCGGAAAGAAAAGGTCCCTATGGCATTGCCCGGGGCAACTCCCAGCCAGGAGCAGAGCTGTAGTGGCTGTCTGCCAAGTAAACAGACTGCTGCTCTGCCTCTAGCCGGTACCCCAGGTTGACCCACTTCACTGTCAGTGATCTGGGTTGTCCCAGAGCACCTCTAGTAAGGCTGGAGTGGGTGAGGGGATGTTAACTTGTCCCAGATCCCCACATACCTGTAGGTAGCTCTACTAATACGATAACCACTTTTCACTGAAATTAAAACACAAGCACGCCAACTTGGTTAAAGTTTGTCTCTTAGAGAGCATCTTTAAAATGAACTCCTTGCCCCAGTGCTAGCCTCAGCCTGCACTGGTTCTACTGTCTGGATCATTATGCAGGAAGTTGTGATTGCCTTATGCTCCCTAAGAAATTCAGATGTCACCCTCTAGTTTTTCTCCTGTGTTCTTCATGCAAAAAACCTCTTTGAATTTTATGTTAAGGAAATCCAGGACAGAGAGGACTAGATTGCATAAAACAACTCTTTTTATGTTGGACAAATAAACTTTTTGAAAATAGATTTGGTTGGGGATTTGTTTTCCAACTCTTGAAGACAAAATTTGACATAGGTCTCTCTCCTTGGCAATTCTCCTTCACCAGAGCAGCAAGCACTATACAGACTCATCCGCCCCCTGTTTATAAACTATGCTCTTTGTTTTACTGGGTTAATTTAAGGCAATTGGCTGCAGAAGCACATTATTGTTGCAGTAGGAGTTTACTGTTTATATGCCAAGCTTAGTGCAGGGGTGGGGAACTTCCAGCATGTGACATCCTTTAAGCAAAGCTCCCCACAACTCCTATCTGGCCTGGGGAGCTTGTATTAATTTTCAAAGTGGTCCCTGGGAAGGAAACGTTCCCCCACCCCTGGCAGAGGGCAGGGGTGGGGATTCTCCAGCCTGCAGTCCTTTGGCAGCCTGTGGACAGTGACACCCACCAATTGACCCATGGAGGTTCCTCCCATGCCCCCATTTTGTACGGCCCTGCTGCTGAGCTCCATGGCCTAGTGGCCGCCCACTAACCACCAGGCAGCCATGGAGTGCTTCTGGGTCAGAGGCCATGCCCCTATGTAGGCAACATAACCTCTTACAAAGGGGGTCATGAGACCTACATAAGGGGTCATGTTCTCTCCCTCACCCCCACAGGACACTCCAGTCTGTGAGCCCTGCTGGGTGGGGATCCAGCCCCCAGGAGGGAAAATGTTCCCCACCCTTGGTCATACCTCTCAAGTGTCCCAGATTTCACACCTCTTTTGTTATCTGCCCCGAAGTCAGGGGAAACTGCTGTAAAGTCCTGGATTAGAAAGGAAGGTGAGAGGGAGAGCAACATGCAAGTCGTGAGTGATACGAGTTGAATTCTCCAGACTTAAAGAGCTAGACTAGTCAAATAGTTTGCCCCAGGCTAGTTCAGAGCATCCCCTACCATGGAAGAAAGAAGGGATTCCCTGTTGTTTTATCTGACTCATTAATGACTCTTCTTTCAGGGAAAGCCCTGGAAATAGGGTTTTCCAACAACTGGGAGAATGTTATCAGTCTTTGGAATTAAAAAAAAAAATTAATTTGGGACAATGTAGAGCTATAATTTCTAAGCATTTCTCTTGGGAAAATGACAGCTAGAGCCCTGGAAATAGGGTTTTCCAACAACTGGGAGAATTTTATCAGTCTTTGGAATTAAAAAAAAAAATTAATTTGGGACAATGTAGAGCTATAATTTCTAAGCATTTCTCTTGGGAAAATGACAGCTAGAGGTTCAAACTTGGCCCTTATAATGGGCTAATAGTTAAAAATGGGATGTTATTGTTAAAAATAATAACAAAAATGACAAACATGGACAGGTGCCAATGGGAAAATCCTCATATTATATTATTATTATTATTAATTATTATTATAATAAACATATATATAGCACCAGACGTGTGACCTGGTGCTGCACAAAACATAGAAATAGATGCGGTCCCTGCCTGTGGCTTACAATCTAGCATCTCATCTGTGAAAAGAATTCACACAGAAGAAATGGCTGGGGGGGTGGCATTTTATTGTCAGGAGGAGGGTTATGTAAACTATAATGCTCACTAGGCATGGGAGGAACCTCTGGCAACTGCTTGGGCATAAAGACTGGTAGGACAAGGGGTTAAACCTGGTTTAGAGTGAGGTTGTTGTATAGATGTGTGAGTCCTTTAACTTTTTTAAATTGCTTTTCTTTTTTTCCTTTTTTTTAAAAAAGTGGGATTTTTAGCCCAGCCTCATAGTAGTTTAGTAGAGAATTCTGAATTTGCATATGTATGCAAACGTATGCAAATTATGGCCCACATTGTCCGGCATTTCAGAGTGGAGGGATTGAGAGGTATGCCCCTGGTGGTGTAGGGTTGTGCAGTGCTTGGAATAGCAAATCCTCTCTCCTACTCAGGGGGCAAATGACCAATAGAGCTGCTTTGCTGTCCCTACAACAGCCTCCGCATTCGTTTTGAGAGGGACAGACACCTAGAATCTCTTATTTTCCTCCCCTTACTTTCTTTTTTCTGTGCTTTGCCTTCCCACAAGTGCTGGCTCTGCAGTTACTCTCTATGGTAAATATGATGGGTTATAATGTGAAAACTAACCTTGTCTTCTAGGGCTGATGCTAACTCCTTCCTCAGCCCGTTGGTGGTGTTCCCCCAGACAGGCAGAAGTAATGACCCACACTCCCATGTACAAGAGTTTAGTGTAATTTACCTGACTCCTGTCAGTCTCCTGTCTAAAGGAGGAAAGGGCATTACATATGCACAGAGCATAGTGGTGCTCAAGGGCCCGTCTCTTCACTGCAACAATAATGAGGAGAGAGGGAAGGATAGATTATGGTAGGAGTGAAGGTTGACAACCGCACACAGGTTGATTTGTCAAAATCTCCTACAAAGGAGGAACTCAGGCTGCAACCCAAGACCTCTGGGACAACTGGACAAAGCTTGTTTCTTTAGGTGGCACCGAAGACAGTGCTTGCCATTCCTTTAGGTAACACAGCAGATCACTGCATCTGTAAACACATTACAACCTGCTACTTGTTTGCCACCTGTCTGCCAATGGCTAGTTCCTCATGTGTATGCCCACAAATGTTCATCTCCACCAGACCCCATTTCACCCCACCAGAGTCTGCAAGCCTCTGGGGGATGTGTGCGAAGTGGAGTTCTGGTGGGCTTTTAAAGCATGCGCATGTGGGCATACACATGAGGAGCAATGCCCTTCAGGTTCTGGTGCAGCGAAGAAGGGTCTGTGGGGGGAAATAACAGTGCTCCTTATCCGTTTCTTTGTTTTGTTTTTTTAACAAACACAATTTAACCTACAGAAGAGGAAGAAGACTGAAACAATGGGAGATTGAATTTCATGCTGATTCAGTGGGCTTGAGGCTGGGACACTGCACCCGTTTGGTTGCAGAACTAGCTCCACAAGTAGAAGAGTAAATACTATGCAGATAAGCAAGCCACCCAAATGCAGACAGGCACCACGCTCACGCATAAATAGAACTGTCTCATCCTTGCAGCAGCATCATGTGTCCAAACAAAAGGGGAGTTGGAGGCAGCTGGCTTTGCTCCCTCCTCAACCAATACGGCAGATTTAGACCCAAACTGTTGGTTTGTTTTTAGCATGGGCAATACTTGAAATTTATGTCTGTTTTTAAATGGACAACTCCAAATACACAATTCATTCTCTACAAGCTAGGAGGTTTTTTTGAAATTTCAGCAGGGAATACATCCAAATGTAGGGTTACCATACCTCCCCTTTAAAAGAGGATGCTTATGAAAAATACATGTTGCAGGGCTGCACTGGAAGCAATGCAGCTCTGCACCACGTATTTTTTCATAAGCGTCCTCTTTTAAAGGGACGGTATGGCCACCCTATGACCAAATGTTAATAATTGAGGATGTGTGTTTATCAGTTCAAGGAATCAGCAAATAATACTGCAGAGAATAAAACTGTTTTCTGAAACAATTAATCCTTAACAATTGCCTTGATTTCCAGTTCCTCTCCCTCTGTGGACTTCTGGTTCAAGGAGATCTTGGATTCCTTGACCTAGGCTATAACCCAGTTTTTTTATTAGCATACAGTCTAACAAAACACAAAGGCTTTCCAACACTGCCCTGTTGACTCAATGTACCTCTTCCCAATTTTGACTATGGCTGGGGCGAGAAAGTAGCATATACAGACGCTATTTTAGTCTTTGCTCTTTCTACTGTGACTTGTTCACTACTGACCTGTGTCACATTCTAGTTCCCAATACAGAGGTGAATGGATGACTTCCATGTTATGTTTGCCATATCAAATTCCTGATCAGTCTGGTTTTCTGAGATGAAATTTAAAGTGACGGAACATCTACTCAGGAGTCTGGGCAAACTTATTCCTCACCACCCAAACCCAAAGCTGGTTTCAAATAAAGCTAAAAGAATTGCTGTCCCTGATACAGCAGCAGCATCGTTGCTTTTTCAGGAGGAGTATGATCTTTTTCTTAAGGGCCCTGTTCTGTGGAAAGATGGTTACAGTGATGGTTTCTCGACAGACAGGTGGGGAACCTCAGGCCCAGGGGCCAAATGTGGCCCACAGATAGCTTTTATGTGGCTCCTTTCCAGTTCCTGGATTTGTCCCCCAGCTCCCAGTTTATATCCCCAAGCACTGGAAAACTGAGCTCAGCGTAAGGGAGCAGAGATGAGGGCATGCACACAAGGACAGGGGACCGATCTATGGCAGGATATGGCTCCTCTTCCTCAGCAGACCCCTTAAGCACCCCTGCCTCCAACTTCTATGAAACCCTTGGAGCTTCTACTAATTTTCAAGGAGGCCTGAGGAGGGAAAGGTTTTCCCACCCCTGCTCTACAGTTTCCTTTTGGCTTAGGTAGCAGGAAATACTCACCTTGCAGACAAAATGCACTCGCTTTACTGATGTAAGGAGCAAGTATAAGACTGCAGATCTCCTGACTGTGCTATCCCCAAACACAGTGTTGTCTTTTCTCCCAAACCCACAGACTGATGCTATTTTTAAACCCTTCCTGTGCAGATTAATTTCAGGTGAAGCAATTTAAGTGCAGCATCTTCTTAAGGAAAAGTTACAAATAAAAATGACAGCGTATAATTTTCCCATCCCTTTTATTTTGAAATGTGCAAGTGGGTTACTGCAGCTTCAGTTACATAGGAAGGCCTGTTTCTGCGTGACAAAAGCCAATGGCTTTTCCCTTCACGCTTATCGTATCTGTAACATAACTGTCCCCAGTAGTTTGTTACTTTGCTGTTATTTCCTAAGATTTCTAGTTATTCTTCAGCTGGACCTTTTATTTCTTTTCCGTGGCACTGAAGTCTTTACAGTTCATTCCTTTTTTTTTTTTAATGTATTTTTATTATTTTTCATAACTCTCGGTAACTCACATAACAAACCGACAATAATCGATATGGACCGAGGCAAAATGCCCTTACAGAGATGGTCCAACCCTACAAAAGTAAGTTACCTTTTTTAAACTAATTTTTTGTTAAACATAACAATACATTTTCCTTGTCCAGGTTACAGTTCATTCCTGATATAGCAGCAGCATCAGGAGTATGATCTTTTCCTTAAGGGCCCTGTTCTGTGGAAAGATGGTTATAGTAATGGTTTCTCGACAGACAGGTGGGGAACCTGTCACAGTTCAGTGGAGAGGGATGAAGCCTGGATGTAAAAAGGGGAAGAGCAACAGAGGGCATTTTCACACAAGCTGCTACCATGGGTGGCCCTGCATTACTCTGTTGTGGCCACCCATGGTGGTGTCACGTGTGATCCCGTCCGCCAGTTGTTGCCTCGGTTTCCCTGGCCCGTGGCAGGGTTAACTCTGGGTTGTGCACTGGGCTCCCTGCCAGCTCACAGTGTGGAGTAAGCCCTACCAGTCTGGGGACACCATCCTTGGACCGAGAGAGAGCAGACCGTCACGTGTGATGGCCCGCTCTACCTAACTCTGACCAGTGGCTGGAGCTTTTCCAGGCAGGCGCAACAGCCTCCTAGGCCACCACACCCACCCGTCAGGGAGGAGGCGAGCCCACGTTCAGTAGCACTGGGGGCAGAGCCATGTGGACTATGTCCGCGCATCACCCCTGCCCCTTCCTGAACCCCAGCCGCCAGCACGTCTGCTCGGCATCCGGGCCAGATCCTGCCCAGGGTGAGGGCTCTCACCCTGGGCAGGATAAAATACCCAGAGCCTAGTAGAACAAAACCCTCTATGTTGTCTATTTTAACTATCTTGTTACAGAAATTCTGTGGACAGTCTGTTTTAGAGCCGAGGATGTTGTAACATTACTACAGATCTCTTGGGATTTCTCAAAGCCCTTTTGTTTCTGCAGCTCTGTTGGGTCACAGCAGTGTTCCATCCTCATCCATAGGGATCTTTCCTCCTTCTTTAGAAGTGGCACCTGACAAAACTCAAAAGGAATAAACTTTCCCCTCCCCCTTATTCCAGGGAAATCTGTGTGGAATAAGAAATGGGTGCAGTTCTCAACTCAAGCTCTAAATGTTATGGGTGAAGCACAGTGAATAGAAAGACTGTTATCATGTTCAGATGGGAGCTAGCAGGATGGGCACACTCAATGGTATTGTGTAGCAGGACTCTAAAAAAGAATAAAAACTTGAATTGGAGAAGTGCACTAAACTGTGCACAGCAATGTAGATATGTAAACTCCATCCATAAACCAAACTGCCTCATCTTTCCTCCCCTCACACACTTTTCCTTCCCTTATCTTGGGATTTTTTCTGTCAGTCATAGTGTCCTCCCCCAGCCTGCAGAGGCTGGTAGGCATCTGACAGTGGGAGGCTGAAGAATCACCATGCAAAGGTGCAGGCTCAGAGCCTGTTCACAATGGCTCAGTTCTGCTTAATAAGACCTTGTTTCGTCGCCTTCGCTCTTGCGGAAAACTGAAGGGCTGTCCACAGCAATCTGCATACAGCTGCTTTGTGTTGGTTAAGGCCAGGTAGGTCTTTTTTACACAGACGCTGCTGGCGGCCCGGTGGGTGGAACTGGGTGGGTGATCACACCCAGCAAACACCCATGAGCACCGAGCAGGGAGATGGTTACATAGACGGTGCCACAGGGGGTTGTGGGACGGAAGGGGAGGGGCCGGCACACACCCATCATCCAAACACCCACCCCGGGAAACTCCGAGCAAACACCCATGACATTTACACAGACACCCGAGACACCAAATGGCGGGGAAGCCCCGCCCAGCACAGCAACGGGACAACATGGCTGACTGAGGGCAAAGGAAGCCGCGTAACGCAGCCCTGCTCCTGAACCGCCAGACCCTGTCTGGTTGGGGTAGGAGGAAGCAGGGATGACAGGAGACACACAGTAGCGGATCCCGGCCAGCCCCGTGACAGAGGCCAGACAGCCGCGCACCACGGACCCCCCCACAAACCACACACAACCAGGAACACAACCACACAGGGAATGACCGAATGGTGAAGGAGGTGGGGGGACTCCAGCGGGGGGGGCAGGGGGCCAGGGGCACAGGGGAGGAAGGCAGAGGCCCGAGGCAGCAGGGGACCCCACCATAAACACCCAACCCCCCNGATGTGCAGCCACCAGGCAAACAGCCATGATCTCCTGTGCGGTCCATGGCACAACAACAGTGGCTGGGTAGCCCCCAAAGGGGTTCATGAAGAAGGGTGAAGTCAAGCTCCCTGGCACACCTCTGGCAAGCTGGACCCCTGAATTGATGGCCCATTACCCACATGTACCGTGACATGAGATTGAATCCATTCGTCATGATAGGGGGTCGCTCAGCAGCAGCTGGACATTGTGGCTCTGCCAGAGCGTTCCCAACAGCATGTTGGCACAGGGCGACCACTCCTCCTGTGCACCACCACCAGCCTCAGGGCATGTTCCACACCCTGCAATGACAGTTAGGGCCGCTCACTGTTTTGCACTGGGGCCCAATGGAGAGCGGCTGTGAATGAGCGATACGCGAGGTGGCAAGCTGTCATAGCCAGGGTGAGGCCGTACACAGCTGATACTTGCCCAGCTGCTAGGCCCTGTGAATCCCTGACCCATGCACCGGGCAGGAGCATTCCAGCGCTAGTGATGACAGATCACCAAGGCCACGGCTGGCTCTAGCAGAGAGCTAATGAGGCACTCCATGCAGCATATCTTGATAGAACACAGCCACACAATGCCGTGGCCTTCTCACTCACTGTGACAGATTGAGGGCCCATGCGGATGCCTCCTTCCCAGCGGTCTCATGGAGGCATGGCATGGGCACAGCGGGGGAGTTAGGCATCTGGGCCCACATTGCAGCCTCGCTGTGGCCCTAGCACCCAGGAGTTCAGGTGGTCCATGCTGGGGTGGGGTGGGATGTGCTGGCAGGCCGGCAAGGGGGGATCCCAATCAGGTGCATGGAACACACCCACGGTACCACACCAATCGTTGGGCACACAACATAGTCCACCAGAGTACATATGTGGGCCTGTTCCAGTGCCTGGGCGTGGGGTTGTGGGAGAGGTGGTTTGTGTGTGGTGTATTAGAGGTGATCATGATGGAGAGCAGAGATAGATCATTGGTGTTGTTGTCCAGTAGAGGGTGTACGTGCAGCGCACGGTGGAGGTGGGTGTGCTGTGCGGCTCACCCGTTCCAGCTTCCCCCATTACCCTGGGACAGCCATTGATTGACAGGGGTCGTGGGAGGCACGGTGTAGGTGTGCGGGGTGCACAGGCCATGGGGGTTGGGGGCACAGGCTGCAACCAGGTGGTAGCTTAGTGCAAGGGCTGGTGACAGCCCAGGAGCTTACAGTGGGGCACTTTCACAGCAGTGCTGGGCGTGGGCCAAGCCATCCTCTCACATACCGCCTAGTAGGGTAGCTGCATGGTGATCCATCTCTGGTGCAGGTGGTGGGTTCCCCCTGTGTGTGTGTGTTGTTTGTGGTATCATGCTGCCGGTTGATGAGCCCCCTGAGGAGAGGGCTGTCCTGTTAATGGTCCTGGCCTCCTGGCCTCCCAGGCATTCCCAGTAATGGGCAGAGCTACTACTGCCAGGGCCCTGCTTCTACAACCATGGTGAATGCCACAGGAGAGTGGCCAACATGCGCCGAGCAGCATCATTGCAGTGGGCATGGAAGGTAGCTGCCCGCCGACATTCCCTGTTCGGAACAGCTGTGTCCCAGGACATGCGACTCGTCCCTTCCCGGTGGCCTTTCAACCTCTACGGCTGTCATGTCACTGTCTCAATGCAGAAGATGAATTGGATGCAGTCATGCACCAATGAATGGTGGGAGAACATGCTGGCCACCTGGACGGATAAGGAATGGACGGACCACTTCCTCATGAACCGCTCCCTGTTGACCTGGCTCGGAGAGCTCCTGAATCCAAATCTCCAGAGGTGCGCGACCAACATGCGGTATCTCTGCTGCCACCTGGGATGCACTTGGCCATGGCCGTGTGGTGGCTGGCAACCCGTGATTCCTGTAGGAGCATTGGGGAGCAGTTCGGAGTGGGGACCATGACCGTTAACAGGGCACTCCATGACATGTGACCTGATTGTGAAGCTGCTGCTCGAGCGGGTCATACAGCTCTGGGATCCAGAGGTTGTGATCAGCAGCTTTGAAGAAATGGGCTTCCCACATTGCACTGGGGCAATAGACAGCACCCACATCCCTCTCATCCAGCCCCTTCATGCCAAGACCGACTATCTGAACTGGAAGCAGGCTTCCTCCATCAATCTCCAGGCTGTTGTGGATCACAGGTGCCTGTTTACCAACTTGTACACTGGCCATGATGTCAGGGAGGAGCCATGATGCGTGCATTCTGCGGGCCTCCCCCTTCTATGCCCACATGTTCAATGGGGAGATTGCCCCCAACCTGTACCAGGTGAATGAGGGGATCTCCATGGCCCCGGTGGTGATTGGGGACCCCACCTACCCGCTGAGCCCGTGGCTCATGAGGGCCTATCCCATGGCATGCACACCAGAGCGCAGGCTCTTCAACGAATGACTATCATCTGCTTGGAGCATCGTCAAGCGGACGTTTGGCCAGCTCAAGATGCGTTGGCACCTACTCATGAACAGGAGCCAGTTTGATCTTGAGAATACCCCCATCCTTGTCCTGGCAGCCTGTATCCTGGTGGCCTGCACAATATATGCGAGACTGGTGGAGCTGCCCTTGACAACCCCCCACCGGTGCACCAAGAGGGTCCAGTACCCCTGTACCAACATGTCCAGGGTGGGGCATTCTGATGCGTATCAGAGGAGAACTGGGACACTCTGTGCAGGAGCATAGTTGCCCAGATGGCTGGCAACTAACCCTTCCTGTTGACTGCCCCCCCCCCCGCCTTCAACGGACTGAGTAACCAGTCCCAATAAATAAGGATATGTATGTTCTGTGATCCCCATGGGTGTTATTGGTTGGGTACTAGGGGTTTCGGGGTCCTGTGTGACCTGTATCCACATGCCACAGGGTCACCTCCTGGCTAGTAGTCGTGGCGTTTGTCACGCTCCAGGCTTCGGCCCGTCTCTGACTGTCTGTTAGCATGGGTGGTGCTATACTGCTATCAATGTGTGGGCCTGTACCCAGCCATGGGTGGTCTGTTGTTGGCCACGTGGCTCCTGTGAGGCCAAGGCAATGTGGTTCCCACACCTGTAGTGCACATGTCATGCCCCCGTTTTCAAGTTGCAAAACTCCTCCCTACACATGGGCCCCCCCTTGACATAACAGAACACATAGAGGTACAGTACAACAACATTTTATTGGGGTGACTGTACAGGTTTTTTTTTTAGTTTTTGCGGGGTCTTCCCCATGCCCGCTTTGGCACACCACTTGGGCTCGTTCCCCTGTGGGCCCTTGCTGCCACCGTCCTCTGCAAGTGGCGGCTGGATGGCCCAGGCTCTCCACTGTCCACTGTCCACTCCACTCTGAGCTGCGGTATTGGACCTGTGATGTTGGAACATAAGGTAAGGGATGCACCCCTGCACCGCATCCCCTTCCGTGGCCCTCCGGAGTTGCCATGGCTCCCCATGCTGCATCCCCTCCACCCATTCCTCTGCAGGTAGTGAGGCATTCCTGTCCCCACCTCCTTGGCATACGGATGTGTGGTCTGGATTACAGGAGCTGGTGGGGTGGCCAGCATGGGCAGTCACCTGAAGGTTCCGGGATGATCAGGGGAGGCCGTGGTTCCCGGAGGAGGGGTCTTGGAGGCAGCTGTGGAGGAACCGGGAGGGGTGCGGGCCAGAAGGGCAGCCCCACTGGCTGTTGTTGTGGGGCTGTGTGGGGGAGAGGGACCCTGTCCACTAGGCTTGGGAAGGGGTACCACTGAGGAAACCAGGTTGGCCGAAGTGCTGGGGAGCGGGCACCTGCACCTGTAGGAAGGCACCCCGGTGGTAATCGGCTGCCATCCCTCCATCTGGGCCTAGAGAGGCCATGTCCCACTGGGGTTCTCTCCGCAGGAGCCCCATGGCCTCCCCTATGAGGTCAAGGGCACGTGTGGAGGTCCTCTCCAGCGCGACACGCCCCCTTGTACTCTCAGCTCTGTCGAGCTGCATTTCACGGTGGAGGGTGGCAGTCTGGCACCTGTCCACAGGTGCTTGGTGCGGGACTGGTTTAGCATGGCTGTCAATATGTCCCAGTCCCTATTCCCCTCCCCTCGTTCCACCTCCCTGGTGAGGGCTAGCTCCTCGGAGTGCACCTAAGCTAACCTTCTGGTTTCCTCCAGCAGTTCCCTCCCCAGGTCCTCTCGCCTCCTCCGGTTCCGGATCCGCATCTCCTGATTCCTCTCAGCGCTGCCGGCGGTAGCTACCCTCGCAGGAGCACTCATCTGTGGGTGACATGTGACCCCATTAGGGAGTGTTGCTTGCCATGTCCATACCCTGTACACCTAGCGGTGCATCCGTTTCACCACAGGGGATACCTTTCCCCCCTTCCTGTCTCTCCCTATGGTTCTTGGGATCGATTGGGTGGGGTCCTTGCATTCCTATCCCCTCTGTCAGACCACTGTGCTTGCCCCATGTGGGAGCACCTTCACCCGGGGCCATGTTGGCCCAGCACCTCCTTGAGGGCATGTTTCATGGTCCCTCCTCCCTTGTGACCCCCCCATCTGTGTTCCTGTCAGGAGATGTTACCCATTTGGCTCGGTTACCCAACTGTGATGAGCACCGGCCCTCCCCTGTCATGCATGGGGGATGGATTGCTCTGCGGGCTGCCCCTGTGGCCGGCCTGCTACCCCATTGGCCCAGCACTACCCATGACCCGTCCCATTTGCATTGTGGCCTACCATCATTGTCCTGGTGCCCGTGTCTCAGGGCTGCCACCGGTTCCTCCTCGACCACCTCCTCCTCTGTGACCTCCTCCTCGTGAGCCTCCAGGGCGCCTTGAGCTGTAATGGGAATGTGGATCCATCAGTTGATCCCTGCTGCCCAGCTTTGGCACCAGTCACTGTGGCCTGGACCCTGCCCCCTCATCGGGCACACACACACCCTGGGCCTTGCTTGTGTTCCTACCTGGATCGTCTTCCTCCGCATCCTGGGAGGCATCCCGGGTCTCCGTGCACTCCACGTGCACCCCCTGTCCCTGCGGCCTGTCACCCTGTGGGTTTTGTGGATGCACGCAGAGGGTGATGTTTATGTGAGGGGTTTCCCAGGCCGCTGCCTCCCCCTGTGTGATGGGGCTGTCCCCTCCTGCATCCTGGCTGGCCTCGCCAGGGGCAGCGGTCTCCCCCTACTCCGGGGGGTTGGACGGGGGGGTTGTAAGCGCCCTGCGTCTGCCCCTGGTGAATGCAGTGCTGTGTAAGTGGGAGGCAATTATATCCCCATCCATGCAGAGGAACCGGTCCAGCTCATCATGGAACTCCATTGTGTGCATGGCATGGCCGGACTTGAGATTGTTGTCCTTGATATACTTATACCTGGACCTCAAGTCCTTTGCCTGCTACATGCACTGGGTGACATCCCTATTGTACCCCTGCTGCTGCATCTCCTGGGTGATGGCTTCATAGACCTATCTGGTCTTGTAGCTGTGCACCAGGTTGTGCTGGACCTTTTTGCCCCCCTCCCCCCGTATGAAATCCCTGGTCTCCTGCCTTGACCAGGGCTCCCCCTTTTGGGTACCAGGTGTGGGGGACTGTTCGGCTTGGTGGCTTGGGGCCCGCCCAGTAGCTGTGGTGACAGCGGAGCTCGCCGTTTCCTGTTGGGGGTGTTGCAGAGGGGTTAGCATGTACCCCGCAGTCTCCCTATGCTCCCTTTGGGGGATCCTTCCCCACTCCCCCTGGGGGGACGGGGGGCTTACCTGACTGCCACGGAGGCCCTCCTCAGCTGTCTCCCCAGTGATGCATTGCTCCTATGCCTGGGTGCTTTCCTAGGGGGTGGGGGTGGGAACAATTAGCTGTCAGTTGCCCACCCTGTGTTCCCTTGGGGTGGTTTCTTGTATTGGCGTGCGGTACCCCCCTCCCCGGGTTGTTGGGGTACCCTTACTCTTACCTCACTGTCCGTTGCACTCCCTTCCCTGTGCCTGTGGTGGAGTGGGGGATGCGGGCGGAGCGGTCACTGTGGTATGCCCTCGGCCCTGTGACGGGACAGCTGTGCTGTGTTTCGCCGTCCTTCCCACCTCCCCCCCAACCGTTCGGCCGACCCCCCTCTCCTGGACATCCCGGGGTCCCTCTGCTTACCCTGTCCCATCCTGCGTGTGTTGCAGCACTGGTCCTTCATCTTGTCAGATGCTTTCCATCCTGACATTTTGGGAGCTGGCACACCCTTGTCATGTTTCAGTTCATCTTTAATGGCTCCCGGCCGGGCGTCCAGCGTCTCCCAGGGTGGCCGTGTCTGCTTGGGGGCACCTGCATGACCTCTCTAGCCATCTCTCTGTGGTCTCGGCAGACTCCTTCCCATGGGTGTGGGTGTTTTGGTTTTTACACAGTCGGGTGGGTGTTCATTACCTATCTCCACCCACTTCCACCCATCTCCACCCACAGAGCATGCCAGCTCCTTCCCGGCTGCTCCGTGGGTGTTGGTGGGTGGGTCATGCACGCACACTCACCCACTTGTGGATGTTTACACGGGTGCTCTCACATCCATCTGATGGGTCTTTATGGGTGTTCGTGGGTGGGTGACATCCATGTAAAAAAGGCCGTTGTGTTGCAGCGCCTTCTGTGCATCAAGGATAAGACAACTAACATAAAAGCATGGTCTAAACAATTAAAAAACAGTACAGTGTGTGTGATAAGGAATGTATACGCTTTCTATAGCTAGAAAATCTATTTTGGCTCTGGTTACATTTCAACTTACTTTCAACTGGCCCCAAGCCTCCTAACATTTCGGCAGGCTTGTAAAACCTGGCTGTTCGCCCAGGCCTTTGGGGAGGGTGGGATAGGGTTTTTACTCTCCCCGCCCTTATTTTTTTATTTTTCTTATCCCTGGATGTTTTAATTGTTGATGTTTTAAAGAAACAAATGTTTTTAATGAATTTTTAATTGTACGTCGCCCCGGGATGCAGTAAGCATATGGGACAACTCATAAATGTAAGAAAATAAATAAATAGATAAATAAATAATCTTCCATTTGTTAGAAATAAAAAGAACCAGGAGAGCAGGACTACAGAATGCATGTGAAATGAGTGAGACAGACACAAAATGATTTTGTTCCATTTCTTTTCTAGCCTACATACCACTGCATGTTCAAATTTTCATGTATTATTCCCATCTACTGCCATAGATACAGAAATGTTGGCACTTTGGCTCTATCCTCCTGGGGGCATGTGCTTGTAACATTCTAAAAGCCCTCTCCTATGAAGGAAAATTTCCATTTCCTTTTATTCCCAAGGTGGCTGGTTTGGGGAATATTATTTTTTTAAATCTGAGGTAAAAAAAAGCTCTCTGCTGTTTAACATTGTTGGAAGGTGTAAGGAATATTACATTTTTCAGGATGCTTGTTTGCCCATGAATAATTGAAAAAATTATTCTTAATGCCTCTCTCGCCATGACCCTTGACTCTCTTGCCCCCCTTTCCTCCCACCCCGTTCGACCCCCAAACCCCCGTCCTTGGCTCACTCCTACTATCCGCTACCTCCACTCCTGCATCCGGGCTGCTGAATGCCTCTGACGCAAATCCCACTCCCACCCTGACTTCCTCCACTATAAATTCTCCCTCTCCTCTCCTCCCTCTCTTCTGTTATCTTCCTGGCGAGGCAACACTACTATGCCTCCTGGGTTGAATCCTACTCTTGTGACCCTCGCCACCTCTTCTCCACCTTTGACTCCCTTCTCAAGCCCCCCTGCCCCCTCCACCTTCTTCCCTTTCTGCTCAGGATCTCACATCATTCTTCACCTCAAAGATCAACAAGATCCGCCAGGACATTGCTTCCCACCCATCTCCTCTCCCCACTCCCTCCCCTCCCCCACCCCCTCTCTCCTCTCCTCCTTCCCTCCTGCCTCCCTTGAGGAAATCTCCTCCTTGCTCTCTTCTTCCAACCCCTCCACCTGCCCTCTCGACCCAATCCCCTCCCGCCTCCTGACCTCCATTGCTCCCACTGTTGCCCCCCCCTTTTACATGTCATTAATCTCTCCCTCTCCATTGGCTCCTTCCCCTCCACCTTCAATTGCATGCCACTGTCTCTCCCATCCTCAAAAAGTCGACCCTAGACCCCTCTGACCCCTCTAGTTACTGGCCGGTCTCCCTCCTACCCTTCACCTCTAAACTTCTGGAACGTGTTATCTACTCCCGTTGCCTGGATCTCCTCTCTGCCAACTCCTCCCTGGACCCTCTCCAATCTGGCTTCCGCCCCCTTCGCTCCACTGAAACTGCCCTTGTCAAGATCACCAATGATCTACTTGTTGCTAAATCTAAACACCTTTACTCCATTCTTGTCCTCCTTGACCTCTCTGCTGCCTTTGACACTGTTGACCACTCACTCCTACTGGACTCTCTTCACTCCCTAGACTTCTGAAGCTTTGTCCTTGACTGATTCTCCTCCTACCTCTCTGACCGCTCCTTTAAGGTGTCTCTTCCCAATTCCAACTCCTCCTCCCTCCCCCTCTTGGTTGGGGTTTCCCAAGGCTCTATCCTGGGCCCTCTTCTCTTCTCTATCTACACCATGTCCCTTGGCAAACTCATTGCCTCCCGCAACTTCCAATATCACCTCTATGCTGATGACACTCAACTCTATCTCTCCACCCCCTCTCTCTCCCCTTCTGTCCAAGCTCGCCTCATCAACTGTCTCTCTGATATTTCCGCCTGGATGTCCTAACGTCAGCTCTAGCTTATCATGGCTAAGACTGAACTCCTTATCTTTCCTCCCTACCCTTCCTCTCCCTCTTCCCTGTCCATTAGGGATGGGCGAATGCGGTTCGGATGTTCAGAGTTCAGACTGGACCCGGTCTGTTTGGACGTCTGAACCAAACATCCGAACCGAACTCTCGAATGACTGAACAGTTCGGTCGTGTGCGGATGAGTTCGGGGGCAGGAAAAATGTCTTTCCAGGGCCACAAATTAGGTTTAGATTTGGTTTTGGTTTTGGTTTTGCTATTTTTGAATGTTCGGCCAAACCGAACTCGGCTGAACCAAACCATCGAACCCAAACTCAAGTTTCGAACCGAACGACCAAACATCCAAACATCCGAACCGCATTCTGCTCGCCCATCCCTACTGTCGATCCTAGGCGTCGTCTTCGACACTCACCTTTCCTTTAAACGTTACATCGACTCTGTTGCCAAGTCCTGTCGCTTTGCCCTCCATAACATTGCTTGGATTCGCCCCTTTCTCTCTGTCTCCTCAGCCAAAACCCTTGTTCACACCATGGTCATCTCTCGCCTTGACTACTGCAACCTCCTCCTTGATGGCCTCCCCCGCTCTCACCTGTCCCCCCTTATCTCCATCCAAAACTCCGCTGCTAGGGTCATCCACTCAGCCCATCGCTTCGACCACCTGCAGCCTCTCCTCTCCTCGCTTCACTGACTCCCCCTTCCCCAACGCATCCCTCACAAACTCCTGATATTCACTTACAAAACTCTTCACAACCTGGCTCCCCCTTATCTCTCAGCCCTAATCTCCTTACGCACTCCTGCACGCACTCTCCGCTCCTCCTCTGTCCCCTCCCTCGCTCTCCCTCGTCTCCCCTGCTCCCCTAACCACCTTCATCCCTTCTGCCTTGCTGCCCCCCCCCATGCCTGGAACTACCTCCCTGCCCACATCTGCCTTGCCCCTTCCCACACTTTCAAATCCCTCCTCAAAACACACCTCTTCCTCGCCGCCTTTCCCAATGCCTGATAGAACTTTCCTCTCAATATTTACTGTCTGCCCTCCCCGAAGACTCCTGCCTTACTGCAACCAAGCCAAGCACGTGCACTTGAGACTTCGCATCCACTTGAATGTTATTTATCCCTGGTCTCTCTCTGTGTCCCCTCTCCTTGTCTCCCCCCTCTGTGTCTATTAGATTGTAAGCCGTAGGCAGGGACCGCGTCTATCTTATTGTTCTGTAAAGCGCCAGGTACGCAGCTGGCACTATACAACTGCTAATTAATCATTAATCATTAATAATTTATAATCAATAATCAATAATCCATTAATACTTAATTAGTAATAGATAACTAGTAATTATTACTTGTTAATTAATAATTAATAGTTGATAGTAATAATTTATCCAAGATTAGTCTTTGGTGAGGAGTCCCATCCCACAAGTGGTTTGGAATTGAGGTCTAAAGAACTGGGGTAAGCAATGACACTTTTGAACATACACAGCAGTCTCTGTTCAGATACTGTCTGGGTAGTATGAAATCTTACTCATTTTGTTATGTTTCAATGCATAGTTTTCCAGTTCAGTCTGATGAGCCCAGCTGTAACAGTAACCCCTTGAGTTGGCCAGTGCTGACCCCTTGTGGCAGTAGATAACTGTGACCCACCCTAGGTGGCTGGAGCCAGCCAATAAAGTTCAGTTGTTTCTTGGCAGCACTTTCAGAAGCTGTACCTCCGACTGCTGACAGAACAGCTTGCAGGAAGAGATATTAGCAGTAGAATCAGCCAGAAGGTGCAAATTGTGGGCATTGTCTGTTTCCATTGACGTCAATGATAAAAATCCCATGGACTCAGTGAAAGCAAGATAAAAGCCCTGGGTTTGCCTCACTCCCCTACATTCCCTGCTTTGGGACACTTCCCTTTGCCAGTTTCTGTTAAGCAAGGAAGACTGGCAGTTCCAGGTCTTGAGAGGGGGGCGAGCAGAGGAAGAGGGTCTGTTTTTATGTACACTCTTAGGCTTAGTGGGATTTGGGTAGGAATGACTATACCCACTTCCAGTTCCTCATTCCCTCTCCCACCCCCTGCCAAAGAGGCTTCTGTTGGAGCTGCTCAGTAAATTTCCAACTGAAGCATTTTCTAGAACATAATTGTGAAGATATTTTTTGTGAGAAAAACTATTATTATTTCTATAGTGTTTTCAGTGTGCCAAGTGCTCTACAATCCTTATCAAGTTCACACTCGCAACCCTGTGAAGTAGGTCATTATTAACAGAGACCTGTGTTCACTGTATTTCCCCCATTGCTACCAACAGGGAAAGCTCTGCGAACACACATCCCTGATTATTACCACCAGATGGAAAATCAAAATTAAATGTTTTTGATGCTGCAAAATTCTGAAATTTTGGAGTTTTAGAACATGTTCATTTCAAGGCTGACACTGCAGTTGGCAGCTTCCCTGAGTATCTACCATACCTGAAGGGGCCAATAGGGGAGAGGAATCAGGAACTACATCTTCCATAAGAGACAGACTATAAGGGGGGGGGCCCTACTTTCAGATCCCAACATTCAGAAATCTTGACATTTCAGGCAGGATGGAATTCTGTATTTGAGGCAGCTCTTGCTATAAGAAGGACAACGATGGGGAAAACGCAGTGAACACAGATCCCTCCCTGGCTATAACCCATTGCACTTCCTACTTGCCTTCTAGGGCCTTTTCACATGAGATGCCTCCACTCATCTCCATGCAGTTTTGCTGTATGTACCTGGCACTTTACAACTGTTAGGCATGGGCGAACAGATCGCGGTTCGTGTTCGGCCGTT
>QEPC01001726.1:303256-318376 GCA_003113815.1 Sphenodon punctatus
AAACAAACAAACAATTAATTCAACATACAATTAGCTTGTGGAATTTGTTGCCAGAGGATGTTGTTAAGGCGAATAGGCTAGCTGGGTTTAAACAGGTATTAGATAGGTTCTTGAATGGCTATTGGCAGGGACCCGAGTTGACTGCACCAAAAAATCTTAAATTCTGCAACCAGTGAAATCAAATTCTTCAAATTCACCGCGAGCATTAATATTTGCATAACTAACTTGATTTGCATAACTATGCATGCTGGGAAGCAAATTTGCAATAGGTTTGACATAGAATCACAACTTTGCTAATCAAACACAACTCAAATCCTCTAGAATTTCAGCACCTCCCTCATGCAAACATAGGCCTTCAGACCCCACCCACCCACAATTCATCTCCCAGGGGCCTATTTACCCTTGGGTCATGGTCCGGATTGGCTGATTCTGCAAGGATTCTGTGAGGATTGCCCGATTCTGCGAGGATTGGCTGATTCTGCAAAAATCACTGCAAATTGCAGCAACGCAGTCAACTCGGGTCCCTGGCTATTGGTCAAATAGGTTGTGGGACATAACTTCTAACTGTTGGGAGCTGGAAGTAAATAGCAGGAAATTGATCATTCCATTATGACCTGCTGTATCACGGCTGTGAAAAAACTGAAGGTAGCAACTGTTGGAGCTCGGATGTTGGACTCGGTGGACCATTCATTAGACCCACTATGGTACTAATGTTCCTTGTACTAATGAACCTTGGGGTGTGAAGAACCAGAGCATTTTTGTGAGGGGGGAAGAAAATGTGACAGACTGCTACAAGATAATGTAGTTTTGTGAGAGAAGAATAGAAAATCTTTCAAACAGGCTCATCCAGAACTGAAGAGAGAAAAGGATAAATGGAAACAGCAACTGGAATTGCTAGAACAGTGAGTATGGGATAGGCATAATAAAACTCTGGAGAAAGATTTGATAATTATTATTATTATTATTATTAACAAACATTTATATAGCGCCAGCAGTGTACCTGGCACTTTACAAAGTAATAAAATAGACAATAAAAAATAGGAATGCCTTAACTGTAATAAAAAAGTTAGATATGAAACTGATTAATACTAGGAAACGGCTATAAGAAATCAGTTTTGAAGTGATATTTGAAAAAGAAATTAAAGAGCTTATTGGTTTAAAAAACAAGAATTCAGAACATTTTACGAAAAGAGCAAGTTAGCCTGGCTTCCATTTGAAAGTATCTGAGCAGGAGATTTTACTGACTATGAATATGATTTTGTTACGATGGTGGGAAAGAAGATTTCTAGAAATCCAGAACTGGTCAGCAAGCAGATTCAATACTTGAGTTGGACTGGGAACACTTTCATTCAACCGGGGGAACTGCAAACAGTAACTCATGCTAGCTAGACAGTTTTAGAAACCATCTGAAGGAGCTGGGTGGTATAGATTTGGTTCTAGCAGATCCAGATGATATCATCTTTTCAGAAAAGACTTCTTCTTCTGATGAGATAACAGAATAAGTTACAGCCTTGTCAGCAGATTGTCAGCATGATTGTAGGTTGTGGGTACAAGCTTTGAGAGAAGAGCTTAGTATTTACATTGGGGCATTATCCACTTCAATGCTTGTTTCAGATATTAAGTAGGAAGCATATTTGAGTTGGGGTTTTTTGGGGTTTTTTTTAAATTCTGTGAACAACTATGCAGGGCCAAAGAGCTCAAATTGTGAGGAGTTAGATTTTCAGTTCCTTTTTTATTTAGAAAGTTCGTTTTAGATTCATTACTTGAATAAATGGAAGAGAAAATTCCCTGAGTGGAATTTTGAGCCATTGCTATAGAAATATAGGAAACCTTATATCCCTTATCTTCCATGTTGGGGTGGATTCCTACCCCGTGTGCACATCTCTTTCAAAAATGTGCAAGTTAGTGGCTCTCCAACTTTGCCAGTTTAAGACATTGTCACCTGTACACAGGTACACAATACCCCCAAAGGAAAGTTGGTTACCATTAACCATTTTTTATAAGTGACCAAAAAGGCCCTGGGGTAGAAACATACCTCATTTTACCATGGAGTAGATTTATACCCTGGCCTGGGGTAGAAATCTACCCCATCACATTTCATGCTAGCTTACACATTCAAGCAAATTAAGTGCCAAAGGACTGGGGTAGAAGTCTGTCCCCATGACATGAAAACATTGTTTAATTCATGACAGAAGACAAGGAATATCTTAACTTTATAAATGTAACCCCTTATAGGTGTCAATACCACACACATGTACATGGTGCCATTTTTGTTAAAGCTGATGTGGTGTAAGGTTTAGACATGTTTGAAAAGGAATATATTGCAAACTAGGTGGAATGTTTGTTGGGATAGCATAAAAGGCAAAGAGAAATTATGCAATGTGTGAGTAGGTGGCATCATGCTGCTGTTCATGGATGTCCATGGAGAGGAGCAGCTAGGATGGCCATACTGCCCCTTTAAAAAAGAATGCTTATGAAAAATACATGGTTCAGGGCTGCACTGGAACCAACGCAGTCCTGCAACATGTATTTTTCATAAGCATCCTCTTTTAAAGGGACGGTATGGCCACCCTAGGAGCAGCCCCAGTGTCCCTGGCTGGAGTGGCTACTCATGGAGCCGGGAACACTGGGACTGATCCCCACCTCCTCCCCAGGGTTCCCTCTGTTGCTGTGACTGCTCCTCATTTCCAGGTTGGCTCCAACAGCTGATGGACCCACCCTCGCCTCGTCACTCCAACAGCTGACAGGAAGCTGGCAGCAGTTTGTGATGGGGGCCTGATCCTTGCTAGCACCTTGGCTTTGGCCATTGTGCTGGCGGACCTGTATGCGGTTGGGATTGCCCGAGGCCTTTCAAATTGGAGGTGCCCTGTGGGAGCCCATTGCCCTAGGTTGGGCCAGATTAACCCGCTCTGTGTGCTCCACACTTTTTGGTAATAGCGTGGTCTGGGGCGGCCCCTGGGGAAAACATCTGGCACCCACCATTCAGACAGACAGGAGAATCCAGGGTTACTGGGGTCCAATGATGGATGGCAGGTCCAGGGGTGGCCGTGCCAGCCTGCTTCACCCCCGGGATGGCCGGTCTATCTGACGGCAGCCCACCAGATGTTGAAGCAGAGCAGGCTGTGCTGCTCTGGGGAAGCCCTGCTGGCGGTGCGCTGGAACATCCCAAAGCGCCACCAGCACTAGGGCACTGCTGTCTGTCTGTCTGCTCGGTGGACCCATGCTGCAGTTCCACTCTCAGCCAGCTGTTGCCCCATCAATATCATAGAGTTGTGGACACCAGCCTTGACCATCAGGCGATCACCCACAACTCTATGGTTGGGGCGGGGGAGCACACGAGCAGACTGTGGCCAGGGGAACCCCCTGGGTCCATCTAAAGCAGACCCAGGCTGGGCTGGAAATGGGCAGAAATGCAGGTGCACCCCCAGAGAAGTTCTAGGGGTGGGCTGCCTCGTGTCTGTCTAAAAACACCCACCGGGGAAGCGTCTCATTACCCAGTGTGTGACTTAATGCATCTGAGATAATAAGGGCTCTTTGCATGGAGGTTTTGTGAGATCCATACAAGTTGCAGTGGATGTCTGTGGTCTGACAAGTCTCTGTCTTATTATATTTCTTGTCAGCTTATCTTGAAAAAGAAAAAGAGAGAACCATGGGTTCAGAACTTGGCTGGTAGAAAGCTGACTGTTTTCTTTTAATTCCAGTTTGGGAGAGAAGGTTCACAGACTGCACAACATAGGGCTGTGCAGTGTTACTTTCTTTTTAATACCCTGAACAATAAATGCAAATGCAGTGTGAATTTTCACTGTTTCTTGTACAGTTTGCTTCCAGGTGCTAAGTGTCCAAACGTACTGACTCCAAGTCAAACTCTCCTATCCTCAGGCTGAACGCTGGGATTAATGATTGGGAAAGTGCTGCGTTGCAGGAGGGGCGGGGTAAAAATGTATAAAATAAATAAATAAATAAATAAGTGTGGAGCTAGAACACTTTAAAACATCTGAATGATGAAGACTACCCCGTTTTCACATCCTAAACCAGGCTCAGGAACATTGTGCAATTTCTGTCATTGCTAAAGTATACAACAAACTTGGTCCTAGGAAAATTTTCTTTCCAAGTGGCTATCAATGTATTTTGTAGCTATCTTTTCATGAGGGGGCTGCATTTTTTTGATGTTTATTCATACTGCTGATTAGCAGCTTTCACACTGAGTCACGGGCAAACTCAACAGCACTGACTGTATGGGACAATTCCCCATAACTGGAGAAAGGCAGTAAAAGCCCTTTTGTTGACCGAATGTAAAACTAAAAAAAGGAAGTAATTCTCCTGACCTGGTGGGTGAACACTGGTGGTTAGATTTTCTGCCAAAATATGACAAAGGAAGGGCAGCACTATTGGTGATTAAACAAGGAAGGCTGTATAAAAATTCACATGACTTCAATGAAACTATCAAGTTTTGGATGCATTGGCCCCTGCAAATTCTGCACTGCTGCAATAGTATCACAGAAATTGCCTCTGGCAGCACAGAATCACAGCTTGAATAGGCAGCATTGTGAGCTAGCCAATGGGGTAGCAGCACTGTGTGCTGCTGGTATATATGCCATGGCTGTGAGACCCTGTGTCACAGCTACTGGGAGCCGTGGGTTTCTTTCCTCTCCCCCCCACACCCTTGCGGGGGCGGGGCCCAACCTTACAAACTTCCGGGCCGCTTCCCTTAACATCGGGAGCGGCCGGAGAGAGACTGGAGCAGGCTGAGGTCTGTAGGAGTGTGGGGATACCAGCTGAGAGGAACCCGATGGCAGCGGCACCATGGACCCTCCCTACCTTCAGGGATAAAGACAGCAGGTGACTGTGGGGTTGGGGGACCCCTATTCAGAGACCTGGGAGCTGCGGGTTTCTTTCCTTTTCCCCCCCTTGTGGGGGCGGGGCCCAACCGTACGAACTTCCGGGCCACTTCCCTTAACATCGGGAGCGGCCGGAGGCCATGCCGGAGGTGCGTGCTTGGGGTGCATGTCGAAGGGGTCTGCCCTGTGGCGGTGCCCTTCGGCTGTGACAGGAGGTGGAGGTGGGAAATTTTGATAGTATATAATATATTGTGTGCGGAGTATTGTGAATTACTGATGGAGGAGAAGGTCCAGCTGACTCTCCCCTGTGAGAGAGGGGTGGAGTCAGGTGAAATGCCCCTTGGTGGCAGCAAGGGGTAGAAAGATTAGTTTTTTGGGGGCCAATTGTTGTACTGTTAAAGAGTTGGCAGAATGAGAGTCAGTAAAGGGAAATTTGATTGTATTATTGATTATTATGTATAAATGTTATTATTATGTATTAATGTTATTTTGCTGATCTGGGTCCCCTGTGTGGGTAAAAATTCCAGAAGTGTATTTATTGTTGTAAGCAGCCTCGAGTTGGGTTTCCCAAGAGAGTGCAGGGTATAAATAAATTGATTGATTGATTACAGCAGTGCAGAAAACGTCCGTAGACAGCAAGCTATGAAGACTTATTTCTCAGGTTATTCTTACTGCATTTTCACCACTTTAGTTATAAAAAGTGCAGATATGTCAGCATTTTGCACTTCAGCATGCAATAGAAATGCCCCAACTAGTTGATTTCTAAATTATTGTCTGAGTCACAGTGTGTGATTATGATCAGTAGAACAGTTGAGCATATGACACCTACATACCCAAGAGATTCCCTCTTGTATTCTGAAAGGTGTCAGTGAAACTACATGAGACACTTGCCCACAGCAACCAACATTAGCCCACAATTCACCTGACCATCTGCTAGGTGGCTGCCAGATGTTCACCAGCCCCTGCCATGGGGTGGGCTGCTGGCTACTGCCCAACATGTCATCTGGAGACATTGGTGGTTGACATTTGACCCAGTACGGTCTAAGGCTGGCCCAGCCAGGCTAATCCAGGTTAACGTGCACTCCTGCACCTCTTAGGTCCCGTGAAGCCCCTGCATGTGGCATGGTCCACCAGCACCGTGGATGAGGCCACGCTGTAGGCAAGATTGGGCCCAGGAGCAGTGGCCACCAGCTGCATGTCAGCTGATGGCGTGGGCTGGGAGTGAACAGTCCCCTGCCAGTTGCCTGTCAGCTGATGGTGTGGTAAAGAACCTGCCACCAGCAGGAAGGGAGAAGGGACTGCTGGGTCCCAGAGCTGAGCCCAGCCCCACACAGTCCCTCCCTTCCTCCCGCATCCCCATAATCTAAGTTTCTGCCCAGAAGATGGTATTCTTTCTCATCTGCTGAGAAGTGGTGGTACTTGACATTATGAGGACTCTGGCTCTTACTTTGTGTTCCATCTTACAAAGGAAGGAGCTGTAAAATAATACCAGCCAAGCACAGATTCTTGATATCCCCTTCAATCATATTTTTCTATGGAAAGTCCCCAAATACTGGATGGAAACAGAAAGGGTTTTTGTTCATTTGTGCAGCCTTATTCATGTTGTAATGATCTCATTGCATTTCTCATGACCGCTCTTAGTGGGACTTTCAGCTAGATGTAGCCATCATTTGCAGCTTTTCAGAAGGCATCAGCACATTTGTTCACTGATTTGAACATTTGTGATCCCATCACATCTGCCCTGCTGACAATGGTACACAAATGCAGGGGTACACAACACTGGAGAAAGTCTAGGGGTGTCTGCCTACTTGCCGTTATGCCTGGGTCCATTTTAAACAGACACAGCAGCTGCCGGGGCCCACGATCTGTTCGCACGGTGTCCTCATATACACACACACACACACACACACACACACACACTCACCATAGCATTATGAGAGGATTGCCCACAATACTGAGCTGCATTGCAGGAGGGGGCGGGATATAAATTTGTAAAATTTGTAAAATAAATAAATAAATAAATAAATAAAATACTATGATGCTGAGAGTGGGGCTGCATTGGCTGTCTACCGAGCAGCCGAATGGCAGCCCTGCCTCCAGCCAGTGCCCCAAGGTTGGGATGCCCATTCTGCTGACAGTGCTCCAGGATGTTCTGAAGCACCACCGGCAGGGCAGAGAGCAGGGACGACCTGCCCTGCCTCTGCTCTGCCTTTCCATTTGGTTGTCCGCTTTTAAATGGACGGCCTGTCCAGGGGTGAGGCGGGGCAGGTGTCAGTGTGAAGACAACCATTGATGATTATTGAGGCCACGAACCATGTTTGTCCAGCGTGAATCCTGAGATGCATCTCTTCTTATAGTAATCCCATTGCTAAGTCATAAAGTGACTGTGTTGGGAACTGGAATATGGAACTCGCTGTCCGAGGATATTTACCATCAAGGACCTTAAATAATCCCCCACCCCGCTAATCTTCTGTTGAATATGATTGTTGGCTTCTGGTTTATTACTTTTCCTAGCCCTTTCATTTCTGTTCTCTTGTATTTTGACCACCTTAATTGGTTTTGTTTGTATTTTTATACTGAGAGCTTGTTGTATCCAGCTATATAAAGGGAGGGGAGAAACTAGTGAAACTAGTTTCCTGGGGATTTTGTTATTGCTGCTCTACTTTACATAGAAGGCACCCAAGCACTATAGGAAAGGGAGGAAGTACAAACTCAGACAAAGGCCACTTTCAGACATGCGACACCACCCCCACCCCCACTCATATTTGGGCTGCGGGGGGGGGGGGAGATACACAGCCTGAATATGCGCGTGGATCGGCCAGTCTCAAGGGCCCTGCAACCCTACGCGTCTCTGCTGGCAAAGCTGCGGGGGGGGGNTCAGACTGGATGATCCCCACGCATATTTGGGTTGTGCATCCTTCCCCCCGCCCCCTCCCGCATTCCAAATATGCGTGGGTATGTCTGAAAGTGGTCATAGATGTATAGGGAAAAGAATGCCAATACATGTTGCCAATACATGTTGTGAACAATACACTCTGTGCACAACTACACATACATCTTCATATTCATCTCTATACAAATACTAGACTTTTATAATGCCCTAATGATTTTTAAATATTTTTAAATATCAGCCTCAAACCTGATTTTTTGTAATCTCCCTTGGGAAAAGATCCAACAAAAGCAAGCTATGCTAATATTGCTAATATTGTCGGAGACTGAGCACTCTCCCATTCCCTTCTGAAGTCTGCAGTGCTTGGTACCTTTGAAAACTGGGTCATAAATATTAGGTATATCTGCCCATTTTGAGAAAACCTGCAATGACTAATTGGATATATGACGATATATGGGGGTGTGGTTGCCATGTTGATCCCAAGTGACAGAGAGGCAAAGTGTTTTTAATTATATCTTTTATTGGACCAACTGTTGGTGGAAATAAGCAAGCTTTTGGGGCACACAGGGCCCTTTCTCAGGCATGTAGCATAGCCTGTAGAAATATATAAAATTAGCAACTGTAGGTCAGGTATATTATGAGAGGAATGGAATAAGTGGGAGTGGATAGGGGTGAGGGTAGCGGGTGGGGCGAGGGGGTAAAGAAAGGGACACGTACCAGACATTTAAAAACAGCTGTAAAATTATATATTGGTGTAGGGGACTGTATGATCACAACCACAGAAAGCTGCTGCATCTATAACCCCCTAACCAGTCTGTTATTTAAAAATATAAACAATTTTTATTATTATTATTAAATGTTATTTAAAAATACTAAATGTTATTTTTTTAAAAGTGTTATTTTAAAATAGCTGTTTTTAAATGTTTGGTCCATCTTCCTCTCTCTTTACCCCCCTGCTACCCTCCCCTGTCCGCTCCCACGTAGTTCAATAAAAGATGTAATTCAGCCGCCCTGAGCTGTATTCAGGAGGGGCAGGGTATAAATTTAGTAAATAAATAGTAAATAAAAACCACTTTGTCTGTGATATATGGGTGTGAATGGAAGTCTGGCAGTCTGTTTTCTATTGTTCATGGTCTTTACAGTCAGTACAAGACTCTTAAAGCCAACATTATTTTCTTGGAGGCTGGTGGTTTCTTGGAGGCTGGTGGTTTTCAGAGAAATATTCTTTAAAAAGACTAGACCAAATGAGAATTCATGCTGTTGCATCCTGTAAGAGCACAGCCTAAGGTTGGAGAAAGTTAAGCAAACACATTACAACTAAGCTGAGAACAAAACAAAGCAAAAAAAGATTTACTTGTACAAAGGCTTCCCGGAATAGGAAGTGTCCTTGTCCAATCTGGCAATATTTCTGAGGAACATAATCACTGAATGAACACTCTAATACCAGTATGAGCTCAGAATATAGTCATGGAAAACAGAATATTTGTATTGTAATATCTTGACAAAAAGCACATCTCAAAAGGTGCCCCAAGCTAACAAAGACCTCCTTTTTACTGGACTTGTATTTAATTGTCATAGTACATCCATTTATTCATAATATAGATGAGATTGGTCAAGACTTTCATGTAAATATTTAATGTATAGTTGGATTCTGGATTCTGAACCAGAAAGCTGTAGGTTCAATTCCCACACAGAGCAATTATGGCTCATAGGCCCTTTTCACACAGGCACTCTAACACTGATAAAATTATTATTATTATTATTATTATTATTATTTTATTAGCATTTATATAGCACCAGCGATTTACCTGGCGCTTTACAAAAAACAAGATAGACATGGTCCCTGCCCGAGAGCTTACAATCTAAAGACAGGGAGAGGGGAGACAGGGAAGGGGGAACAGAGGGAGAGACAAGGGATGCGACATTCATGAGGATGCGAGAACTCAAGTACATGTTCTTGGCTTGGTTACAGTAAATTGGGAGTTTACAAATAACAGGTGGGGGATAATTCTGGGTGAGGATGATTAGCAGGAGTTAGGAAGGGCGGAGCGGAGCGGAGCGGAAGAGGTGGGTTTTGAGGAGGGACTATAGCTCTTTTCACACAGACACTCTAAACTGATAAAATGGGTGTTACATTTTATGATACATGTTGCAGGGCTACAGGTGCTCTGTATGGTTGCCTTGCAACATGTATCATAAAATGTAACATTTTCTCAGTGTTAGAGTGTCTGTGTGAAAAGAGTCATATAGAGTTTTGGAACTTTATTTCATTACTAGTAGTGGAGCTGCTTTTTAATGAAACCTGCTTTTGGATGAGGCAGGAGGCCAAATTCTTTTTCTGTGTAACTCCACTGAAGTTGACAAAGTTATACCAGAAGAAAGAGACCCAATAACTTTGTGTGTTCATCATGATCCGTTCATGACTATTCATTTGAAGGGTTTTAAAGAAACTTATCAATGGTAGAGTCACTCAATAAAACTGGTTTCTGATAGCCAAGGCTCAACGGCAGCCATTTTTCAGCACACTCCTAGGTTGTGCCATTTGCCTCTACACCCATTACATTACTGGCATCTAAATGCATTGCTTTGAGATACATACATCGCATGCGGAAGTCACTAATTAAAATGTCATTCTCTTCCATTCTAGGGTGACTGGAAAGGTGAATGAAGGAGACTTTCAAATGTCTGATGGGATTCTACCAAAGATTACCAAATGAGAGGGTTCAGAAGAGCCACAACCAGAATGATTAGCAATGAGAAGGTTCCGAAGAGCCACAACCAGGATGATTAGCAAGAGTTAGAATCACTTTACAAAGGAAAGCTTGAGTTTCTTAAAATGTTGTTATCAATGAAAACTTGGTAGCAGAATATTGTTACATCTTCAAGTTAGTTTCATTATGCAGGAATGGAGAGAGAATTTTCGTATTTGCGTGGAAAGAGTTTGTTTTCCAAATGTTTGTGTGTATTGCTAGAATTACCCATGTGGACAGAGAAATTTCAATGTTTTGTTCAAATTGTTTCTGAGATCATAATGCTCCTTCCTGAAAAGCTGCACTTTAATAGGAATTTCTTTATCAGGTTTCATAAAACAGAGAGGATTATACATTTTAAAATGAAACCCACAAGCAACCTCATACAGGAAATTGTAACCTGCCCTGCACCTAAAGGGAAGGGCAGGATAAAAATGTAAATAAATAAATAAATAAATAAAATAAAATAAATCTAGGTAATGAGTTTGATTCAATGAAGAATTTTAATAAACTGGATTTGGAAAATACTTTCAATGATGATAATTTCCACAACAGCTCCTTCAGAAATGTAGCAGGTGTCCTATAATGCACATAGGAAAGTATGGTCCCCTTTCGAGTCATTCACAATCTAAGGGTCCTGCTCTAAGATCTGCAGGAGAGACCTGTGTCCCCATTCTCTTAAATTCAGGGTTCCACACAGGAGAGAAACCCTGTATATGCCAGGAAAGCTTCGGGAGAACCTGGGGCACTCAAGTCACACAAAAGAATCTGCACAAGAGAGAAACTGTACTTGTGTCATTTCTGGGAAATGCTACAGGGTGAGCTGAACTCAGCCCTCAGTACACGCCAGAGAAGCCGCAATGCAGAAGAAGGGCCCTATAAATGCCTAACTGTGGGAAAGCCTCAGGGTGAACTTCAGACTTAGTATGCACGGAAGGACGTAAACAGATCCTCCAGTCCTACCCCCCACCTCAGTTGCAGTTCAGAGAAAGGAGGGCATGAATGGTAGCGTTCGCTTTGGAGGAGGCATGGGGCAGAATACCTTAGGAAATAGCACAGAAGATTTAAAGTTTAGCTACTGAGCCTCACTGATGAGACTGCATTTCTAATCCCTCACTACAGACCATCCCATCCCTGCTCTTCGTCCCTACACCTCTTTCCCCTATGAACACAGACCACTCCCTCAATTCTCCTTCTCTTTACACATCCTGTTCCAGAGTATCACCTAAAGGTTTAACCCAGGAGCTGCTTTCCTGCAAGGGCAGGGCTGAATGTCAACTCTGCAATAGTCTGAATAACAGGCCCTGGGTGCAGCAATGTGAGTCAGTCCCCAAAGCCAGCAGAACTCCAAACAAGTATTTTAGTTAAGGTACAATTCAAGCAGACATATTGGTATCTGGAAACGTCACATGTGGTTTTGGGCTGCTAAATATGTTGTTGGAAAATACACTTTTGGGGTTGTTGAATGTCCACACTCCAAGTGTGTTACAAGCTCTCATACACTCATACAAAAGGGAAGGAAGTCCATTTCCTTACAGAGTGCCAGAAAAGACAACTAACTGTAGGAACTGGCTCATGTAGGGGGAAGGGTTTACACAATCACACCCGTGAGGTACACGAGTTTCCACCAGGGCCCTGACCCTGGCTTCAGTCTCAGACCTGGTCCACGGTTATTAACACTCACACATTCACTCAACCAATATAACAATGTTCTTTTAGATACTGTGATCAATTCAAGAGATCAGAGATAGACTGGAAATATATTGGCAAACCTCTTAGCTTTATTTAGTACAAAGTTACAAAACAAACAAAATATATTCTTATTACTCTATATGTTAATACAATGTTACTCTCTCAACATTAATTCATCCTTTCATACATTACCTATCTTCCTGTCAGGGTGGTCAACCCATAACAGAGGTGATGGGGGCGCCGGGACCTGTCCATTGATGTTGAGATGGTACCATGAGCTGATGTTACAGGCGTCTGAGTTCCAAAAGACATCCATTCCATATTTATAGGTTACTGGCTCCATAGGCTGTGCATATGTTGTTGTAAGGCAGAGTTGGCCCTCCCATACTTTCCATTAGTCATTTCGACTAGGACGCACCTGTCCTCCTATGGTTCCTCTTTTCTGACCAGTTGAACTTTGTCCCATTTCCTAAATGTTTGTTTTTCAGCTTTATGCTCAAATTAAGTATTGCAAAAAGTCAAGCTATATGCGGTTTGCAGTCAACCTTCTGCAAGCTGCAAGCTGGCATTTTAAAATCAGTACAAAAGTTCACTAAAGGCCTTTAGCTGTAAGCAATGTTTAGGGCCTGTGGCCTCAAGTCATGTCTTGCTGTTCCAAGCAATTATTTACAGTATCTTCAGCCTGGGCACCTCTAATCTCTATCAGCATTCATGCACCTAACATGCTACACCTAACATTCACCTGTCAGAAACCACTGTCAATTAGAGGCCAGAATCCGGGGACATACTAAAATGAATGACATAGAATGCCCATTAGGAACAATGGAGGAAACACAAATACCAAGTATGTAGACATATGAATAACAATATGCTTTAATGCCCTGTAAAGCAAAACAATGGAGCTGCATCTCCAATAGGGAATGGGAATAAGGGGGTCTGTGTGGAATGACAAAAAAGGAGACAGGGAGGGGAGGTGGAACATGAGGGAGGAGGCTACCAGGAGTGACAAACTGAGTGGAATGATAAGGAAGAGACCATGGGAGTGAGTGGAATGACAGGAAGGAGGCTACAGGGATTGGGTACAATAGCAAGGGATTGGGTGGAATAACAGGAGGAATTCCATGACAAGCAGGTAGAATTACAAAGTTCTGGGTGAAATGATGTGATTGGGAGAAGTGACAAGGAGGCCATAGGCAGCATTCCTGTTATTCCACCCAGTCTCTTGCTATTGCACCCAATCCCCATGACCGTCTATCTGTCATTCCTCTCACTCTCCCTGGTGCCTTCCTCATCATTCCACATCACCACCAAAGATGCAGCTCCACTGTCTTGTTTTGCAGCCATTAAAACCTATTGTCATTTGACAATCCCATTATCACCTTATTTGGTGTAAACAGATGGACTGCAGCCCTGGTTCTGCTCCCCCTCACCCCCGACTGGCCCGACCATCTAAAGGCAGACCGCCAGATGGTGAGGTGGAGCAAAAGCAGAGCAGGCAGCACTGCCAGTGGAGCTGGTCAGTCAAACCTGGGGCGCCGGCACAAGGCAGAGCTGCGGTCTGTCTGCTAGGCAGATGGCAATGCCATAGAGGTGTGGATGACTGCCTAGAGCATAAGATGATCCAACCACAACTCTACGGTGTGGAGAATGGGGGGAGGGCACCGTGTGGGTAGACCGCAGGCTGGGGCAACCACTGGGTCCATTTAAAATGGAGAAATACAGAAAAAACAAGGGAACACAATGTAGACAAGAAACGCAAACAAGACTACTAAGAATAAATTTTACTATAAAAATACAACAATAATTATTATAAAAGTAAAATCAACCATAAAAATATATAATGTGAGGCCATTGTGGTTTTGAATAAATTTGAATATATGAATGAAGTACCTAGACAAGTCAGAGATTCCTCTTTTTATAAGAAATGTCCAGGTGACCCGACCAAAGAACTACAAAAGTGTGTCAAAGATTCTTTATATGAAGGGCTATGTATGGGATACATTACAGAATCTGAATTTGATTACTTTTTTAAAGAGAAACCCAGAATTCCACATTTTTATATATTACCTAAAATACATAAAGGTTTTCCCCCTCCCCCAGGGAGACTTATAGGATGTCTTTAGACATAACGTCAATGGGTGTCTGAATGGGTGTTTTGACCTTGATATGAACACCGTTTTGGCCCTGTGTTCACCACATGGTGCTGCTTAGACACACAGCCCAGCTTGGGGCAAATCAGTGTTTTCCTCACCACCCAATCTCAGCACACAAGCGCTGCCGCTTCATTCCCCATGTTGTACATGCTAACATGCCACGTGATATCATTAGGCACAATGTTGGCCACATGTTCAGCCAGAACATGCAAATTGTCCTTGTGATGCAATGGTGTTCACATTGCATGTTCAATGGGTGGCCAAATTAGTGTTGGAATTGTTATGGTGCTTACATGCAATGGCCAAACACGTGCTTAGGGGTTTTGACACCCGATTTCTGTTATGTCTAAAGACACCCATTGTCTCAGGCAATGGGTATTTTCAGACGTTATGAGATCACGCTGAACCACAGTGAACCACGCTCAATCCCGCGGCGGGGACAAAGAGCTCTGAACGTCTGTTCGGCGCACACCAGATGTTCATCACGCTCAATACCCACATGGGGTCAATTTCAACCACGCTTCCCGGGCTAGCCGGGGGAATATCCTGGGAAGCGTGGTCAAATGGACCCCCACCGGGAACCAATGAAAAGTAACGTCTGGACGCCAACCCCCGGGCAGAAACAAAGGAAACGAGCCGCAGCCGGGGGCAAGGCATGCAGCATCGCTGCCGGGCAACCAGGAACAACACAACCACCGGAGGGAGATTTAAAGCGAAAGCAGCAGCAAGCCAGCGTGGTGGGATGGAGCGAGGAGGGAGGCAAAAGAGAGCGGAGGGAGAGAAAGCAACAGTGGCGG
>QEPC01001726.1:324177-335806 GCA_003113815.1 Sphenodon punctatus
TGTGTGTGTGTGTGTGTGTGTGTGTGTGTGTGCGCGCCCGGGCATGTGGTCATGCGGTGTGTCCTGCTGTGGGTCTGCTGTGTGTGTGCGTGTGCTGTGTGTGGCATCTGTCAGCCTGTTCTCCCTCTTCCCCCCTCTCTTCCCATTTCCCTTGTGTGGGCGTTCCCTTGTGTGCCTCTTGGCTTTGTTTGCCCTTCAGCGGCCATGTCTGTGTCCCGCCCCTGCCCGGTGCCTTCTGGGAGTTTTGACCACGGCTGGGGATCGGCTGCACGTCTGTTGTGCTGCCCCGGTCCATGATGGGTCGGCCCATTTCCCAGCCATGGTCCCGGTCCCGTCACGTCTGTTAGGGGCTTTTCTTCACCCCGGGCCATGGTTGTTCTGTTCACCCCCCCTGGGGGTTCACTGTGGTGAACCGGTCTCCCGTAACGTCTGAAATCACCCACAGTCTGTTGCAGGGTGGGATGCAGGGTGAGGGTGAGGGTGGGTGCGGGGTGGGGAACAGCCTAGGGGTGGGATGCAGGGTGGGACTGTCTGCTATTGAGTGGTTAGAGGACTGCAGCCTTTAATTAATCCTCAAAACATGGAAGTCTTTTTATCATCTCCAGTTTACAATGAAGAAGTCAAACCATACAGAGCTATTCTTAAAGCATTTAGCACCAGGTGTAACTGGTAGCACTAGCATATATGTCCTACTGAAGTGGAAGGGACTTGTGATGGCAGTAAGAGTTAGTGCTTGCATTAAATGTCCTGAGGATCACAGGTTTAATTAAAGAGATCTGACTTGCCCAGTGGCGTAGCTGTAACAGAGATGGGCAATGCAACTGCACCAACATAAACATGCTTGAGGGCCCCAAGGCACAGGTGCATCCCCTGAATTCCCCAAGAACTGCATTCCCTGCTACTTGTAGGTACTGCCCTGGCTGCTGAGCCCAAGGGACAGGATAGGAGGGGCATGGATTTCCTCTGGTTCCTCTGCCTGCCTCAAGGAACCCACCCAGGGGCTGTTTCTCCATTCATGTTTTTAATGGAGAAAGCCACCGCTAGCAGCACCAACAGTAGGCAACTGGCCCAGGAGTGGTAGGAGTCACCGCCAATGTCAAAGGGAGGGAGCTGGCATGGAGCCCGGGTGCTGCAGGGAGCTGGCCCAGGGCCTGGCAGTGTGCGAGGGGAAGGAGAAGTTCAGTCTTTTGCACCAGGGGCCAGGGCCCATTCTGACCTAATTATGCAATATGTTCCTAGACATGCCCATTCACACAACACTGCAGCCCATAGAGTCATGTTCAGTTCTCTAGTTAGGCTATGCTGCTTCCTGACTTTTATTTATACATCCAACATTTTTAATGGTGAAAGCTCACTTCATAATAGGAAAATATACAATATAGTCAAACCCAGAAAATGTTGCGTAAGGAAAACAAAAACCCTATCTCAACTCTGCTCATAGAATCAAACCCAGAACCCAGAAACCCAGTATAGTCAAACCCAGTATAGTCAAACAATATAGTCAAACTGAGAAAATGTTACGTAAGGAAAACAAAAACCCTATCTAAACTACAGCCTACTCTGCTCATAGAATCTTAACTTGGAGGGGGGGGGCGCTAAAATACAGATGCGACCACCACTCCTACACCAACTTGCAGGATCGAGGCTATCCACACAAAGTTTGCCTGGCATGAGGAGGAAGGGAACTTTCAGAAACATCTGCAAACCGAAGAGTTACACCGTGTAACTTTACACCCCCCCACCCCCCAATAGCAAGGAGTCCAGTCCAACAGCCACCCCCAGAAGTTGCGAGGAAGGCGAGCTCCCCACACCAAACTACACCAAGGCAGAAAAAGTCCAGCTGCCTGGAATGGAAAGCAGCTGCCTCTTGCTCCCCAAGCCAACCAGGCAGGTGCAGGGAGGGAGGAAGGCTCGCTCTTCGCGAGGGAGAGAACTCAGCTTGACCGTCCGGGTGTGCGCCTTAGTGGAGTTAGGCCCCGTGCCCCAGCCCCTCTCGTGACCCTCCGGAGCCCCGGGCTTGCCAGTGCCACCCCCGTACCTCGGAATCTCTTCAGCGCGATGGGATCCTTCTCTTGTTCTGCTGACATGACAGCCAGCAGCTCATGGCTCCGGACCCAGGCAGCAGGAATTGAGGCGCTCTGATGCAGCTGCTGCTGCTGCTGCTGCTGTTATCTGCTCACTTGTTCCTTCCTACCACCGACCTGGATCTGCTCAGTGGAATCATGGCAGCGGGAGTGGCAGCGCGCGGTGTGACTCTCACTCGGGGGACTGAGGCAGGCCAGGGAGGAAGCGAGCACGTGCGCTGCTCCCCCTTCCTCAGTCCCCCGAGCCAAGCTATCTCGCCAGGGCTGTCAGCACGACCGCCCTGGCGAGATCTTCCATTGCGCCCATTGAGTGCAATGGAAGGCTGTAGCCCCTCCCTCCACAGCACGTCCCATACATGTTGTGGACGGAGGAGTTCAGCCGCCCAAATTGCGTTTTCCATAGGAAAACACTTTGGGTGGCTGAGCAGCTGAACCTTTTTGGCCCTTCGGGGACCCACTCCCTCTCCCAGTGGAGTGGGTGGGTCCCCGAAGGAGAACGGGTTCATTGACAGCTACAGCAGCCTCTGCAGCAGCTCAGAGGCTGCTTTGGCTGTCACTACTAAAGTTCAGCTTGCTCTTACCTTGCGGAGCTCCGGGTGCGGTGGCGGCGGGCGGTCCGGCGGCCTCAGCGCCGGCTGTGGCTGCCGGCGTCAGAGACGCTCTAGGCCTTCCGGGGAAACCCGGAAGTTCCCCGGAAGGCCTAGAGCGTCCTGACGCCGGCAGCCACAGCCGGCGCTGAGGCCGCCGGACCGCCCGCCGCCGCCGGAGCTCCCAAAGGTAAGCGCACTGAACTTTAGTAGGGGTGATCCCTGGGGGGGGGGGGGGTGTTAAACACCCCCCCCCAGGGATCGGGTCATACTTACCGGCGGCTGCGGGGACGCCGCGGCCGCTGGTGCTGGGGGGTGGGCTCGCCTCTGAGTCTTTTTTTAAACAAAAATCCAGGCTGGGCAGGGTGGGTGGGGGGTGTCCCCCCTTCCACCCGCGCAGCCTGGACTCGGGGAGGGTTTTTTAAAAAACTTTTTAAGGCTTTAAGTTTTTAATTTGCAGCCATTTTTAAATGGCTGCAATGTAAAAAAATCCGGTACCCGGAATCCGGGACCGGGACCGGATTTACCGGGTATAATCCGATAATGCCGGTACACCCGGTACCGGCATTATCGGATACCGGATTTACCGGTTTTCCAGCCCCTACATCCTACTCTTCCTCCAGTAATGCTTACGAGTCATAGATAGTAGTCCAGCCATTTACCAGCGCTTGTGTAAATGGACCTCAGGGTGCTGATGGCTCCCATGCATGGGGCCATCATTAAAGTCTCCCCTCGTTCTCTAGAACTCCTCACATATGACATCATTACACTCACAAAGATGGCCCCCCCAGGCCTTGCCCTATATGCAATTCATGACAAGGGTTCTGTACCCCAGGTTGACACCAAGCTCAAAGCCTCCCTCAGCCTGCCTTCCTGCCTCTCATGCCAAGGTGCCTTTCTGGCCGCCCAGGTTGCTGGAGAGAGAGAAAAAGAGAGAGAGAGAGAGAGAGTGTGTGTCATGCACGTCCATCACAGGAACCATCAGGAGATTCTGGCACCATCTTTCCAGTCACTGGGGCCTGCATTCCATTCCACTGCATCGAGAAGGCAGAAGCCTGTTGATGACATGCCAGCCTGCCCCACCACCAACAGCCTACTCCTCCACACCCACACCCAACCATGGATGCCCACTGAAGCTGCTGGATGATATAAAAGAACCCGCCTACCACCCACTACCGCCACCTGCTCCCTACTGCCAAGGAGCCAGTTTCACTTTTTCTCTGTCACACCCACCCATCCACCCACCCACACAAACACAAGTCCTGCACCTCCTAGGGTGCCGTCTGCAAGTTGAGACCCTGCTGCTGGCACATCTTTGGGTTAACTACATGCGGTGGCAGGTGCTGTGTGATGGTAGGTGTCAACTAACTGTATGAAAATATGCCACCTTCCAGCCTGAACTTCTGCACAGGGGGCTAAAATATGTGAAAGTTAAAACAAAGCTCAAAACAATAACAAAACAAATATAACTTTTATTAATAACACAAGTTCACAAACAACAACAATATAAACACTAACACTAAATCAAACGTTTTAAATTAGAAATGAAATTTAACCTATCAACTTTAACCTTAGTCCTTGGGCCTGCCCCCCGGAACTTGGGGGAAAGGCATAATTGGTGCAGGGGACCTAGGGACCGCGGGTGCACCTGCCGACATTTCATAGCCACGTTCCACAGCGTATTCTACAGCCCCTGCCACGGCCGACCGCCAGTTGGAGACTAACTGGCGGAATAGCTCCAGATCTGTCCTCTCAGTGGAGACATACTTGGAGACATACTCCGAGCATGCCTCCACTTTCTTCTCCCTGACCTCCAGCACCTGAAACTGTACCACCAGTCAGTCCTCCATTAGCTTCAGGCGGTGCACGAAGTTCCGGTTGGTCCCCTGCACCTCACCTCTAAAGGCCCTTGCTGCCGCAGACTCCACCATAAGCTCGGTGGACTCCACATCCGAGCTGGAGGAGGGGGAAGAACTTCGCGCATAGTGCCTCTTCTGTGTTGCCTTTCCCCTCCTCTTCTGCGGTTCCATGGACATTCTGCCACCAGCCTCCTGGGCCCGAGCCACCTTCTGGCCATAGGCCTTCTCAAGATGGTGATGGAGCCCAGATGTTGTGCCCTCCCTCTGGCACCTTAATTTTTTCTTGCAGATCTAAAAAGCATAAAAACAAATGTAGAGATATAAGAAGTGCCATACTGTGTCAGACCAATGGTCTGTGTGAAGCCCTGACTGTACTATGTCTCCACCAGTGAGTAGGAACCAATCACTCTCTTGCAGCCACCATGCCTTACCTTGCATATGGCGAACCCATCCTCCTTCTCAAAAAATTTCCAGACATTGGACCTGGTCTGTCCAATGCCTGGACTTGCCAGGCTCCGACGTCGATGCCTTCGGGTCCTGCGCAGCCCGGCATCAGGGCCGCTGGGGCCAGCAGTATCCGATTCCTCTCTGAAACAGTAACACAGACAACACGTGCGTGGGTGGGGGTGCTGCTCGCGTCTGATCCCCCCCACACACAGTACAGTACCCTCCCCCTCTCTCTGTGTCATACAGAGAGTGCTAGGGGATGCTACGTGCCAGCCCTCCCCGGGGTTCACTGCAAAGGGGTCATGGGATGCAACTGACTGCAACTAGAAAGCCCCTGCCTGGCATGTTAAAATCCCACCCTGATTTTGGGGTTGCCTAGGGAAGGGGATGGTAAGTGGGGAGTGGAGACCCTTGCTGGCCTGGCTGCAAAGGGGTCATGGGATGCAACTGACTGCAACTAGAAAGCCCCTGCCTGGCACGTTAAAATCCTGCCCTGATTTTGGGGTTGCCTAGGGAAGGGGATGGCAAGTGGGGAGTGGAGACCCTTGCTGGCCTGGCATGTGCGTGGGTGGGGGTTCTCTGGCTGCTGCTGCTCACGCACTACAGTACCATCACCCCCTCTGTGCCTATGGAATTAAAAAAAAATTTACGAACCTGCCAGAACCTCCAGAGGCCAGTTCCTCCGCTTGCTCCTCCTCTGAGGAGCCGGGCACCACCACTTGAGGAGTAGGGGCAGCAGCCGCAGCAACCTCTTCCTCCTCCGCACCCTCCACGACAAAATTGGCCCCCAGCTGGGCAATCATCACTGCTCACTTTTTCATTATTTTTTTTAAACAGAATTCTCACACACACGCAGAGTCCAACACACCACACACACTAACACTCACCAACCACAACAACAGCACACCCAAACCGAACAGACACCCAGCCAAACACACACACACTTGCCAAGCAGCTCGCACGCACACAAATTTCCAGTTTCTGGCGTGATCACGTGCTCGCGTTAGTTTATCGAACATGGCAGAACCGAACATGACCAAACCGAACATGGCCGAACACGAACGCGGTGATCGGACCGAACAGGCGAACCGAATGTGCTGACCGAACCAAACCAAATGGCCGAACCCGAACGTCTACCTGTTCGCACATCCCTATTGGTTGTATCTCCTATTTCATTTGGTTTTGGCGGTTTCGGGGAATAGCCAAATTTATCTGGGACTATTTGTTTTGCCATATTAAGGGTAATATTTAAGCATATTGGCTGATTATATCTACACCCAATCTGTTTGCTCAAGCCTGATGTAGGCCGCAGGTTCCTAGACAATTGGTTTAATATTTATCCTTCCCATTTTTATATATTTCCCATTTATTATTAATTCATAGGGGTCAAGAGTCACCAGCTTAAGCCCCAGGAAGAGCAAGGCTAGGATTTAATGCTCTCCCGTATTTTGGGGGCGAGTATTCCCATTTATAATTATAGCCTATTCCAACAAAGCTGCCATGACACTGTTGTGGTGTCTTTAATATTGGTTGTCTGGCAGTGTTTTCCTATTTTTAGATTGTCGCCCATTGGCGTTGTATAACTTTGTTTATATGTAGATTTGATTTTCCTTTTAATGATTGTTTGTTAATATGACTTAGGTCCCTGACGGGGGTATATTTCTTTTGGAATTACTTTATAGTTCTATGAGGATCTAGTGGTACATACAAGCCGGTGGTGTTTGCTTATATTATTTGGATTGTTCCTTGAACTGTTCATACTGTATTTTGCTGTTAATATTGTTATAGCCTACGGACTAACAATAAACAATAAATTGATTGTAGGTGTCTGCCAAGCATCTGCACAAAACAATGTTTGTTTTAATTCTTTTACAAAAACAGTCCTTTACTTACAGTTACCACTGATGTTTTTGCCAAACTATATTAACTGATGATTTTTTAACATGTCGTTGATGCTCTGTATCTTTTATGCTGGACATGTTGCAACCATCAAAAACAACAGTAACAGTTCTATAGTGTTTTTCAAGATGGTTACTGTACTGATCAAGAATAGCTTTGAATGTCCCTTCTTTGGACCATAGAATAATGTGCAGTAGTGCTTCTCCATCATGAATGAATGAATAGTCTTTATTGCCGACCATATGGTCTCAACAATTATAACACAATCCTAATTCATAAAACAATAATAAAACAGGAATAAAACAATCATAAAATGTATACTAAATATACATTCCAGGTTTAGCATTTGCCACCGAGCAAAGACCATCTGATTAATTTTAAACATAACAGCAATTGCAGGAAAGCAGTTACAATCACAATTATTTCAGCCACTGTTGTATTTTTTATTGGATCTATTACGCCTTTAGACCATTCGTGTGTAAGCAAAATTTGCCACTTTTTTGACAACTAAATCATCAGGGTTAGCCAGCACAAACAGCTGTTTCTGTGCTGAACCCCAATTTTAACGGTACCCCAGCAATGGTTTGAGATATTTATTTCTGACATCACTTGACCGAGGGCAAAAATAATAATAATAATGCAGAAGATCCTCAGTATCACCAGACTCACAAGCACAAAGGCGCTGGTCATGGGAGATATTTTTATACCTGCCCTCCAAAATTGCTGAGGGCATCAGATTGAATCGTAACAGTGTGAGGGTTCTACTGAGGGTAAAGTTTGTCAAAGATCTTAAATAATATTCAGTTTGATGCTGTATTTTATACCATACCCTGGAGCCACTCTTGAAAGCCTATTTGCCTCCAGATCTTGTTACCTATAGATGTCATCAAGGTGAGTAGCAAACAATTGCTTGGTCTTAGTGACCTGAAATTCACCAAGAACCCTCCTTCCACAAAAACTTGCAGTCGGAGGCCATCATTTCCATCCAACAAAACTTTGGTAGTCTGTCCCCAGGCATTCCCATCAATCGAGACCAATAGGCGACTGGCCTGGACAGAACCTTTGATTCCATCATGGGTATGCCTGCCCCAGCCCTAAGCAGGGATAATGGGGTGCTGTTTGGTACACCCAAAATAGTCCTCAACAATCTGTTCTGAGTTATTTCCAGGGAGGATTTGGTGGAGAATCGCCAGACCTCTGGGCAATAAATAGCTTGGAATCCAAGAGCCTGATTGCTGGCATAAACAATCTGCCACCACTCAAGCACCAAAATTTCAATATTCCTCTGGTTGTCTGAGCCAGTTTTAAATTTAGAGCTTTTAAGTGGTCAGTCCACATGCCCGTATAACAATACAATAAGTCCAAATATTTATAAGTTTTAACTTGTCCAATGGGATTGGAGTTTATGCTCCACCTCTTACAAACCCACCTCTTTGAGAAAGCCATGACTTTGGATTTCTAATTGTTAATGAGCAGACCATTTAGACTTACATTGCTTAGGAGCTTCCATGATTGGATTAATAACTTACACCCCACTATCAAATTTACTATTCAATTTGATGATCATCATATCAATTTCTTAGATGTATGTGCCAATTTTGAAAATGGCCATATTATCACTTCCACATTCATAAAACCTTCTGATCAGAATGTATATCTGCGGTATCAGAGTCATCACCCCTGCCACCTGCTGCGGAATATTCCCTATAGCCAATTCCAGAGGATAAAACACAATTGCAGTGAAGAGGCACGTTTCCTGGATGAGGCGAAGGGTATGCGTGAGAAGAACTTTATAGAAAGGGGTTACCCCAGACATATAGTCGATGCCAACCTTTGGAAGGTAACTGTCATATCAAGGGAATCATTATTAACTACAGCAGAGAATACAGAAGGTCAGCACCATAATAAAGTGGGTTTTGTTAGTACTTTTAATAACTGCAGTAGTGAGATCAGGCAAATGATTTGTTCACACTGGAATATCATTAATCACATTAAGGGTTGTGAGTCCCCACCGCTGTTTGCCTATAAAAGAGGTAAAAATTTGGGTGAGCACATTGTTCGAGCACGACTCCCGGTGTCATCACAGAGTACAGCAGATATCGCATGCCATATAGGGAATTTTCCTTGTTCACAGTGTGTGAACTGCGCTTATAGCCTTAAGACAGCTACATTTTGGGGCCATAGGGGGTAAACAGTTTTATATCAGAGATTTCATTGATTGTAACACTACTGGGGTGATTTATGCCATTCAGTGCCCTTGTAATAAGCTATACATAGGGAAGACTCTGAGGCCTCTTAGAATTAACATTACTGAGCATCGGAGCAGACTTAAGAACCGCACGCAATCTGCCCCCCTGGTACAGCATTATAATTTGGTCCATAAGGATATCAATTCTTTTTCTTTCTGGGGAATAGAGAAACAAACCCCACCTTTCAACACAAAACTTCTGTCCACCAGGGAAAGCTTTTGGATCCTTACTTTGGATACCAATGAGCCCCGTGGACTCAATGAATTACTTGACTCCATAATTGCTTAATTTGGCACTCAGTGGTGTAATTAGCATTGGCTCAGATGTGGAATGATTTCATTGGCCCATGATAGGCACTCCCTTTCTCTCCCTATATATGTGCTCTAGTTGAGTGGGAGAGGTTGCACTCTGCTGCAGGCTTTTCTGGGACCTTCTAACTCAAGGCAAAGGTTGGGTTTTTTCCCTTATAATGTAGTTAAACTTAGGGTGGCCTGGGGATGCTTGGTAGTTTAAGCATTTATGACCAGCCCCTTTCTGATGTTTTATTTTATTCTAGCCTTACGTTGTATTATATTGAGGAAAAGAATGGCCTAAACCAGCTATTTCCCTGACGGACCCCACACTAACTGGAGAGTTTGGCTTCATTGTATTAAGGGTCAGTATAATTTCTTGTGATTCCCTTTTACCAATTGTTCCCAGGTGTGTATTCCTGGAGTTGTAATTATAATCATGACATTTTTCCCTTTTCCCCTTTTGTGGGTAATGCTGTAGAAGCATGTGTTGCCCCTAAACTCTATAGGGGCTTGCTGTTTTGGAGTTTATTTGGGGATATTAGGATATAGGCTATACTCTAACTTTTTGTAGCCCCTTCTCACTCATTCTGTCTTGTTTCCAGTTTGAGGGTTTTTCCCTACGCATATGGATTAGTCAACAAAAAAAAGGGGAGTCCGACCTTTGCCTTCAGTAAGTACTATTAGGCCTATGTTATTCTGCATTTTCCTTGTTCATTTATCTAACATTTAAATATACAATTGTAACTTATGTTTTATATTGCTTCATTATAACAGGACATCAGCAACTTTAGAGCAGGAGCTGTTTGACTGTTCATATAGTACTCCTGAAGAAGTCACTGTGAGGTGACGAAACGTTGAGAATTTGTTACTCTGTGGTTTGCTCTGCTTTGTCATACTTTTTTGGTCTGGTAAACTCTTGTAATGCTGTCATCTTTTGTGGTATAAAGATCATTTGATTTTGATTTTTGTATTTACATGCATTTATGTTTCATGCTTATTGGGAACATATTTAGCAGTCTCTCTGTTTGTCCTTGCCCCTATTTTACAGCATCCAGATGTCACCAAACCGTTTATAGTGGAAGTGGATGCATCAGATACTGCTATTGGGGCAGTATTGACCCTATCCCAGGGACCCAAAGGAATTTGACTGCCGTGAGCACGTGTTGTGAACTGGATCCATGCCTGCCCTGGCTGGCTAAGGCCTGCCACGAGACGTTAGGGCCATTGCTGGCGGAGGGTGATCAACACCTCTCTTTGAGATGGTAGAGTGCCAGTATGTTTGAAGGAACTGGTGGTCCGGCCTCTGCTCAAGAAACCATCACTTAATGTTGATTTGCTCACCAAATATTGGCCAGTCTATAACCGTATCTTTTTAGGGAAGGTTATTGAACAGGTGGTGGCTCAGCAGCTCCAGGAGCATCTAGATGGCCTCAGCTTCCTCCCAGTCTGGCTTTCACCCAGGGTATGGTACTGAGACTGCGCTTGTGGCCTTGGTCGATGACCTGCACCTGGAGATGGACCAGGGACGTTCGACTTTACTGGTCCTATTGGATCTCTTGGCTGCTTTTGACACTGCTGATCATGGGCTGTTGGTGACTTGCTTGTGGGACCGGACAGGATTGGGTGGGACTGTTCTACAATGGTTCCATTCCTACCTAGCTGGTAGGACCCAATGGGTGGTGCTGGGAAATAAGTCATCTTCCCTCTGTGACCTCTTGTGTGGTGTCCTGCAAGGTCCTATTATGTCCCCACTCTTGTTCAACATATACATGCAGCCATCAGGTGAGGTTGTGAGGCAGTTCAGAGTGAGTTGTCGTCAATATACTGATGACACTCAGCTGTACCTTTCATTTTCATTGGACCCAGGTCCGGCAGTCTCTGTGCTTTCCCCGTGTTTGATGGCTGTTGGGGACTGGATAAGGCAGAGCCGACTGAAGCTGAATCCTGACAAGGTGGAGGTAATGTTGGTGAGGAGAGCAGCGGGTGTGACTTCCCTCATCATTGACAGGGTTTGTCCCCCATTGGTCTCCCAGGTGTGGAGTCTGTTGGAAATGCATTCCTTAGTTACATCTCCCCTAAGCACCTTATCCTGTTTGTTTGCTAGAAACAGCAGGAGTAGACAGTCAGATCAGGGAACCCTTCCCGCATCCACTTAGTTCTACTCCTGACTAGGACCTGATTGGTTAATCTCCTCTCCTCAGAATGTTTCTT
>QEPC01001726.1:335906-373860 GCA_003113815.1 Sphenodon punctatus
GTCTGGAGTGTTTTGCAGAGGCAGCTACTGCTCACGCATGCCCAGAAGCTCCTCTCATTCATGCCTTTGTTACCTCAAGACTGGACTACTGCAACACGCTCTATGTGGGGCTACCCCTAATGACAGTCCGGAGGCTGAAGTTGGTGCAGAATGTGGCGGCTCGGCTCCTTATGGGGTCGGGTCGCTGAGAGCACATTGCACCAGTGCTTCATTCTCTGCGCTGGCTGCTTATTTTCTTCCGGGCCCAAATCAAGATGTTGGTTCTTACCTTTAAAGCCCTACATGGCCTGATCTATCTGTGGGACCGCCTCACTCCCTGGGTCCTCGATCGGACCCTGCGGTCCGCTGGGGGTGCCTTCTTGGAGGTCCCCTGAGTAAATTGGGGGGCCACTATGGAGAGGGCGTTCTCTGTGCCCGCACCTTGGCTTTGGAACTCCCTCCCAGAGGAGGTTCACCAGGCCCTGGACCTGCTAACTTTTTATCGGGTTTGTAATACCTGGCTGTTCCACCAGGTATTTGATGGAGGAGACAGATGAGGGAGGGAGGGATGGGTTGGGGGGTTGAGGATTAGGGAGGGTTGTTTTATGTTTATATTTTTATGGATTCACCATGTTGTTTTATATTGCTATTTTATATGTTTTATATTTTTGTTTTAAATTGTAAGTCACCCCGAGCTGCTCTGCAGAAGGGGCAGGGTATAAAATTGTAAAATAAATTGTAAATGTTGAAATAATGAACGTGTCATGAGTTGATTCAGTCCTGGAGTGGAGCCTTTTCCTGGTTAGTTGCGGAGTGCCGGGAAGAAGGAGTCGCCCAGTAAAGAACCAAACTGTAAGAATGTTGCACTGGGCCTGGCTTGTGCTCCTCTGTCTCTTTTACTTGACCTCTGACTGTTACCCTTGCCTTAGTAAAGTTTATTAAGCAGACAGCCTGGTTGGTCTGTGTGTGTTATATTGCTCCAGTATGCCCAGGGAGGGGTGATCTCTCTCTCTCTTTCTGTATCTGCTGCCCCAAAGGGAGTGTTCTCTACTCAGATCTCCACCCCAGGAGCTTGCCCAGAAAGGGAGGTGCCACCTAGAGGGGACACAAATCAAGGGAAAGCGTAACAGACCTGTAGCTGGCTGCAGCCTAAGGCAATAGGTTGCACAGATGCTGCATGGCATCAGGGACCCTGGCCTTACACTGCCTGATGCTTTACCCCAGGAATTATGCAATGGCAGCGGTCTCCAGGAGTCCCCTTGGCAAAATGAGTCCCCTGAACCCTGACAGGCTGATGGGTCAGGTTAGGGCTCCCTCACCCGTATGCCAGAACCCCCAGCCTGGGCAAGGGAAGATTTCTGGGCTCAGTGACATACTCATCAGAAACTTTATGCTTAATAGTGGGAGACAAAGTAGTTTAAATGTTTTTTTATTATTATTATTATTAAATGGATTTTTACATGCCCGTCACTTCTCCGGGCATGTAAAAATCCATAGATAAAAGATAGCACCTGAACTACTTTGTCTCCATCTCTTACATCTGGGATTGACATGGTAACTACGCTCTTGCTAGACTATTATGATTAAAAGCAGTTACCTCTGTAAATCCACGGTTGAATGAGCCTAATTAATTAAGTGAAAGTATAATTATTTATGAGATCCAATTACAGTAAGTCTGGGACAGCTTTAATTGTAGACTTTCTAATCTCAGGAGAGATCAGATAAATAATGCGTTGAAGCTGGTGGTGATTCTCTTTTCCCCACATGTTCATTTATTATTGCTCTTACAGACAGAAAGCTATCACTGCACATTTGCATACATACTGCATCATCACAATGGCCTACCAGCCAGTCTCAAAGGGTGCATTTTACACACTTTTGAGACTGCACAAAGTGATGCAACTAAAGATTACAATTCAGGTAGTTCCAGAAGGGGTAGTTCAGCATATGAATTTAATGCACCAAGAGAAAACAGAGAAAAGCAGCAGTGTAACAGCAGTCAAAAAAGCGAACAAAATGTTAGGAATTTTTGGGAAAAGGATAGAAACTAAAATGGAGAACATCAGAAGACTGTTATATAAATTCATGGTGCACCTGTAGGTGAGGTGCAGAGGGGTGTGGAGGCAGCTGAGGGACACAGAAAGCAACGTTCCCAGCTGGTTGGGACTTTCGGGCAAGTGCTACAAAGACACCGCGTTGATGAGGCGGCGTTGTGAGGTACAGAGAGGTGTGAAGGCAGCAGAGGGACACAGAAAGCAATGTTCCCAGCTGATTGGGACTTCCAGGCAAGTGCTACAAAGATGCTGTGCTGACGAGGTGGCATTGTGAGGTGCAGAGGGGCGTGGACGCAGCTGAGGGACACAGAAAGCAACGTTCCCAGCTGATTGGGACTTTTGGGCAAGTGCTACAAAGACGCCGCGCTGATGAGGCGGCGTTGTGAGGTGCAGAGGGACGTGGAGGCAGCAGAGGGACACAGAAAGCAACGTTCCCAGCTGATTGGGACTTCCAGGCAAGTGCTACAAAGACACCGTGCTGACAAGGCGGCGTTGTGAGGTACACGCCGTGGTCCGCACGCTTAAGGGCTGCACGTGCAAGGGTGCGCCCTTGTGCGCGCAGCCTTAGACGCTGGCCAGGAGCCAGGCTGCGTTACTAATAATAGCCCAGCGCTGACACCCCAGTAAATGCTGGTCAACTGCTGCCTAAAACTGTGAGTCATCTATGTGGGCCCTCTTGAAGGGTACCTGGCCTGATCGCGTATAGGTCTACAAGAAAGGAAGTTAACAATAACAACAGTATAAGGGATTAGCCGATACTTGATTTGTTGGAAACTATTTCCCCCTGGCCCGACCAAAGGAAGACCAGGATTGACTGGTTATTTATTTACTGAATGGTATCTGGGGGGTCTTGTCCCTTCTTTTTTTTTTAAGTCCATAGTCCTCGTGGAATTTGTTATTTAGTGTATTGAGTTTTATCCCCAAGTCTTCATCATTATGGAGAAGAAGAAGCGGCAGAGGCTGCCTTCACCAATTACTCAAGCTGCAGATTCCCCTCGTTCAAAGCAAGCCAAAATAACAGATGATGCTTTTGAAGTGCTTTTACCAGCAGATATAACCACTTTGCTGATGATGAAGCAGATAGATTTTAATTCTTGCTCACCGAACAATATCAAGAAATTACCGGCTCTGAGTAGGGAAATAACTCAGGATTCGTCCCCCCATCAAATAAGTAATATTCAACAGGGTAACCCTTTACATGTGGTCAGTGCAGATTTAGATCAGTTGAATAATTCCCAATATGCAGGGCATCAGGGCGCCTTCTCTATGCAATTTGGGGAACTATTGGAAGCCCAATGCAATTTGACTGCCCAGAGAGTCCTCCTGCTCCTTAATAAAATTTCAGACATGAGCCAGTATTTGATATCAATTAAAGGACAGTTACAGGTTGTCCCAAGTAGATGCGATCAGGGCCGATGCCCTATCCAGGGGTGGAGCAGGGAAGGGAGAATTTTACAGGGGGAGTCGTGCAGATAGGTCAGTCAAGAGGGAGCAAATGACAAGTCTTGATAAGACTTTTCCTGAACCTCAAAGGAGACAGGTTTTTTTAATGACAACAGGATATTACTGAAGGCTTTTCCATTACCTAATGGAAGGCTATCCAGCTGGTCAAGTATCCCCCTAGTTGCTAGGAATTTATTGCTGCTCTTGAGGCATAGCATAGATACTTCCGAGACTATTGGGGTAACTCAGTTCTCTAGTTCTCCTTCTACCATTAAGATTTCTATTGAATTCCACAGCCCACAGTTAGTTCAAACAATTTTCCAGGCTAGGAAACATTTAATAACAAGAGGAATTAGTAGATAGATAGATAGATAGATAGATAGATAGATAGATAGATAGATAGATAAGATTTATTAGCGTGGCCATAGGCCATTGCTTTGACAAACAAACAAAACATGTAAAGCACATACAACCCAAAAGAATACTCAAGCAAGGGATAGGACAAAGCCATACAAAAATCATAACCACTATCAAGTACAAGGAATCTAAAACCTAACATCCTAAATCGTAAATCTTTAAATATGGTAGATAGAACTAAAAGCATAGATCTCTTGATCAGAAACCCACTGATCAGATACCCAGAGGGGCAAGGGGCAAACTAAAAGAAAAGACCCAACCATTGTCAGCCCGTCGAACCCAATATAGCATTTCTACAGTTAGCATCAGCAGCCATAAGTTCTACAAAAATTGAGGCCCCGCTACAGGGGAATCCCCACTCCCCTGGGACGACATGGTTGGCCAAATGAGGACTTGAAACAATGGGGCAATGAGATTGAGACACAAACGAAAGCCCACAAGCAGGCATTTGCCCTGCGGTTACCAAATCCTCCGCCAAACCAGAGGATTGAATTTCCACAGGCCCCTGGGGGGCTATCTCCAATAGAGGAGACGAACCTAGACTGACCAGAAGAGGGGGCCCGAGAGAAGTAGGGAATAACCTGGGTGGGGGGGAGTGGTCAAAATGGGAGGAAATCTGCTAGACAAAACAGGGCCAGGTGGAGCAATAGTAGCATCCGCCTAGGCCAGTTCTTTAAGTCTGCTGGTAATTGGGATGTCTGATGAAGTGGGTAACTTCCTCCTAGATACCTGAACCAAATTGGGATTTCCCTTGTGGAACAGCGAGGAATTCGGGAAGCCCAGCTGCAACAGTGGGGAAATGTCCATTCTAATATAGAGCTTGGCCATATGTACCCCCCATGAATAGAAGAAACGAAAGGAAGCGAGAAGTCTTCCAACTACAACTGGTGTGCGGTAATAAATGACAACACGTAATATTCCACCCCTTGTTGGCAAATGAAAAAAATGACTAATATGGGAGAGCACAAAGTTATAACCCAAAATATCTGTAATATGCTGTGAGATCCGTAATTTTGAGTCCCAAGGGGGAAGTAACTCAGACAGCAGTGGATAAATTGTGAAAACCAGGGCATCGGGTGAAGGGATAAGCTTCCAGTCCTCCACAACCTTGAGGGCTGAGGGTTCAGAGTAGGCATGACCATGAGAAGTCCCCTTCGCCGCTGCCATAGCGGCGACGGGGCAATTGTCCGGCCCCCTCCATGAGAGCGGGGGAGACTGGACTCTGAGATGGCCCCCGGGGGAGAAAGTGGTATGCTCCGCCCGGGGAGAGATACTGTTGCTGGGCAGATTATGAGATCGGGCGCGAAAGTACACCGTGCTCTGAATTGAACAGCCCCGCCCTTGTTAGGAAGGGCGGAACTGCCTTGGCTGCACGCTCCAGATCGAGCAGGGAGAGAGACAAGCAGCAGCAAGGAGTGTGTAGCTGCTGCATCTCAGCCTCGAGGAGCAGGGAATTTTTCAAAGAAAAAAGAAAAGATGGGCCGCACGAAGAGGAGGGGAGCGGCCCAGAAGACAGCGAGCCAAACCAGGCAAAAGGGCAGTACACCCCAAGGCGGGGGCATGGGGGAAAGGGATGGGACTCCATCCCGTGAGGAGCTGATGGAGCGGCCCGCAGCTTGCGAGGCCATGCTGCGGGCCCGGGGCCCAGCTCCCTCACAATCTTCTACTCTGGAGCAGCAAGAGCCAGAAAATATAGACCCTGCCCCAATATTAACTGGGGGCCCAACACCACAAGTACACTCCCCAGGGTATACTCCTCAGGGGGAGCAGAGGCAAGGAGGGGCAGTGGCCACTAGCCTCCTGCCCTTAGAAGGGACCAGGAGGAGCACTAGGGTGGTGATTCCCCCAGCCCGTTTCTGGGAGGAGGCAGGAGGGGAAACAGGCCTGACTGGACTCAGAGCCGGGCAGGCTCGGTTTGGGGCAGCGAGATTGGAACTTCCCCCACAGCAGATGCTGCCCTGCCAGGGAATTCCCAACACTGGGCGCGAGCAAGGGGGGGAAGAATAGGGAAGATCCCATACCATGGTCGCACAGATCCATGCCAGCCACAGCCCGACGTGGCTGACCCGCGTGACTGGGGACATGGGCGCACTGGATGACCAAACTGGGGTTCCTGGCCTGGCTCAATACTGGTCCCAAGGGGGGGGGGAGGATAGCTGCCACCGCACCTTCTCCCCCAATGAGAGTTTTGGTAGCCCCACCTCCGGTAGTAGGGCCTGACTCATACGCACTAACACCCAGTTACCAACCCCCAGCGACGTGGCGGCAAAGGGAGGAACCAACCCAAGATGGGACGAGCTCCAATGTCACCAGGTGGCGGAGGATCATCGCACCCGAGGAGGCACTTCAAGGTCCCCCAACCCGGCAGGATAGGGGGGACAACGCGGCGTCGCCGGCACTGACCTCGAGTCATGTAGACCCGGTACAAGGTGAGAATACCACCCTAGACGGGATGTCACCACCCATCAGCGGGAGGGAAGGTTTGACCCCCCCTCAAAGTCCCCATCTTAGGCAGCCCACCAAAAGTCTGCAGTCAGACACCAATAATAGGGAACAACAAGGGAGTAGGCAGTCAGGGAGGGCTCAAACAACCCCGGCACGGGCAATAGACCCTGCAAGCCCCCGACTAGTGCAGATTGATGGAGAATGGGCATGGGTGTATCCAGCCCGTCCCCCCGTCGGGGTGTGTGGAGTAACAAGTTAAATCCAGTACGTGTCTCCACAGGGAATCTAACGACCACCCCCTCCTCCCCCTTCACACACCAGGCACGAACTTGACAAACAAGTACTAAAGCAGGACCAGCACCAATTATCCGCCCACCAGGAGGGGTAATCCCAGCAGTAGCTGCCCTGTTTGGGAGCCACTTAACAGTGGCAACCAAAGAAAAGATATGGAAAGGAGAGTATGTGGATTTGTTCGCACTCCTGTTCAGTGATCCCATCGTGGATCATTCGGAGCTGGACGGCAACAAAGATAAGGAAAGATTCAGGCGCCCCAAAGCCGACCGGAATTGGGCAAATTGGACCTCCGCATTTGCCATATATATGGGGGTTGTTATGCAGGTGGACCCGGGACGGGGCCTTGAGCTGCATAAATATATGGATATCGTCCGTAGGGCGCAGGGGACGGTCCCCCCCCGGGGGGCTTGGTTGCGCTATGATGAAGGTTTCGTCATGGGGCAGCTAACACCCCAGGCCTGCGCTGGGATAGTCACGCCCCGGATATTTGGTTGGAAAGTATGGTAGATGCCACAAAAGCACCTAGATCAGACAGCGGGCACCCCCTGGTGCGTGGAGGCGTTGCACCAGCATATGAACCATACTGGGGGGAGAGCCATAGGAGAGGCAAAGGGGGCCCTGGCTCATGCTGGGAGTACAACACAGCAGGCCGGTGCAACCGGCAACAGTGTCGATTTTGACATGCGTGCTCCAGCTGCGGGGGGGGGGGAGGACCACCCTGAGAGCACATGTTACCGGCCCCGGCAGCGAGGTAGGGAAGGCTGCAATGGTGCAGGATGAAGTAATAGCAGAGATAGCCAGGGGACCACGTCCGGGTCCCGTCCCCAAAAGGGGGCCGACGCCAATTAAGGTTGATGCTTTAGAAGCAGCCATGCAAGCTCACCCTAACAGGGCCGAAGTCGAATACGTGGTGCAAGGCTTTAGACAGGGATTTATAATTCCAGCGGGCGCAGTTAAGCCCTTGACACAAGTAAAGACCCTTAAATCAAGCCAAGGTAAGGAACACCTGGTAAGGGCATAGATTGAAAAGGAAGTATCCGAGGGTAGAGTAGCAGGCCCGTTTGATCACCCCCCCTATGCAGTGCCTGGGCCTATCCCCTTTAGGAATAGTATAGCCCCTCCCCGATCAGATGAATGCGCAATCGCATTACGGCGGTTCCAGGAAATGGCGGATGAATTGGGCATACCCCTAGCCCCTGAAAAGACCGAGGGCCCATCCCCTACAATCACGTACCTAGGGATAAAACTGATCACTGATTTGAAATTATCCAGTTTGCCAGAAGAGAAATTGACGGAACTAAAAGAAAAGATTCAGGCCTGTAGCCTCGCACACAAAGTCACCGTGCGGTCCTTGCAGTCACTAGTGGGGAGCCTCAATTTTGCATGTAGAGTCATCGCCCCCGGTAGAGCTTTTTTGTCCCGACTGTACTGCAAGCTTAGTGGGGACCTACCACCCCATTATAGGATCAGGATAACACAGGATGTGAGGCAATACCTTAAATCATGGATTGAATTCTTGGCAGAATATAACGGCATTAGTTTTTGGAGAGAGAGGTGCTTGCTACGAAGTGACCTACAGGTCCACTCCGACGCTGCAGGAGGGGCGGGGTTCGGGGTGTATTTTAGGACCAGGTGGTGCGCCCAAGCTTGGCCGCCAGAGTGGCACGAGGCAGGTGTCACAAAGGACTTAACCTTCCTCCAACTGTTCCCCATAGTGGTAGCGGTGTTGCTCTGGTCGGGCCAATTCGCCAATCACACAGTATTATTTTGGTGTGACAACCTGGCAGTGGTCCACATAGTAAACACCCCGTCCTCCCATTCACCCGGGTGATGTCACTGGTTCGGGCATTAGTTGGAGCATGCCTGCGGAATAATATACTCTTCACCGCTCGGCACGTACCTGGCATCGACAATGGCATAGCCGATGCCCTCTCCCGCTTTCAGACCAAACGATTCCGGGAATTAGCGCCGGAAGCCAGAGAAGTCCTCGACCCCATGCCGGCGGGGACTTGGAACCTTGGGAATTAGAGCTCCAAAATACCATTAGGGGATCCCTTGCCCCAAGAACGCGGGCAGCGTACGGTAGGGCTTTCCGTGACTTTCAAATGTACAGGGATAGCAAGGGATGGGGGATAGGCTTTCCTATATTGGAATCCGAAGTTCTCCAATTCGCCATGTCACTTAGAAATAGGGGACTCGCACCAGGTACTATCGGGGAAAAAGTAGCGGCCCTCACGTTCATTAGCAGGATGACATGGATTCCCCTCCCCGGATAGAGGTTTTTATATGAGGCTCATGCTGGAGAGCTGAATAGATCGACCCCGACCCAGGACAACACACGGGCCCCTATAACCACCCCCATTTTGGTGCGCATCATCGGCATCCTGCGCGAAGTATGTTATGATAACTACAAATCCCAAATGCTGACCACGTCTTACACAATAACTTACTTCGGGGGATTTAGGGTTAGCGAGGTAGTCCCTGCATCCCGTAACGATCAAAGCAACGGGGCCTTCTTGATTGAGGATCTGAAATGTACACCCGCATCAATTCAATTAAGGTTGGGACGGTCAAAGACTGGCCAGAGAAACCACGGAACAAACGTTGAATTGCTCAGGTGTGGGTACCTGCGAATATGCCCAGTAGAACAAATGAGGAGATACATCAGCATACGCCCCACAGTGGCAGGTACATTATTCAGGCATAAAAATGGCTGGCCCTTGACAGCTTACCAGTTCAATGCAATATTGAGTAGTTCATTGACTAGATTAGGCCTCTCCCCCAGGAATTATGGGTCCCATTCATTTAGAATAGGGGCTGTAACAACAGCAGCAGCAGCCGGTTTACCAACAGAAGCTATTAAAGCAATTGGCCGGTGGCGTTCTGGGGCTTACAAGAAATACATCAGACCATACCCACAATAATCAATTATTTCTCCCGTACTTGGGGCCTAGGTGCTTCGTGGCTCAACGTCGAGTGACTTGGATCGTGGGTCACAGTCTGGTGCGCTGGGCCAGTAAGGCCGCTGCCGAGAGCCAGTGGGCGCACCAACCAGGCCTGGGAGACAAGGCAATTATTAACTGGTATGGAACGGGAGGGATGCGATGGCACCAGCTGATCCCGAAGCCCAGATCCCTACGCGAAGGCAGCATGGCGGCTCCCCGCATAATCATAATCCACCTGGGGGAGAATGACATCCCAACAAAGAAGGGGGTTAATCTAATAATTAAAATGAAGCAAAATTTAGCACATGTTAAAAGTTTATTTAAAGAAGTTCAGTTAGTTTGGACCAGTTTAGTTCCTAGGCTTAAATGGGGAAGGGCCATTAATCCAGCCAAAGTCGTCAAAATGAGGCGCAACATTAATAGGGAAATATCCAAATGGATGATGAGCATAGGAGGAATGACCCTCAGACATGTAGATATTGTTTTCGGGCGGACCGAGCTGTTCCGCGAGGATGGAGTACATTTGTCCGTGGCAGGGAATGAGCTCTACTTGGCAGTGTTGGCCCAACAGTTGAGAGCATTGTTGAATGTACAGGCGGTGGGTGCCGGGGGAGCCCTTGGTAGGACTCCCCCTTTGTGGCGGGGGTCCAGTATGGTATAGTAGGTTAAATAGGATAGGAATTAATGAAAAGAGTCATCTCCTTAAGAGATGGGGAAGTGACACCCAGTGCCAAGGGCAGGTAGTGCGCACTGGGGTTATGCCCCTGGGAGGGGTACTGCAGTTCGGTCAGTAAGTACCTGCACGGTCTGCTGACTCAGCGGGTACTCACCTCCTTACTCAAGCCCACAGTTGGGACGCTCCCCCTTCGGCCAGAGCCAGGGTGCTGTCGAAGGGGAGCTTGTTTGGTTTGAACTGGCACGGGAAGGCACATCCCGGCCAGTATCAAGTTTATAAGAATTGATTAGCTAACCATACTGGACCCTTATTGCTTGTGCAATCACCCACCATCCTTGATTTGATTGAATAAAGAGTGCGGCCTGATTTAATCCAGCTCCTGGTCTCCGTGTCTTATTGGGGGGTGCGGCGACAAATGGATGTTTGGCATGCATGGTCCAATCTCATAAGACCAGTCCCAACCCTGTTCCGTGGATCAGGTGTCCACTCCTCAAGCCCAGCCAACTGCTGTTGGATACCCTGGAGTAGAAGATCTAGGCCCGTCAATTCGAGCCATAAGCTTAGAAATAAAATCTTCTACCTGATGCAAATGGTGGAGAACACAGGGCTCCTGCTTTCCACGAAAGGTGGAAAACAAATTAACAGAAGAGCCGGATTGGATATTGGGGGAGCCCCCCCTTGCTGTGTTAGCCTCGCTAGCTTGGTCTCAAGGGGGGGGACAATGGCCTAGGCTGGGTAACGGGTAACTCTAAATCCCCATGGCCATGATTCAAGAAGTTTGATGGAGAAGCCTCCCCTTCCTAGTCTCGTACTGCTGCAAGTTGGAACTCAAGGAGACAAATATTATCACCAGAAGAGGAATGTTGGAAACTGGTGGACAACTGGGATGATTCCCGTGACTTGGCAGCCAAGGCATGCCACCTTCCACCTTGCTTTTTAAAAGCCAAGGCGCAAGACAATAGGGAATCAAGAGTGGTCTGCAAAGATGAATTGTAGGGCTCAGCCCCAATATGAGAGGTTCCAGCCTCAGGATTCGCAGTAACATGAGGGGAGGCAGGAGGCACAGCGATTACACAGGGGACTGGAAGATCCCGCCCTACATCGAATCCCTCAATAGGAGAGTTTGAGGATGGTTGGGAGGGGCCACCCCGCTTGGGGGCAGATGGTACCGATACTGCAGAGAAACAATCCTTGAGTTGTAATTGCCCAGCCCGTGCCCTGGTGGTCACCCCCCAACTTCTTCCTACTCTTACTCTTCTTGGACATAACAACAGGTAATAATAAATAATAACTACAAAATGGAACAAGCGTCTATTCTAGACCAAAGCACTCCACCAAATCACGTACCAGGAGAATCGAGACCCTGCACCCGCCCTGCACCTAAGGCCGCGCACACAAGGGTGCGCCCTTGCGTGCGCAGCCCTTAAGCACGCTGCCCCGGCATGCGCCTCTGGCACCAACGGGAGGTGCGGGAGTTTTAAACTGTCCTGGTGGCTTGACTCCTCCCAGCTCCCAGCTGGGCCAGCTCTAAATCAGTCCCAGGAGCACTAACAGGATCCTTCTGGGCAACAGGGAAGCGGCAGGCAGACAGGCAGGTCTCAGGATGGAGAGAGGAGGGCTCCACTCCAGCGGGTGGCGTGGGAGTTTTAAAGCGTCCTGGTGGTTTGACTCCTCCCAGTTCCCAGCTGGGCCGGCTCTAAATCAGTTCTCAGGAGCGCTAACGGGATCCCTCTGGGCAACAGGAAAGCAACAGGCAGGTCTCAGGATGGAGAGGGGAGGGCCAGAAGAATTAGTATTGATCGCCTAGCTGTATGCAGAGTGAGGACAACCTCTTTTAATGGGAATAGAGTGAAAGACAGCCAGAGTACCCAGCCACCTAATAGCGATTTACTAATATCACTGGCAGATGGAGAGGTCTCTGGTTCAGTAATGGAGGGTATAGCTGAAGCTGGGGAACAGGTTGCTTAAAGCTTCGTTAAAAGGAAAGATCTAGGGAGTCTAGTCCGGGAATTAAACCAATTTGACTTCATACTTACCCCAGGTTGTCAAAAGCAAAAGGATGAAGAGTTTGTGTCAGAATACAAAGCCTTATCAGTACTGGAGCAGGATTTAGTACTCCAGCACATGAACAATCTATACAAGAGATTACAGAGAAATACCATGAACTATGTGGCACCGCATGTAGCCTATACACCAGTATCAGTCCCTACTCCTAGTGGGAAAATCTCTATGGTTGAAGCCAGCAATGGCATTGCTGATTACTTGTTGCCTCCTGAGAAGTTGGGGTGCCCTCAATCTCAATCCAAAGATCTACTCCCTCTGACTCAATGACCTGATGCTTTCGCTAGATCTAAGAGTATAAAGGGAGAAACAATGTCAATTATGTCTTGGAATGTTGCAGGTTGGTTTTCTTGCAAATGGGATGATTTCCCCCCCGATTTAGACAAAATTAATATTTTATGTTTTCAGGAGACTTGGACTAGTGAAGCGTATAGCCCGACTATTCCCGGATTTCAGACTTGGGCTGCTGCTGCAAAACCTTCAGGGAAGCGAGGTAGACCTTCTTGAGGATTGGCAACTTTGATTAAGACAGCATTGCAGTTGGAGGGTAAGCAGTTACACTGCAATATAGATAACACACTGGCACTTTTAGTTAGTGGGAGGGAAGGCCCTTTGACTACTGTAGTAAATATATACCTACCTCCATCCTGGAGTTTATTTACCAGGCATGGTTTTTGGAGTATACTTGAGGACCATCTGAATTCCTGGGACAGTGACTACCCAAATACCCCTGTAGTATTGTTAGGAGATTTCAACGCTAGAACCGTCTCTTCAGATTATGATAGAGCCGAGGCCATTGGTTTAGAACTGGGAGATGAAATGTACTTTGACCCCCCTAGACTTTTGAGAGATTTAGAACTCAATGCTTTAGGTTTGCAATTTTTATCATTTTTGTATAGGAACAATTTCCAAGTGCTAAATGGTTCCTCAAAATCCAATCCGAGTGGTGACTTTACTTTCGTCTCTCACTCAGGAACTAGTGTCATCTATTATATAGCAGTCCCTTGTAGTAACATCATGGACTATATCAACTTTGCAGTATGCCCTATAGGGTGCAGTGATCATTTTCCTATTGTTACTACTCGACTCAGTTCTGTAGCCTACTCCAGTGCGTAGGAACTCCTAGCTCCCAGGGCCATTAAAGCCCAGATTATCAGATCGATCAAATGAGGCCATAGAGTATCTATCTAGCCAGACTTCTACTCTTTTTGAGGCCGAGGAAATGGTAGAACTTCAAGCACACTTTGTTCAGTCAGATTCTCGGAGTTGTCATGTTCCCTTCGTGGAACTGCTTGCATTTATTAGAACTAACCTTATTTCCAAGGCACATTTGGATAATAAAAGACCAGTTAAACTTTGGTTTGATGGAATCTGTAGACAGTCAAGGCAACGTCTCAGAAAGACGGCCAGATCCCTTCAGCTTCAACAATAAGTCAGTATGTAAAGCTTAAACAGCAGTATAAGATCTTGCTCAAAAAGAAAAAAAAGGGACTGCCAACAAGAGATGTGGAATAAGTTGGGAGAAGTGGTGGCATGCAGGGATCAAGTGATGTTTTGGGCTATAGTGAATAAAGGTCTCCCGGCTGAATTTTCCCCTCAGGAATGCCATATTGAGCATTCTTTGTGGCAGGAACACTTTTTTAATATCTTTAATTGATTTCCAGAGGTGTGTATTCCAGAGCTTCCACTGAGCACTCCTGGCACGTGTGAAGAGATATCACGTGATGCAACTGAAAGGTTGCTGGAGCGGCTCCCGTCAAACAAAGCCCCAGGAGAAGATGGGATCCCCGCGATCTCCTGCAGGAACAGACAGTGGTGGACTCCAGTTCTCCATAAACTATTTAATAGTATAATTCAACATGGGAATGTTCCACAGGGATGGAATACTAGCATTGTAGTGTCCATACATAAAAAAGGAGACAAGGCTCTTCCAACCAATTATAGGTCTATTAGTCTTTTAGATATCATAGTGAAGCTGTTTGCTAATTATCTTCTGGGGAGGTTAGAAGAGTGGGCTACAGAGAATGCTATTTTTGTGGAAGAGCAGGTGGGCTTCTGAGCCAATCATTCAACGCTGGACCAATGCTTTGTTTTGGCGCATATTGTAAACAAATATGCATTGATTCGATAGGGCTTGTTTTTGCTATTTTTGTGGATCTGCAAGCTGCTTTTGACAGCATAGACAGATCAATATTGTGGAGGAAATTAAAGGCGTACAATATTGACCCGCACCTCATATCACTGATCCAGCTATTGTATACGAACACCTGGCTTAGGATCAGAGTCAGCCCAAAGGGTTATCTAACAGAGCCAGTTCAAATGACCAAAGGGTGATCTAACAGAGCCAGTTCAAATGACCAAAGGGTTAAGCCGGGGGGTGGTGGGGGTGGTGTTGGCCCCTTTCCTATTTAATCTTTATATTAATGACATTGTCTCCAGTCTGCAGGAGTGCGACGGTCACCCACCAGCTGTTGCAGGACATCCGGTGACAGTCCTGCTCTACACAGACGATATGGTCTTACTTTCCACCTCGAGAGTTGGCATATGTTGCCAACTGACTAGGTTGTATAATTATTGCAGTAGTAACCATCTTACCATCAATCAGTCCAAGATCAAAGTTATAGTTTTTTCCAGGAAGCGGAAGAAATTTAGTTGGTTTTTGAATTCGGAACCAGTGGAGCAGGTTACACAATATAAAAACTTGGGCATGTGATTCTCACAATCCAGTAGCTGGAAGTCCCATTTGGATAGTGTCAGGCTAAAAGCGGTGCAGGCTACTGGTGGATAGCGCCAGCTCTCAAGTTGTTACGTGACAAGCTGATCCCCCAGATCCCCCAGATGTTGTATGGGGTGGAGATATGGGGGGCAGCAAATATAGATCTTCTCGAAGTAGAGCAAAACAAAGTTTTAAGAACGGTACTAGGAGTTCCCTCTAGCTCCCCTGTCATCACATTGAGAGCAGAAACAGGTACCCCTCCAGTCTCTTCCAGAGCTAAAACATTGCTGCTGGGCTACTGACTTAGAGTAAGGGAAATGGAGGCTAGGCGCCTTCCAGTCATCTGTCTAACCAAACAGTCAAATGTGTTTGTGAAGTACCACTGGTACAATATGGTAACCAGGTACCTGACCCAGTAGGACTTACTACAATATGTTTGAGACATTATTCTCGACTTCAAGTCAAGCAGTTGTTTAACAGCAGGTCAGCTGATGTGGGCCTACAGTTAGAAAGAGCTGCATTAGTAGAACAGAAAATTGCTTACTGGTACCCTATGTTTAAGACCGGTTTCGAATTAGAACAGTATCTTGTTGATATACCGAACTTTAAAACTAGGAGAGCACTAATACTGCGTTTCAATATGAGTGAAAACAGACATGATGCTAATCATCCTTTAACCATCCTTGATGGTCATTTATGCATGTTTCAGGACTGCATAGGGCACCAATACAGTCCTGAAACATGCATAAATAACCACCAAGTGTGGTTAAAGGGTGGTTAGCATCATGTCTGTTTTCACCCTATGATGACCACTAATGTGCTTGAAGGGCGGTATCAAGGAATCCCTTTAGAGCAGAGAGTCTGCCTCTGCGGGCACCCCAAGGTAGACGATCTTCACCATTATTTGCTCTCCTGCCCTCTTTACAGCAGAATACGAGAAAATGTATTGGGCCAGTGGCAAGAAGGAAAGGAGCACTGGGATCCGCAACTCTTAATTTCATATCTGCTGGCCAATTCTAACAAAGATATGAGCAGGAAAGTCGCTAATTTGGCCTTAATGATGGAAGTGGCAAGAAGGAACTTTAAAGATGGTCTCAGTCTGATTACTTAGTAGGGATTATTATTATTATTATTATTATTATAAACATTTATATAGCGCCAGTCATGTACTTGGTGCTGTACAGAAACATAGAAATAGACGCGGTCCCTGACTGTGGCTTATAATCTAAAAGACAAGGAGGGGGAGACAGGGAGAGGGGACAGTGGGAGAGACAGGGGAGAAGACAAACAACATTCAAGTGGATGCGAAGTTTCAGGTGCGTGTGCTTGGCTTGGTTACAATCAGGTTGGTTTCAGCAGTCTGTAGAGGAGGGCAGACAGTTACGGTGAACGACTAGCAGGCATTGGGAAAGGTGGCGAGGAAAAAGTGGGTCTTGAGGAGGGATTTGAAGGAGCGGAGGGAGGGGGCAAGGCGGATGTGGGTAGGGACGGAGTTCCAGGCATGGGGAGCAGTGAGGGAGAAGGGTCGAAGGTGGTTAGGTGAGCAGGAGAAACGAGGAAGAGTGAGGGAGGGGACAGAGGAAGAGCGGAGAGCGCGTGCAGGAGTGTGTAGGGAGCTTAGGTCCAAGAGGTAAGGGGGAGCTTGGTTATGGAGTGTTTTGAATGTGAAAACCAGGAGTTTAAACAAGATACGTTCGGGAATGGGGAGCCAGTGGAGGGAGAAGAGGAGAGGCTGCACATGGTCAAAGCGACGGGCAGAGTGAATGACCTTGGCAGCGGAGTTTTGGATTGTGATAAGGGGGGAGAGGTGAGAGCGAAGGAGGCCAGCAAGGAGGAGGTTGCAATAATCGAGGCGAGAGATAACCATGGCATGAACAAGGGTTTTGGCCGAGGAGGTAGAGAGAAAGGGGCGGATCCGAGCAATGTTATGGAGGGCGAATCGGCAGGATTTGGCAACAGAGTCAATGTAAGGTTTAAAAGAGAGGTGCGTGTCAAAGATGAAGCCCAAGCTACGGGCTTGGAGAACAGGATGGATGGTGACTCCATCGATGCAGATGGGCAGGTTAGAGGGAGAGGAAGAGGAGGGAGGAAAAATGAGGAGTTCGGTCTTGGCCATGTTGAGCTTGAGTTGACGTCGGGACATCCAGGCGGAGATATCAGAGAGGCAGTTGACGAGGCGTGGGCGGACAGAAGAGGAGAGAGAGTGGGTAGAAAGATAGAGTTGGGTGTCATCAGTGTAGAGATGATTGGAACCCATGGGAGGCAATAATTTTGCCAAGGGATAGGGTGTAAATAGAGAAGAGGAGAGGGCCATTGTATGTCATTGTATGTCATTTTTCTATTACTTGGATTGAGGGCATAGCTGACCTCAAAATATTTTTTTTTTCTTGTTTGTGCCACATTGTCTGGACTATTTTACAACCACCTATTCATATTACTTAATACTTTCCTGCCCAGTGGTAAATTTGTTAATTAATGGGAGGAGGAAGTGGAGGTTGCCAAATATTTGCTGGCACGTAGATGGGTTATTAAACTGTGGCTAACGAGGCCCTGTGATCTTTGATAAAGAGTGCTTGGATCGGGGGATGAATTGATGCTTGAATTTGTATACCATAAGGTACATTTGTGTATATGTTGTATTCAGTATTATAACAGGTTGTTTTTTTGCTATTTTTTGCTATTTTATTATTTTTATCTTAGGTTCTAAGACTGTTTGTTAATTGATTAGGTTGCATATTTACTGCTTAAGCTACTAAATCAATGCAATTTCTATTTGGTAAGATAGTGAGTGATTTGAAATTATTAGCAACCTGTAACTGCCCCTGTGAAGATGGTTTTATTTGTATTGTTATCACATTGTTTCTAACCAATGTCTTGGGCTAAATTGTGAAGTATGAATTTTTCATTTGGACTATGGAAGATGGTTTATTTTGTGGAACACAACCCAAAACAAATTTGGTTACACCTGTATTTCTTTTTTATTTTTATGATGGACATTATTGTTAAAATCTGATACGGTTTTATTGCTCTGTTTTTAGATTTGGTAGCAATGGCCAGTCGGTCATGCTATTATTATTAATAAGAATAATAAGTTGAAAACTTAAAGCTGATTGGGGGATATCAGGGGCGGGCACCCCAGAGAAGCATGCACGCCCCTCTCCCCACCCTGATCTCCCCCAAATCATCTGTTTGTCAGGTGGGGAGAGGGCCTCCCAGGATCCCTTCCTCCACGATCAGCTGTTAGGTGGGGGGGAGGTGCATGCATGCTCTTCCACACCCCCAACATCTGCCTAGCAGCAGTGAGCCCAATCCTGCAGCGCAGCAGAAGACGGAGCATCCCACGTTGCCAGGTCCGTGTCCTGCCCCAGGGTGTGGAGGAGCTGGTGATGGCTGCAGGGGAGGAGACCACATGACCAGCTCTCTCCATCAGCTCAAAGTGTGGCAGTTCTGTTTGCCCACCAGAGGGTCCGTGGAAGATTGGGCCCGCCCCAGCTTGAGTGGACGCACCCTGTGTGAATGGGGGGAAAAAAGTTGATATTTTGTTTCTCCATTTCTAAAAATTGCTGTAAAGCATAAACATGGATGGTGTGTGCATAGATGTCAGTGAAGTTGTTTTCTTTATACCTTGCCTTTAAAAAGCACCTGAAAACGTATTTATTCTCTAGGTGCTTTTAGGATCCACTGATGGTTCCCTCCATGTACTTTGCCCTCCCTTTATGTCTGTCCCATTTAAAAAATGTTAATAATTGTTTTAAATTGTTTGTTTGTTTTATAGTGTTTATATAGTTTTACCTTTTTTGTGAAGCACTCTGAGTGCCATGCCAGACAAGGGGAAGCTATATTATTATTATTTATTATTTATTCATTTATTTCTATCTATCCCACCCCTCCTGCCTCTGGCAGCTTGGAGAGGCTCACAAAGAACAATACAATAAAATACAAAAATATTAAATTAAAACAATGAAAAGACAAAAACCAGACAAATAGTGCACCGATAATACATTAACAAACTAACCAGAACCTCTCCCTCCAACCCCCTACCCATCCTCTCCACCAAATGCCTGGTGGAAGAGTCAAGCCTTACACTGCCACCAGAAGGTGAGACAATCCAGGCTGAGATGGACACCCACCGGGAGTGAGTTCCACAGCACTAGTGTGGTCACTGAGAACACTCTTCTTTCCATGGCCACCCTCTGACAACACGGGACCTCCAGGAAGGCACCCCCCAATGACCACAAGAGCTGCCCTAGGTCCCAGGGAGTGGGGCCAGGGCCGGCCTTACAGCAGGGCGGCTCGAAGCGGCTGGCCCGGGCCCTGCTCCTGGGGGGGACCTACACTTGGGCCCTCCCTGAGTCTCGGCCAGGGAGGGAGAGGCAGGGCCTCTGCCTCTTTCTCATTCCCCCTGGCCAAGTCCGAGACTGACAGACAGCGGAGGGGGCCAGCGGGAGTGAGGGAGAGGCAGAGGCCCCGCCTCTCCCTCACTTCGTGGGTGTCCATCCTTTGCTGCCTGGTTTTCTCAGACAGGGGGAATGTGGGAGAGGTGGGGCCTCTGCTTCTCTCTCATTCCCCCTGGCCAAGACAGCCAGGCAGCGGAGGGGGCCAGCGGAAGAGAGGGAGAGGCAGAGGCTCCACCTCTCCCATACTCCCTGCAATGTCTGGTGGCAGCAGGCAGCACAGCGGCAGATTTAATCTGCCGCTGCTGCACCCGCTGCCGCTGGAGTCTGCCACAGAGAGTCGGTGAGCAGATGCAGCGCGGGGCCCAGGACAGCAAGGGTGATGCCACAGCGACGGATGTGGAGGTAAGTGCCCCCAAAATGGCTGGGCTTGGGGATGGGCAGAGGGAAGTGCTCCTCCACCCGTCTCTGAGCCCAGGCCCAGGGCGTGCCCCCTGACCAAGCCGGGGAGCGCCCCCGAGCCGGGGAGTGCCCCTAGGCCTGCAGGCTGCCAGCGACTCTCCTGGCCACAATCGACACCTGGATATTCAGGCACCGCTTAGGATCCAGGAGTGTTCCCCAGGCTCCACATCTGGGAGGCCAACAAAGGACAAACCTCATCAATGATGGGTGCCCTCCCTCCCCCATATCCCTGACCCCAGCAACGAGCATCACCTCTGTCTTATCGGGATTAAGCTTCAATCGGCTCAACCTCATCCAATCCCCCACAGCTGACAGACACCGGGAGAGCATTGAGATTGCAGGGCCTGGGTCAGATGGAAAGGAGAGATATAACAGGGTGTCATCAGCATACCGATGACACCACACCCACAACGCATGCACAACCTCCCCCAGTAGCTGCATATATATATTGAACAAGAGGAGGGACAGAATGGAACCCTATGGTACCCCACACGTGAGGTCCCTGGGGGATGATGAATAGTTCCCCAGTACCACATACTAAGATCTATTGGCAAGGAAAGATTGGAATCACCATTAAAACAGTCCTGTCAACCCCAGTTAGGTCCTGCAGGCGAGTCACCAACACCTCATGGTTCACTGTATCAAAAGCCGCAGACAGATTAAGTCGAACCAACAAGGTCAAGTTCCCCTGTCAAGTTCCACACACAGGTCATAGACCAAGGCCACAAGTGCAGTCTCAGTGCCATAACCTGGACGAGAGCCAGACTGTCAGGGGTCTAGAAAACTGATGCGGTCCAGATGCACCTGAAGCTGCCAGGCCACCATCCGCTCAATAACCTTCCCTAAAAAGGGAAGGTTAGAGACAAGCTGGCAACCCGTTAGCAAGTCAACATCAAGTGATGGATTCTTGAGCAAGGGCCGCACCACCACCTCCTTAAGGCAATCTGGCACCCTGCCCTCCCAAAGGGAGGTGTTACACCCACCAGAACCTGCCCCAATATATATAAATAAAATTTATTTATTATTATTATTATTATTATTATTGATAATAAAATAATAATAATAATAATAATTTATACAGCCATCTTTGTCTTGCCAATTTTGGGGTATTAGAGACATTTTGACAAGAAGACTACTATTTAATGGGGTTTTCTTTGAAATAGCACAGTGCCAAAGTCTAACAGAGATTTAATAGTTTTTAGTGGCAAACGTGCTAAAGAGTCATAGATCTGGAAGGGACCTCACGGAACAGCTACTCACCACAGCCTAACCATACCGACACAGAAAAAAACCCATCCAACAAGTAATCACGTCTCTAACAAAGAGCTGCCACAAGTTCAAACTGGGACTGACCTAAACCAATGCTCAACAGGGAACAATTTTATAAAACTATGCAAAAAGGAAAAATCCAGGACTAAGTCTGTCCTTTAAGGACATCTCTCTCTTTTCTTGGGTCTCTAGAAGCTTTGGATGCTGCTTTCATGATGAAGTGGTGACAGTGCTAGAAAGCCCTGGACACAAAAGCACAGCACAGACAGTCACTGGCACAGACATTACCTCCTGAGTTCTGACACATCCGAAGTGTGATCTCCTACAGTAGTTCTTTCCAACCTTCTGCCATTTTGAGAACTCTTAACTATAACTCACGATTGATTCACATTTTTTACTATTTTCGTGTTGTTATTTTGCTTCCTCCATTCAATGATAAAGACTGTTTGGGGTTTAAAGCTAAGTGGCACTGGTTGGAGTCTTGAGCTAAATTGAGCCTACAAAAAATCCTTCATTAATGTAAATTATTGTAATCTCCGGACCAGTACAAATCTCAAAACTGCATCCCCTGGATCTATGCTTTTTATTTCTTCACTTTCTTTTCCTTTTTAAAAATTACAGGTTAAAAATCCAGATTCTGATCTCATACTATTAGCACATATGTTTTGCTTTGGAAAAGGAACCTACGTTTTTATTTTTCAGTCAGTTTCATTTTGCATCATAGTTTGGATGTTGTATTGTTCCCAAGGATTTTCCTACTAGAGTAATTTTTTTAAACAGCACAAAATTGATTTTATCTTGTACTGGGATTGTGTTAGAGAAGACTTCCTGAACATATACAGTAAAAAAGCCATTACTTCTCATTAGTTCCCTTTGCGTAATTTTAGACATGATGGGCCTGGAGGCTTGCCACACTCAATCACAGACCAGGATCCGTTTTGGATCCCGGTCAGGAATCAGGCTGGCTGTCATTTAGACGTGCCAGCCTGATTCTGGAGGGGAATCGGAGAGGGAGCAGGGCTGCGTGGGGTGGGGGAGGGGCTGTACAGTGTGACGTGCAGCCACACAGCCCCCCCCCCCACGCTCCCCCAGCTGGCTGCCCTCCGGGAGAAGGGCAGGTGCAGCGGCCAATCCGGCCGTTGCGCCCGATCCCGTCCCGTGGTCGGGGCCACGATCTGGCCAGGCTGCAGGTAACAGATGTTACCTGCGGCCCATCCCAGATTGTGGTTAATCCAACCACGGTTGGGGCCCGATCCCACCATGCTTCCAGACCTCCAGGCAGCTGGAGGTTCGGAAGCATAGTCAATGTGATTCTCGCCAGAGATTCGTTGGGGTAAACATCTGGTGAAAATCACAACAGACGTTACGGTACAAATGGCAACCACAGGGGATTCACTGTGGGTGACAGTGGTATCGTAACGTCTGAAATTACCCTTTGACACTGTTGAGCAGAGAACAGTTGTATTCTGATACTTCAAATAACATGTTTCATGTTTCTTTAAGGTTTTCAGAGAACTTTGGAAGTCCATGCTTTGTCCTTCTTCCTCCTACCCCCAACCTCCAATCTCTCTTGAGGCAGAAATAGGTAGGGGCACTGACCAGACAACATGTTCATTCTTTTCAAAATGGGGCAATTAATCCCTTTGTATGATAATTGAAATGTGGAAGGAGCATCATCGGGATATGCAGTGATGGAGACATGGTGATGGAGAAAGAGAAAGGTTGGAAAATTAGTGGCACCAAGAAAATCACTTAAAACCTTGTTTCTCTCCAGAATTCAGAGTTAGATAATATCAAGATGACCATTTATACCACTGATAGCAAAATAAGCTAATGGAAAAGAACAAAAATCTCATGTTTGGGGACATAAATTGTCTGTGTGCAGAACAGGAAGCAATTTGTAGCTTAGCACAATAGGCTAAATCTGTTTTGTGAGATGTTCACTTTCCTCTGAAGATTCTGCTTTTGACCATTGACAAAGACAGGATATTGGGCCAGCGTTCTGTGCTGACATGGCATATTCATAGGGTCAGTTCTGCCAGGTATAACTGAGCCCGTACAATACTGGTTTGAGTGCTTTGTCCAGGTAGCCAACTAGTGACAAGATAGCAGACTGATATTCTATCCTTAAGGATGTGTATTGGGAAGGAGAGAGGAGAGTGTGTCCGTTCAATGGTCAGTCACCTTTGCCATAGTGAAACATGATGGCATATGGTCCTAAACAATGCTCAAGAACAAACAAAACAGGAAAATAAAGCTGGAGGGTCAGAAATCTGATGGTAAAGGGAAAAATAACAATAACAATATTGTGTATGTCAGGACGTTGGTTTGTGCTTCATAAAAAAAACTTCTTCCCATTGTATGTTTTACTTGGATATCCTGTCCCTTTCACTGCATCCTATGCAACAGGAGTTTTGCAAAGGACTTAGAATCATGGAAAGGTTTTACATATGATATGTTGTTTGGAAAACAAAATTTTTTCTGCTGAGGTGTGGAAATATTACAGAAGTGATGATGGATCCCACTAAAATATTAACTGTAACTGGTATCTTTCTCTGTATGTGCAAAACACAAAGGGAGATATAGGGGCGGAAGGGTGTCTATTAACACCTGCGTTAGAGATATAACTTTAATGCATACCACAAGAAAGTTCCATTGTCTTTAAGACTGGCTATAATAACATAAATTCTCCAGTTATATTAGAATGGCAGATTCTCAGATGGAATACAAGTGACACTTTTGCTCTTAAGTCCCTTTGGCATTTTTGAAAATCTTAGGCCATAAGCTCGCGGGAAGGGACCATATCTATCTTATTTTTTGTAAAGCGCCAGGTACATTGCTGGTGCTATATAAATGCTTATAATAAAAATAATCATTGGGACTACTTTGGAATAAGCAATTTATGGATCTTGAGTCATGATTCATGACCTTAACATCTAAGTATTTTCTTCTTTTGCTAAACTTTTTCTTTTAAAAGAACTTTAGTTAGAAAAAAGATCATTTTGTAAGAAAAATGGTGGGAGGGATCTGTCTAATGATGGCAAATAGTTAAATTATCTCCCAAAAGTCTGGAAATATATCATATAGGCCCTTTTCACATAGACACTCTAACAATGGTAAAATGGGTGTTACATTTTATTCTACATGTTGCAGGGCTGCCAGTGTGCTCTGTGGGTGCTAGTGTTAGATTGTCTGTGTGAAAAGGGCCATACATTCAGTGTTTAGAATGTGTACGTAGTTGGTTTTTCCACATTGGTCCCAAAAGCCATCTATATGTCTCTCTGTTTGGCAGAAGCCAAGCTCTAACTTTCTCATTCCTGCCTGAGGAAAAGCTCTGTGAAGCTTGAAAGTTTACACCCAAAAGCTCCAATAAAAAGTATTATCTTAACTACTTCATATTATTATTTAAAATGTAATTTAAAATCCTCTATCCCAAACCACCCCAAACCCTACCCCCACCTGGCAAATACCTAGCCAAAAATATTTATTTTGATGGGAAAGTGAGGGGAGCATGAGTGAGGGTGCCCACCCTCCCTCACCCATGACCCCCTCACTTTTCTCATTTCACATTAATTTAAGTAACATAAAATTTGAATACACTACACATATTCAAATTTCACATTACTTTCTACTCACAGGAGTGACAGGGCTGGATTTTCACCCCTGCCATCCATGATGGAACTAACATGAGTTTCACTAACAAATGAGGAAAGGCTGCTTGCCCAGATTACAAAATCTAACATGGCGAATGGAGTTGCATAATTGTGGGGCAGCTTCTGAGAATGCCTCTCTGCGTGCTCCCGCTGTACAAACCTGATCGGAAGATGTTCTATGCAAGAGGGTGCTCCCAGCTGATCTCAGAGGCCACTATGGATTGGGACATAAAGGTGGAAGTGGTTTTTCAGACATGTTTAAATAAACTTCAATCATTCATTACCGTAGAATTTTGTTTTTTCTAATGGATGTGTCAGTACCTGTCTGTCAGACATCCCTATGTTAGGTAGGGCTAACAGCACCATTTTGCACAGGGCTCTGATTGCCCTGGGGTCAGCACTGTTTCAAACAACAAGCTTTGCTATCCTAAGTGGTAGCAACATTGGCCTTCACAGGAAGTCATTAATAATGTCCCCTGACTGGCATCAGCTAGTCTGATTATCAGTAAATAATATCTGTTTCCCTGATTTTTATTCCCATTTGTGTGTCTTTTCTCTTTTCCCTAAGCACTTCGTATTGCTTGGTATATATTGTGAGATTTTTGTAAGTAGAATTCCTGAAAAAGAAAGATTTTTCCACAAATCTCCAGAGATAGAGTGTGGTCACTGTGCTGGTCCCAAGTGACAGAGGGACAATGGCCCTTTTAACATGAGACGGACCCGTGCATGCACATGCAGGTGGAGGGGTGCCTGGGGTTGCCTCCCCCCCCATCTTCCCCAGCCCAACAACTCACTATGTGGCAGTGGCAGCATCAGCAGCTTCTCTGGCCGGCTCCCCTGCTGGCTCCTTCTAGCTGTTTCCCAGCCATTTCCCAGCCCAGTCCGCTGCATGTGCATGTGTGGGTGCTGCCCGTTTAAACACCGCAGTGGGTGGGAGGGCATGTGTGCGCGCTCAGGTATGTGCCACATGTGTGGCCACACATGGCCACGGGCCCCGCGCTTGCATGGCTGGGCAGCAGGCTGAAGCCAGCTTCTCTCCCAATAAGTTCTTCTGCCTCCCCTCCCTGACTCTGGTCCCCATCCCTCACCTGTCTTTGCCTCCTAGTAGTGCTCCAGCAGCAGCAGCATGGACCACCCATCAGACTGGGAGATAAACTCCTCCCCATGTGAGTGATCAGAAGGTTGTTACCTTGTAAAGAAGATTCTTTGAGATAGTTCCCAACATTCTCACAACTGGGTTCTGCATGCTCACCCTATTCAAACAACAGACCACATGATGATCTTGAGCTCCTCTAGTATAAAAAGCACTCTCCCTCTCTGAATGACAGTTCCTTCCAACCCTTTCTAGGAATATAAGAAAAAAAATTATGCAGGGCTGGAAGGGTGGGTGTTGTGAGAATGTTATGAGCCATCTCAAAGAACCTTGTTTACAAGGTAGCAACCTTCTGCTCTTCTTCGAGTGGCTCCTCACAGGCTATTTTTACATGGCTCCGCCAGATGGGGGTATCCGTGGGCACACCGGTGCATGGGCGGGGCATGCACATGGCTTCACACGCATCCCCACTCACCCACCACTCATCCACACCCACAGAGTAACTGCCATTTCCCCTGGTTGCTCCGTGTATGGGGACGGGTAGGGGGGTAAATGGGGATGCGTGTTAGATGGGCGCGCACGCACCCCCACTCACCATGGGCACGTGCACCGCATCATTTACACGTGGCTCCCCCACCCATGAACACACAGAAATCTGCGTGCTCATGGGTGGGAGAGGCCCATGTAAAAATGGCCACATTCTCACATCTGTCTTACTTATACTATCTTAGGTAGGAATTTAGGATGTAAAGCAATATCTATTCTATCTTGGAAAATAAATCTGAAAATATGGTTCTGAGATTATTATAGATGCTATTTCACTAACTATTCTTAATGAAGTTATTGCTAACAGGAATACTGTCTTTAAACCCGCATCCCATAACCAGTTCATTTGCGCCCCCCATATAATCAATTCAAACTGCAACAGGGGCACAAATTAAATGGTTATGGGTGGGGGGCAGTGTGAATTGATTATATGGGGTGTGGGGCGCAAATGAACTGGTTATGGGGTGGGAGCAGCGTGAACTGATTATGGGGGCACAACTGAACTGGTTATATATATATATCTTTTCATGGCATAATGCGCTTAATAGGCTGGCTGCATTTTGGGTGTCTTGTGTGTTTGATAGCAGCACCTCTGGACTGGTCGCACCGCATGCATGCACAAGGCACAGGCAGCACCAGCAGCAAGAAGCAACAGACCCTGGAGGCCAGGCTGGCTAAGCTCACCCCTTCCCCCAGTAAGGCAGTGGACTCAGTCAGTCTCTCTGTGCCTGCCTCACTGCCCGCCCAGCTGCCCTTGCAGTGGAACCACTCCTGAGGAGTGGTGGTAGACGCTCGGCTGGGGAGGTGGGGCGGGGGGGAAACATTGGGAGGCCATGCTTGTCTATGGCCACTAGGCTGAGTGCCAGGTGAGGCAGCTAAGGGGTGCCAAACAGGAGGGTGGGGGGAGAAGCATGGGGAGGCCATGCTTCTCCATGGTTGCTCGGAGAGGTGGAGAATGGGAATCCTTCCTGTCCAGGGAGTATATTTTATGTAAATTTGCACATTTGCATAATTAGGTGGGGCCTAATTATGCAAATTAGGTCCCACACCAAGACTTCGCACATGGCCACACAAACCTTGGGGCCGGCCCTGTGCACGCTCCTGCAACCCACCCATCACCCACGCACAGAGCAACTGGAGAAAAGGCAGACTGTTCCGTGCATGTAGATGTGTGGAGATGAGTGGAGATAGGTGTGCACCCTACTACACTATCCCCCCACCCATTCTTGTCTCCGCACTGGCACTCCACCTGCCGCACACCAATCTCCCCCCACCCCCTGGCAGTTAAGGGCCAAAGTGGTTTGAACATTATCTTTTATTGGACCAACTGTTGGTGGAAATGAGCCAGCCTTTGGGCCACGCAGGGCCCTTTCTCAGACATGTAGCATAGTCAGTAGATATGTTAAGCCTATATTTTTTCTTTGATAGAACCATCCCGGAATTCAGGGATTCTCTAGCCTATCGGGCATGCTGGTTTTTTCGTTGTTTTTATTCTAGTTTGAGTAGTTAGCGTAGTTAGCAAACAGTGATTAAATTCCAGAATTCAGCTTTGAACCAACTGGCAATGAAGGGGGCGATCACCCAGAACATAGTCAGTTTTTTGGCAGTGCCCTCTGAGATCTCTGGATGTTTGTCCGCTTAAACCATTTTAAGGTGGCCCGAGCACAGTAGGAGGAGGCAGTGGAGATGAACTACATGCCTAAGGAAAAGCCCTGTGTGGCCCAAAAGCTTGCTTATTTCCACCAATAAAAGATATCATTTGATTGTCTCTCCAGAAACATTTGGAGGTTTTGGAGTGTGGTTGTATACATTTTGAAAATTTATTTCTCTGCCCTTTTCATTCCACTCCCTGTATTCTGGAGTGCTATTTACTAAGGTTGAAAAGAATATGCCATTCTACATTTGTGAAGGTTATTTGCGTATTTGAGTGCACTACTAAATAAATATCCAAACGATGTTTGTCAAAGTAGGTGATATTCATTTCTCTGTTTAATTTGTTCCATTTATTTCAGTTACTTCATTGTTTTGTTTTGGTCATTTTGGTATTTCAGTATTAATAGTAGTGCAATAGGTCTCTTGTGCAGCTGCTTGGTGCATAACAGTGCTGAACAGTACTGAATGAAGGATGGAATATTGAATGACACAAATACAGAAATGACTCAACTGAAATAACCAAAATGAACTAGAAACAAATATTCATTTTGGCAGACAAAGATGGAAGCAAGTAGTACTTTCTATCTTCTTTGTTGGAGATGAAATTAAACAAATTTTGTATTTGTACAAATTATGTTTCAGCCCTTTTATTTGCTTTGGCTAACGGCTGTGATGCTGCTGTGTAGCTTCCCCCACACCATGGATTCCACAAAAAACTGAGGCCGCATTCTAACCCCTGGTCTGCACTAATAATATTGAGTCATACTCTGAATGGAACTTGTGGGGCTCCAGCTTCATAAAGGTGCTTCTCAGCGTGGATAAGGGCAACAGGATCAGGTACGGAACACATTAAGACTGGGACTTTCACAGCTGGTTCCAGATGCTTAGTTACAAACAATGGGAACCAAGTATCCAAATCCCCATGACCATTTTGGAAATCTTGGCTTGTCTCCCAACTATTTTTCCTGAGTACTTCTTCATGTAAATCCAGTTGTGACAGCAGCAATGTGAGCTATATTCTGTTTCCCTCTGGGCCTCTTAAAATGCCATGTACTTTACAACATGACTTTCTACTTAATCTAGATATTTTTCTCCCTGAGGGAGGGAGAGCAATTAAAGCAAAGATAAAATTGGAAGGGCTCTCACAGACAGAAATGCAGACCTTCCACTATGGTTCTCCTTCAGTGACCTTGCATATCTACAAATGTCTCCTGTCAGATTGCTAGAGCACACATTATTTCCTTACCAACTACCCATTTCCCTAGCAATTTCATATGATTTCCTACAGATATGTTTGTTTACTACCTAGTGATTGGCTTCTCCCATTATATTGACCCGCTGGGTTTAATACAATAGCTGCTTGTGGGTAAAAACATACGTGATGGTGGAGGGCCACCATCACGAACTGATCTGGACCAGGGTGCCCCTCACACACTTGATTTATTTTACTGTACTTTATATTATTATTATTTTATTTTAATGTTGTATGCCATCCTGAGTCTAAATAAAATAACCCTTTTCCATTGCAGTCCATTGTATGTGGAATTCCTATAGGCTGAGATCTACAAATCTCTTACTCCAGAGGAGTCTTATTGAAGTCTGTGGGATCTAAGTCTAAGACTGTGATCCACAAACTGATCACAGTCTTAGATTTTAGAACATTTTTTGGTACATCACTGGCGCTATATAAAAGCTTATAATAATCATTAGCTATTTCTGCCTTAAAGGAGACCCAAAGATACGTATGTATTTTTAAGTAGACTTTTTTATATATAACTGTCTGAGATAAATCATTACCAACATATTCTCCCAAATTAGAAAATTGCAGGCAATTACACTTTCTCTTACTTGAAAAATGAATGTCAGCAGCTGTATGCTGAGCCCAAGGATGATATGCAGATCTCCTTGATTCACAGAAACTGGCAGATTCATGGAACCAAGTTTTCAAGAAGTGCTGAAGGAAGTCTGGGACATTAACTGCAATTTGGAAGCAGACATAGGTGACTGGTAACTGTCAACAGTGGGGGGCACAGGAATGGGGGTGAGTGGGGGCCTGGGCAGGGGTTCTATAGGGGTTCTGAAAATCTCATGGGCATGTGCCCCCCATGACCCCCACCCTTCTGAATAATCTATGGAAGCAGAAAGTAGTCATTGTAATTTCAAAAATAAAGAGTAGAAAAACAAAACAAAATTCTGGCTGCATTGAAAGACTATGTAATAATTGGAAATCAAAAGATATGATAGGTTGCATAGACATTAAAGTGGAGATCACCATGCTTTTTTCTGGTTGCAAGTCACATTCAAAATGTATGGCAAGCCACAACATATTTAGAAAGTTAAGCCATACAAACAGGTTATGTATGTTTTAAGGTCATAAGTAAGCAGGAAATAAAACTAATGTAGAAACTGAAGACTAAACAACATTGTTCTTCAAGTTTCTTCCCAACATACTCTACATCAGTCCTGGTGGGACTCTAGGGGGTGGTTCCTTTCCTCCCCTTACAATTTTTATTCCATTGGTGGTTGTTCCTTTTATTTCTGGTTCTATAGTGCACTTATCTCTTTCAGAAATTCTAGCTTAGAAGGTTAAAAGCCACTTTTGTTCCTGCAGTGGCAGCTCAGAGCTTCTCCTAGCCTCTGAACTCCCTTTTGCCAGAACCTGTACATTTCAGTCTTTTCCTTACCAACTCCAAGGACCACACATGATCACGCTCTCTGGGTGTTTTTAAATGAGCAAGGCAATGGGGGATAGGGTCCATGGCCACAGCATGGCTCTGTTGCAGAGCACCCACACAGGTGGAGCGTGTGGGGAGCGAATCTAATGGACAGCTCTCAGTGTGGTTACCATGGCCACAGAGGCAGCCATGCACTCCCCCTGCCATGGACCGTGGGGAAGAGCGAAGTGCACTGGGTTGGTCTTTGCAAGTGATAAGTTCCGGGCATGAACACTGGGGAACCCGGACTCCCCAGGGCTCCCAGACAGTTCTTGTGATTTGTGAAAGCCATCCCCCCACCCCCATCCCCACCCTGTGCCTATGAGCGGCAGACTGGTCTGCTGGCATGGCTGGCTGCTGCCGTTCATATGGTCAGGGGCTCCATGGCCACCTATTTCCACATATCCATTTGGCCTGCCCTGCATGGAGCACTCCAGATTTCCCGGCAGTGCTCCATGCGTGGTCATGAGTAGGTGCTCTATGGCTCATAGGAGCACACATCTGGCAGCTCCATCTTCAGATGGGCAGTCAGACATGTGGCTCCTGGCAGAGCCATAACTAGCCTATGGCCAACATGTTGGTGACCACAGTTGCATTTACATGGGGGGTGCCAACCAACCATGCCCAGGGCAGCTGAAACACCAGCTGTGTGTCTGTTGTGCTGTGGTTGCCTGCCCAGACTCCCTTCATTGCTGCTTCTGCCAGCCAGTGCTACGCAGGAGTGCTTAGTTAGTACTAATGGGGGGCTCTGTCCCCCACGGAAATGGCCTGCACCCACCTATTAGTACTGGCTAAGCACTAAGGGAGTCTGGGGTGTGGCACCATGGCACAACAGACACACAGCTGCTGATTCAGCTGCTCTGGGGCATGGTTGGTTGGCACCCCTCATGTAAATGCGCCTGTGGCTGTCGCCATGTTGGCTGAAGGCTAGTTACAGCTCTGGCTCCTGTGTGGCCATGCAACACCCTCTCTCTCTCCCTCCCTCCCTTTCAGTAGTCTGTCTTGGTTTACTGAGCTCTCCCAAGAAATGTGAGAGGGTGAATGTTGCTCACAAACTACGAGTTAGGGACCACTGTGTTAAAGAACAAAGGAGGCTTAATTCTTTATAATATGTGTGTGTTCAAATTAAATGGATATCTGAGTTACTTTGGAACTTTGGATGAAATCTAAACAGTGAGCTGGAATGAACTGCCCATGAATAGTCAAGACAATGGGCTGCCAACTGAAAGCTGGAATGGGTTCCTGCTTGGATGGTCAAAGAGATATCGAGTCATCATGCTGTATGAAATAGATACAAAGCATATTAAAGAAATTGGATTGCATCAAAACTTAGCTTGGTTTGGAGACTCAGTGGGAAATGGTCCAGTCGCCCAAGGGACAGTTTCTTGAGCTTAGAAAAGAGAGACCATGGCTGCAATTCAAAAACCACTTACTCTGGAGTAGCTGGCCTTTGATGGGACCACTCTGGAGAAAGGGTATTTTTAAACGCGATGCTACTATGTATGGCTACCCAGGAACAGGAACCACTCGACCAACCACCCATCTGAAGGTCGTGCAGGGGCATGTGTGCTCCTGTGAACCAGGCTGTAGTCACTCATAGTCACTCGCAGTGCACTGCCGAGAAATCCAGAGTGCTCTGAGTGGGTCAAGCTAAAAAAGTGCGTGGCAACCAGAGGCCACAGAGCCCCATACCATATGAACCAGGATGGCCACCCATACCAGCAGGCAGGTCCGCGGCTCATAGGCACTGTGGATGGGGAACACGGCCTTTGCAAGTCACAGGAACTGGCCGTGAATGCTGAGGACCCCGGTTCCCCAGCACTCCCAGCTGGGACATGTCCATTTCAAAGACCAGTCCAGCACGCTTCCCGCTCCCCCATGGTTGTGGCAGGGGGAGTGCCTGGGGGCTGCCCATGAGAATCCCTTCCCACACACTTCACCTGGGTAGCTGCTCCTCAGCTGTCCCACTCACCGGCCATGGACGTCCCCTCTGCTCAGCCATGCTCATTTAAAAACGCCCTAAGTGGTTTGGATCCCAGGCCTTGGCTGTTCTAGCTGTGGTGAGATATTACTCACTTTGTTAAAACTCTTTTTAAAGGTGCTTGAATGCAATGGCATTGACCGTGATATAGGAACCTGTAAAGAAGAGGGTGGAATTTTAGCATATACCCACAAACTCTTTTCCCACTTACACTGGTGTCAAACAGGAGAAAAGCCATTCATTCCAGTGAAACATCTCTGGTTTGCCAATTGTGTCAATGTAAGCAAAGTCTGGCCCACAGAACAGTCTGTTCTGTGAGAATCAGTATCACATGAACTTCAAGAAAGATGCTGAATGTAGTTTTGAAAGTCCTGTACTCTTGAAGTTCATTCAGCACAAAGCCTCATAACACCTGCCAGCAATTTCACGCATGCATCACACTTCTCAAGTTACCCTTCTTATCGCTAAAAAGCACCATGGACTCTGATAGAGGGTGACACAACCATGCAAGCCATTCCTGCTTCAACATCTATCTCTAACAACAAGGAGCATTGGCTTTGATGTCGGGCCAAATAATTCTCTTGAAAGGGAGAACAAATCCCAACAATTCATGTTGCAATTAACTTAGCTTGTCTATAAGACTCAGCTGCCTCTGTTCTTATCAGGGCTATTAGTGTCTCATGCTTTACCGTATCCTTGCTGCAAAAAAAGGCTAACCAAGCAAGTTGCTGAGATGAAATTTCCTGAGACGAGACTGAAGCATACCTTCCAGTTCAGATTTCATGCCGGACCAGCCTTCATTTTTTCTAATAATTATCTTTTCTCTGATTAGTAGCAGTATTTTCTCTGATTCTCTGATGTGCTCCATGTGTGAATGCTATTGATGACTGTTCAGAAGCTGCAGCTGGTGCAGAACATGTCGACCTGCCTTCTGTTGGGGGCGGGTTGTTAGGTGTACATTACACCAGTGTTCCAGAGTCTGCATTGGCTATCAATAAGCTATCTGAGCACAATTCCAGGTGCTGGTTTTGTGACCTATAATGACCTGGGACCCAAATAACTGAAAGACCACGTTTCACCTCATGTCCCATCGCAACCACTGAGGTCAGCTGGGAGCGCACTATTGTGGTTATCATCTGCCCATCAAGTTAGCACAACAAGGATACGCAGAGAGGTGTTCTTGGTGGCTGCCCCACAATAATGGAACTCCCTCGGAGTTTCGTCTAACTCCAAGCCTGCTCATCTTCCAGAGGCAATGTAAGACCTTTTTGTTTGGCCAGACATTTGGCAGGCAGGGATAGGGTTTGGGAAGGAGATTTCACTCATTTTTACTTGGTTTTATTTGTGTATCCTAATATATTTGGACAGCGCTTAATTTGTAAAAAAAACCCAAATTGCCAGGGCCCAAGCCTGCTCCAGAAGCATGACCCCTTACACATTTCTGGGTACAATCTTCTACTGAGAACATTTCCTGGGGCTCAGCCTTCCATTGAATTTAATCCCTCCCCCACACACACACAAATTAAGCCCTGTATTTGATGTGAGGGAATCTTATTTGTTTTATTCTAAGTATTTTAAAATATGTTTTTGTATATTGTAACCCAACCTTTGCCTTAATGGGAAGGGCAGGATAAAAATGTGAAGAAATACATTAATTAAATAAATAAAATAGTTTTTACACTACTATTATTCCCCCATTAGTTGGTCATTTCTGACTTTGTAAGCTATGGAAAATGATGTAGAAGCATGTCAAAAAAGTCAAAATCCATCCCAAGCCATGGGGCCATTGAGCTGGCGTGGTTCAGACACACCAGTTTCTATGGCCTACAGTGTACAAGTGAGTGATGTGGCCAGAACCACATCTTACCACCTTTGGCTTCCCCAACCCAATGAATGAGATACCAGTTGTTTTCAGATGAAACCAGTTGTTTTCAGATGAAATGCTCTCTCTAATGCCAGCAGTATTTAGAAAACCAGCATTATAGTCATGTGGTTTTAATCAGGATTAAGTGTTCAGATGATCAGAGTCATGCTGATATAAATCATTAAACCAGTATGGTTTCCTGAATGCTTATGCCAGTATAGGGGTCTCAAGGAGGACTCCGTCAAACCCATGGTTCACTGCAGCTGAATTTCAGTTCCCCTCTTACCACTTGCATTGCAGAGGTAGGCAGGGCTCTGCCACTCCCATTGCAGAGGGAGATCCGAGGAGTCAGAAGCGAGGCGCACAGGATTATCATCCCGTTTACCTGCTTCTGGCTTGCGGCTCTTTATAAGCGGCTTGTGGGCGCCTCTGCCTGAAACACGGCAGCTGGGAGCTGAGTCACTTTGGGAGAGGGAGAGTGCCAGTCCTGGTTTCCAAACCTGGCCAGGAGAAGAGAACTTCCAGTAGCCCGGGCGCTGCTCAATCCACTTCCAAGACTCCATGAGTGGGGGAGGGAGAGTGTGTCTTGCGGGGCTCCTGCCTTACCAGGGCTCAGAGAGTGGGGAGGAGGTAGAACCTGCGCAGTAGACAGTTGCCCAGATGCAGTCCACACAGTTTAAAAAACAGATAAAAGAATGAGAAAAAAATCTTTAATAAATCTAAAATAAAAGGCAAAAAAATCAAGAAACAGAGTACCTGCATCTCTGCTCTGCTTCCTGCCTGGGTGCCTTTCCTGGCTGCTGTGTGGGCAGCTGTGAACACCACTCCTCACAATGTCCTCGCTGCCTGTCACTTGCTGTCATGGGTCCCTGGAGCGGATGGGTAGAGGGGATGTAAACTCTACCTGCAAATCTCTATAGTCTACGGCTTAATATCAGTTTAGGAATTCACATGACTGTTACGCTAACATTTGAAATGGATACAGGGAAGACCTTTAAATCCAGGTTGAACTATACTGGTATTTAACCAGGATTCAACCCAGAAGCAGAACTATTTATACTGGTGTGGTTGTTCAGACGACCACCTTCAGTCTGGATTTATAGGGACTAATATACTAGTAATAGTAGTAATAGTAGTAATAGTAATCTTTATTAATGGCATAACCACATGGTTATTGCCAATCTGAAGTATCATTTATAAAAAACAAAAATCTGAATTCCTACCCAGAATTGTACAAAAATTATAACAAACCATACAAATAATAACACACACAACAATCATTTATCACAATCCATGGCCTTATGAATCAGCCAGTAGCTGCGCCTCTAACTCCATTAGCCCATCCGTGGAAGCGGGCGCCACCCTGCTAAACTCCCTTCCGCTCTTAATCTTAAGCCTCACCCCGCCACCTTGAGGCTCCATTGGTATTCATAAGACTGGTAAACAGAGTGCCCATTCCCTATTTCTCAGCCTAGATCTTTACACTGGGGCTGATTTTAATCTACGCTCAGGATCTCAGCCGGCTAGGTCCATGCTCAGTTAACTAATAAAATAAAGCAATTAGTTCTGCAGGATTGCTAGTCCTTATCCTAAGCTAGCACTTATCTGCCAGCTTGAATCTGCCCGACTTTGCTCTAGTAAGTGCTTTCCCCAAGCTTTTTGAATTTCATGATTGTACTTGAGTGTTTCAGAAACGTATTCATTTGCCAATAGAGAAGATGGAAGTTAAGCTCTTCAAATGAATAAAAAAATTCCTTTAAACCCTGTTTATCCTGGCAAAAGTCAACTTGAAAACAGGATATAAGCTAGTCTAGTTTTAGATATAGCATTGTTAAAGCTTATTTCTCATTTTCATATTTCAAACTTGGAATTTCCACAGCACACACTCCCTGCCAACAATAATAAACAGAGTTGGGAAGCAGGGAACTCCAGTTTTGTATCATTTATTTGGCAGATAAACTTTATGATAGTTTTAATCCAATGGACATTTGCAAAAAGAAGCAAATGAGGAATTCGCTACTGGATCACCACGCTGTGTATTCAAGATCTCTTTGTCGACGCACCCCCCAAACGATACACGGAGACAGTGATTGGGTTGAAAACTGACCGCACTCTTTAATTAATCAATCAACAAGGCCGGTGGGTAAATTGCCTAGCAATTCGGGTCCCGTATGCTAGCTCTAACTTGTCTTATTAACTCGTGCCTGATCAGGACGTGCCTTCCTTAATCAGGGCACCAACACAACCTGCCCCGCCCCCCGACAACACTCAGGCTCTGGCCGAAAAAGGGGGGGCGAACAAGCCCCAACTTTGGGCGTGAGTAAGGAGGTAAATGTCTGCAGAATCCGAGGACAGCGCATGTCCTTACCCATCTGCTAAGGCACCCCTCCCAAGGTCATTGTCCCAGTGCCTGCTGTGCTCTGCATGACATTGGGTACCACTTCCCCATCTCTTAAGGAGATGACTCTTTATCCTATACATTACCTATTTATCCTATCCTAGCATACTGGACCCCTGACACAAAAGGGGGGTACGGAGTACCTCCCTGACACCCACCACCTACTCCTCCAACACACCTCTCAGGTGTCCAGCCAATGCCCTTAGGTAAATCTCATTACCTGCTGGAGATAAATGCACTCCATCTCCACGGTACAGTTCAGGTCTGTCCCGCACTAAACCCCTGCGCTGTATTGCAGAGCCTCCTAAACCCATTAACCACTTAGTTATTTCTCTGCTAACGTTCTTCCGAGTTGTATCTATTTTTCCTGGTTTGCGAGCGTTTGACCAAGTTAACCTGGGAACCCAACTGGTCCAAACTAAATGTACCCCTGGAAACCATTATTTAACTACCAATAAATCCTGCTTAATACTTATTAATAAATTTACCCCTTTCTATGTTGTGAGGTCATTTCCCCCTAAGTGAAGTACTAAGATCTGAGGTGACTTCATGTTCCCTTGACTTCTCAATAGCGGGAGCAGTTGGTGCCAGTGCATCCCTCCTTTATCCAGCCATTTAATGGTCGCTAAATTTTTCAAACCCAATTGCGCACCCCAGGCAGTTGTCTTAGCTGTTCTGCTGGCCCAGTGAACCAAACTATGGCCCCCGATCCACACCACTCACCTCGGTGTCATGTCGGACTCAGGTCCTAACGGAAAACACAAGTAGATATTTCAGGTGCTGGTCGGATATACTTTTTATATGCACCTGAACGCCATCTCCCCACTGCCTTGATGGCCTGTTCTGGCAATCCGGCCGCTGCTGCTGTTGTTGCTGCCCCAATCCGGAAGGAATGTG
>QEPC01001726.1:373960-407927 GCA_003113815.1 Sphenodon punctatus
TACCTCCTATCATGCTTGCCAATAGCCCCTTACCCTTAAGGGCCATGGCAAATTGTAAAACTTCTGGCTCTGGAATTGGGAAGCCTGTTTCCCAGCCTTTTTGTACCCTGAAATGTTGGAATTCTTTGAAGGCCCTACCGTAAGCTGCCTGAGTCCCGAGCGCTAGAGATCCCTGGACGATGGATTGAAGCTCTAGCTCCCAAGGTTCCATATGCCCGGTGGGAATGGATTGGCTAACTCTCTGGCCTCCAGTGCCATTTCCCAGAATCGGTCCATCTGAAACCAAGAAAGGGCATCGGCTATCCCGTTCTCTGTGCCCGGAACATGGCTGGCAGTAAACAAAATATTGTCCTTCAGACATGCACCTACCATGGCCCGAACCAGATTCATGACCCGGGGGGAATGGGACGACAACGTCTTTACCACATGGACAACAGCCATATTGTCACACCAAAAAAGCATGGTGTGATTGGCAAACAGGCCCGACCACAACAAAACTGCCATGACTATTGGAAATAATTCAAGAAATGTGAGGTCCCTGGTGAGCCCTGACTGATGCCATGCGTTCGGCCATGGGGCCGCGCACCATCGGGACCGAAAATAAATCCCAAAGCCCGCTCCCCCTGCGGCGTTGGAGTGTACCTGTAAATCTGCCTTAAGGAGCCACTGGTCCCTCCAAAAACTCACCCCATTGAATCCTTCTAGAAAGGTTAACCAGGTCCCTAGGTCTTGTCTCATACCTGTCGTTACTCGGATCCTATAATGTGGCGGGAGGTCTCCTTTTAGAGTCCCATACAACCTGGATAGGAATGCTCTGCCAGGCGCTATGACCCGACATGCAAAATTAAGGCTCCCTACCAAGGGCTGCAGGGTGCGAATGGTAATTTTACGAGCAGCCATGCACTGTTTGATCTTCTCTTTCAAACTCACTAACTTATTCCCCGGCAATCTAGACAACCCCCTCTCGGTATCCAACTCGATACCGAGATAGGTAAGCGTCGCAGGCCCCTCGGTTTTTTCAGGGGCCAAAGGAACGCCGAGCTCTCTGGCCACTGCCTGAAACAGGCGAAGCACCTCAGCACAGTCGTCTTGGTTCGGGCAACCTATAAGGAGGAAATCATTGAGATATTTTGTTGAATCGCCTGCCTGCAATCTCTGTTGGAAAACCCACTCAGTGAGAGAGCTGAATCTCTCAAAGGCAGAGCAGGATATCGAGCATCCCATCGGCATGGCCCGGTCATAATAGTACTGACCTTCAAAGGAAAAACCCAGTAGATGGAAACTCTCAGGATGCACTGGTAGCAAGCGGAACGCTGATTTTACGTCACACTTTGCCAGCAGGGCACCCCGTTCCATGGCCTTAGTCTTTTGAACTGCCAAATCAAATGATGCATACTTTATTGTGGTCAATTCCTTCAGTATGGCATCATTCACTGAATGGCCCCTCGGGTATGACAAATGATGTATCATCCGGAATTCTCCTATTGTCTTCTTAGGGACAATTCCTAATGGGGACAAGACCATTTTTTCTAATGGGGGGTGTAAAAATGGGCCTGCTACTCTACCCTCTAGTACTTCCTTGGCAATTCATCTAACCAATCTATCCTGCCCCTCCAGGAATTTCAAATTCCTGACTGCCTTTTGATGACTCACTGGGCGAGCTGGGATACGGAAACCATACTTGAAGCCTTGAACCACGTACTGCACTTCGGCCCTGTTCGGGTGATACAATAGGGCCCTCTCTAACTGGTCAATCCTAATTGGTGTCAGACCCCTTTGCAGACCGCAGCCCCGGGGATGCACTGCGACCCCCTTTTCCATTACCTCCCCCCTGGGCCATCCGTCCCTTGCCACCCTTCGTCTTGGGACGGTAACAGGAGGAAGCGGGGTGCCCACCTCCCCCACAATTAGAGCATCCATGTCAAAATTTACACGAGCTCTGATTACATCGACCCCCTTTGTTGTACTCCCAACAGGGGCCTGGGGAATTTTGACCCCACCTCCAACTATCCCCGCAAAAAGAATCATTCGCAGGTGAGATGCGCCCTCTAACTAACGGGTTCCCACTATCTGATCGAGGGGCGTTAGTTGCGTCGATCATGCACTCGAGCCAGATGTCGGGTGCATGAACGTCCCATCTGAGCCCCAGTGTATTTGCTGCCCTGTGACAAAAAGCCTCGTCATAGCGCAGCCATGCCCCTGAGGGTCCTGTCCCATGTGCGCATCCCACGATGTCTGGGTACTTATGCAATTCCAGTCCCCGCCCCGGGTCTGCCTGCATAATCACGCCCATATACACTGTGAATGCGGACATCCAATTTTCCCAATTCCAGTCCGCTTTTGGGCGCTGAAATTTTTCCTTGTCCTTTCCTTCCACTTCTTCAGCGTGATCCAGTATAGGATCACTGAACAGGAGGGCATACAAGTCCACGTATTCTCCCCGCCAAATTTTTTCTTTCGTAGCCTGAGCCAAATGGTTTCCAAATGGGGCACTTACCGCCGGGATAGTTCCCCCCGGTGGGTGGGGTAGTAATGCTTGGCTAGTTCCTTGACTTGCTGCCACCCCGCTAACCCCCTGATCTACTGAAGTCTGGCTTGTCCCCAGGCCATCATGGGCTCCCACGCCCCCGGTGGGGGGGCCTTGTACTTGCTCCCTCCCAGGCTGCCCTTTGGCTCCTGCCGGCGCTACTGTGCCCGGAGTTGCCCCGACCATGCTCCTGAATGGAAGGCCTTTGCCGTTGGTATTCATCAGCATGTCCACACACACTCCCATTGCTCCCGTTGCTATCTCCACTGGCAGAACCCATGCCCATGCCCCATTCACCCTCATAAGCTGCGGTCCTGGTCGTTGAAGCTCATTGGTGGGACCAACTGCAGGCTGGGCTATACTGGTATTCTGCTCTGGCTGTATGTGGGGGCTTACGACCCCCACGTCACTCCCCATACTCTGTAGGTCATGTTCATCCCCTTCCCTACAATCCATTGCCATATCTCCTTCTGCCCCATACTCACCGGGATCGTGCCCCCTCCCAGGGCCCCGCCATCCCGTGCTGCCTGTTTCATGGTCCGCTGAGCCCCGTCGGCCATCGCCTAGTAGCTCACATTCCAGTGCCTGTATCCTCTGCCACATTTCCCTGTCTCCTGGCTCATTCTGTTGAGTCGTCCCATCCAGCCGTCTCCTCATTGCAGGCGGTCCTTCGTTCCTGTGGGAAGATGAGGCCCTGTTCTCCTCCCGCCCCTCTTGTCTGGCGTTGGATTCACTGCCCATATCTGGGGCTGGCGGGTGCTCAAACCGGGGTGCCTGCCATAGATATTGTACCAGGCCCGGGACCCCATGCTCATCCAGACACCTAGCCTGTACACTGGGTCCCAGGGTTTGGGCCTGTTCCTGGCAATGTGCCCCTCCACCAGAAACCCCTTGTACAACCCACCCCGTTGCCATATGGCACTCTTGCGTGCTGGGTCCGGGGGTCTGAGCATGCTCCCCCCATTGGGCCTGGGTTTCGTACAAGGCCTCGATGATCGGGCTCCTGCTGCTGGTGGCCCCCATGCGCCCATGGAACTAAGCTGCTGGAGGCTCCCTTTGAGCCACCTATTCCCGTTTTTTTCTTGCCGCGTGGGGGCTGTTACAGTGGGCGGCCTGGAGCTAATCCTGCTCCCAGCCCCTTCTTCCCTGTATCTCGCAGGGGGAGACACTCCCTTTCCCCCTGACGCACAGGCACTTCACTAACTGGTGGGGGGTTGTACCCAGCCCTGGGCGCCTCCCCCTTCTCTTCCTGTCCCTGAGGCTCCATTCCCCTGCTGGTCTCTCCTGCGCCTTCTGCTGGGGGAGGTTCCCTTCGTTGAACCATGTGCCCAGCTGGGGGCTGCTGGCCACGGGCGAGTAACATCGCCTCGCACTCAGCCAGATGGGCCATTAATTCAGCCCCTGTTGGCACCTCAGTACCATCCCCTGAAGCTTCACCCTCCTGTTGGTCTGTGGTGGGAGGCGGCTGCCTCTGCTGCTCTGTCCCCTTTTTCTTCACTTCCGCTGCTCCCTTCTTCCTGGGTCGCCCCATCCCCCCAGCTGGAGCTGGCCCCGCTTCTAAACTTTTCTTCTGGCAATGCGAAGGAGCAGCAGCACGGTGCTGCTGCTTCCTTCAAGCCCCTTTCACAAAATGCCGCCTCATGCAGCTCTGAGCAGCCTCGGCCCCTCCTAAAAGGGGGCAGGGCTGCTCCAATCTGCCCGCGCTGCGCTTCTGCGGCAGCCGCTCCTCGGGCCAGTTGCCTAGCAACCTTCTGATCCTGGGCGGGGAGCATTTCAAAAAATGCCTCCCCACCGCAGCGTTCTTTCTTCCCTCCCTGCTCCGGTGAGTGTACTCGGCGGGGGGGCGGGCGGGGCGCGGCAAATGCCCGTCGCCCCCATCCTGTGGGCGAAGGGGGCTTATCAAAGATCTTGGTCCACTGCCAACCGGTAAGAGTGAGCTGGTGCTAGTGAAGTGGCATAAGAATGAGAACATAAAATAAAGCCAGGACTGAGGCATAAGCCTTTGTTAAAGAAGCAGCTTTTCTTTCCTCCTCAAGACATGCCAGAAATAACTGAAGTAAGTTTCAGTTTCCTGAAAGGGAACTTGATTTCTTGTTTTCAGACAAGATATAAATAGTCTGTGTACTTTGTGTAAACTCTAATAGCAAATTTCTTTCCATGTCACACCTGCATCTGCTCTGGGAATTCCCTTCAAATACAGACTAAAACCAGATTGGATTATTGGGAAATTAGTAAAAGGCATAATTCAATACCAGCCCTTTAAATCTTTTATCCATGTAGCCATGCTTTCTAGAAAAAGGATCAAGACACAAAATTCTTCAGTTTGCAGCGGTGAGCACTGAAATCATGACTCGCAATGACATTCCTCCAATAAAATTGGTTTAAAATGTTTTGAGGCAAAGCTGTTTCTCCAGATCTCTTGTTGTGCCACAAAAACTTCTGCATTTCCCAGTCCTTCTGCAAATAGCTCTTAACCACAATCTGTTTCAATAGTATCACAGAATTGTGTTCAAAAAGGCTTATAGTTTTTAGATCTGTCCTGGTTGCCAGTTTGCCATTCTCCATAGCATTCTCAGGCATGGGCCTTGACACAGGTAGAATTCTACCTTTTGTTTCAGTAGGCAGATTAGGGTGAAAATAAATGAGTCCACATTAGCATGCCTATGTATTAAGTGTTTGCCAGATGTTAGCCCGCATCACTCACACAGCCTCCACTTGCGCCTTACTCACTGCAGCATCCAAGATCTCATCCACATCACCGCATCTTGTTAATTAAGTTCACTCTAACCCTCGCCCACATCCAGCTCCACCAGCACCCTAGAGTTGCACCAGCACAGTTTCTAGTGTAAAGAGTGTGACAAGCAGCTGCAAAAGGAGAAAGTGAGGGGTGCAGGAAGGACCGTCTCCAGAGAATCTGCACCTGCACTTTTCTCTTGAATGGGGCTGGGAGCCCAAGGCCAGCAAGAAAGGGTGAAAGCCGAGGAGTTAGAATGGAGAGGCTGAGAGTCCAGGGACCAGGCGGGGCCTAGAGAACCTGGGGGGTGGTCAAGCTGGCATCCTGGGACATAACTTAGAGGAGCCAGGAGGTTCTTGAGCACAAAAGAAAAGTGAGATAGGGCTGAGGGCCCAGAGACTAGACGGGGAGCCTAGAGAACAGACTGGACGCCCATGATAAGGCTGAGGGCCTGAATAACTCTGAAGGAGAGGGCTAGGTATTTACAAGTAAGGATGAGAATTCGGAAGAGCTGGTATGAGCACTCTAGGAGATAAGTAATGTGGAATAAGAAAGTGAAGGATGAAGTGATAGGGTTCCCAAGTGGGGAACCAGGAGAGTTGGGAGGGTCTGGTTCCCACCCCAAGGGGAGCTAACTTGGGCTCTTTGGAGACAAGTAGATGTGTTTAGGAGAGTCAGGTCTTCTTGTGAGCAGACGTGACTCAACAAAAGAGGGATGTAACAGGGTAGCCAGGTGCCACCCTGACCCCTTAAGAGATTAAGGGGGTACCCAGCCCCTCTAAGAAGGGTCTAGCTAAAAAGGAACATCTAATTAGTCCCTTTAAGAAGGCGAGAGAGAGCGAGCGGAGAGCTCAGGTCAACAGGACACAGGTGGCTGTGGGAGCATGCACCTGTGGGGTGGTCAGAGGGAGCAGAACTCGTCGTGCTGGGTAGAGCGAGAGGGGCTCGCCTGGATGAAGGCTCAAGCTGGGGCTGGGTTCCAGACCGGGCTTGCCCTGAAGCTCTAAGTCAGGGATGCAGGAGAGACTGGCTGGACCTGAATGAGGTGCTTACCAAGAGGCCTGGCTATTATTTATTTAGTTAGTTAGTTAGTTAGTTAGTTAGTTAGTTATTTTATTCACATATATATCCCACCCTTCCCCAAAGGCTCAGGGCAGCTTACAAAAAAATTAAAATGCAATATAAAAAGATTTCAAATACAATCCCCTCAAAACTCAACCCACTCCCACCCTCCAACAACTTTTCACCTAGGGTAATTTCAGACCTGACGGGCCGTTTGGCCCGCGACACTGAAACCTGGACCAGGATCCGTCTTGGATCCCCGTCCGTGATCAGTCCAGCCATCCTTTAGACATGTCGGCCTGATCTGTACTGGGGTTCGGGGAGGGGGCGGGGCTGTGTGACGTGCGGCCACTCAGCCTTGCCCCCCCGCGCTCCCTCGGTCACCCGCCCACAGGGAGACAAGCGGGTGCAGCGGCCAATTAGGCCGCTGCGCCTGACCCCATCCTGTGGTTGGGGCCTGATTCCAGGATGGGGCTGGCAAACAGACATGCATCGCCACCACTGCCAGCCCCGTCACGGATCGTGGCCAATCTAATGACGGTTCTGGACCTGAGGTGGCCTCAGGTCCAGAATTGTGGTTAGCTTTGAACCCCGCCAGAGATTCACTGTGGTGAACATCTGGCGGGGCTCAAATACACATTACGGCGATCACAGCCACCACCGTGAATCCATTGTTATTCAGGGTGGTTGACTGTGATCACGTAACGCCTGAAATTACCCCGAATCCCTCTCCCTATCCCCACCTGCCAAATGATTTAACAAAAAGAAAGGTCCGCAATGGAGTCAGCATCATTGACTATATGTGCGAACCCATGCATTTTAGTCAGCTATTTTGTAAACTTTACAGTTTTGTCCTATGGAAGTACAACTTACCTGCCATTGCTGGTAAATGATTGGCTGCCATTGCTGCCCATCAAGGCAGGGTGCTGGGCACAGCATGAAGTTGGGGATGGCCAGCCACACATTCCCTGTTCTCCTTGCCCCCTGGCTGTGTCGGTCAGTAGGGATGGGTGAACACATCGTGATTCGGGTTCGGCCGTTCGGTTCAGTCTGGTTCAGGTCGGCCATTTGGGTCGGTCGCCGCATTTGGGTTCGGTCATTCGGTTCGGTTGTGTTCGAATCGGTTTGGGCGTTCGGAAAAAGGCTCTCTGTGCGAGGAATGATGGCCCCAGACCCATGATGGTGGGTCCTGGGGCTAGAGTGGAAGCTTCTAGATATTGGCCACAGCCCTCCCTCCCTGTAACTTGACCCCAGAACCCTGATGATGGGTCCTGGGGCTGGAGTGGCTTTTTCTTGATGCCATGAAACGACAGCGCCTCCGTGCAAGGAATGATGGCCCCAGACCCATGATGGTGGGTCCTGGGGCTAGAGTGGCACCTTCTAGGTATTGACCACAGCCCTCCCTACCTGTAACATGGCCCCAGAACCCTGGTGGCGGGTCCTGGGGCTGGAGAGGCTGTTTCTTGATGTTGTGGAATGACAGGGCCCTGTGCGAGGAATGATGGCCCCAGACCCATGATGGTGGGTCCTGGGGTTAGAGTGGCACTTCTAGGTATTGGCCACAGCCCTCCCTGCCTGTAACATGGCCCCAGAACCCTGATAGCGGGTCCTGGGGCTGGAGTGGTTGTTTCTTGGTGCATTGGAATGACATCACCTCTGTGCGAGGAATGATGGCCCCAGACCCATGATGGTGGGTCCTGGGGCTAGAGTGGCAGCTTCTAGATAGATATTGGCCACAGCCCTCCCTGCCTGTAACTTGGCCCCAGAACCCTGATGGTGGGTCCTGGGGCTGGAGTGGCTGTTTCTTGGTGCGGTGGAATGACATCGCCTCTGTGCGAGGAATGATGGCCCCAGACCCATGACGGTGGGTCCTGGGGCTAGAGTGGCAGCTTCTAGATACATATTGGCCACAGCCCTCCCTGCCTGTAACTTGGCCCCAGAACCCTGATGGTGGGTCCTGGGGCTGGAGTGGCTGTTTCTTGGTGCGGTGGAATGACATCGCCTCTGTGCGAGGAATGATGGCCCCAGACCCATGACGGTGGGTCCTGGGGCTAGAGTGGCAGCTTCTAGATACATATTGGCCACAGCCCTCCCTGCCAGTAACGTAGGCCCCAGAACCCTGACGGTGGGTCCTGGGGCTGGAGTGGCTGTTTCTTTTTTTATATATATCTATCTCTACACTAAATCTAACTGCTATTAACTATTCTAAAACCTATTGAACTAAATGGAATATCCTAATAATTAACTACAAAGGCCTTGTCCTACAAACACACTGTATCTCTATCTATCTCTATAACTAAGCTAACTACTATGTATATCTATCTAGTAACTATCTATCTAATAACTATCTATCTATATATACAATATTACACAGGGGGAAACACAAAGAACACAGGGAGGGGTACAAAACTGAAATGAAAATCAATCTAATAATAATCCTACTCTAAATAAATCCAAAACTTAAAACAGGGGAAGGGAATCAGGGATGGAATAAGAGGGAGAGGGAAAGGATTCAATGGAGGGGGGAGGGAGGAAGGAAGATTGAACACAGGGAACACAGGGAGGGGTAAAAACAAAAAATAACACCTAAATCTATCTAATATAATCTAAATAAATGATAATATGGAGGTAAATGGGTTGGATGGGTGAAATAGGAGGAGGATGGCAATGGATTAGGAATAGGAAGGAACAAAAACTGCTGGGAGAGAGGGAGCCTTCTGAAACACCTGCTGTTCAGGAACAGTGACTAGCTCAGAAGGTGTTGGGAAGGTGGGAGGCAATCAGTTTTGTTTCTTGCTGCGCCAGCCTTACCGCAAGCCCCATTAGCTCCGTGCAGCCTAGCCCGTGGCCAATCACAGACTGCGAAGCCCGTGGTCTGAGGCAAAAAGGGATGGTGATTGGGCAGGCTGACTGCTACTCCAAGCCTCTCCACCCCTGGTGCCTGGAAGTCTGCTCCTCAGCTGACTCCCCCTCCCTGTCACGTTTTGCCTTCCAGTGACATGTTTTTGCCACCCGAACTCACCCAAATGCAATCCAAACTGACCGAACTGTTCGGTCAGTTCGACGTTTGGAATCTAGTTTGGTTCGGTCAGTTCGTGTTCGGATTTGGGTTCAGGTTTGGTCATCCGAACAGGCTGAGTTCGGGCCAAACTCCGAACTTCTGAATCGTGTTCACACATCCCTATCGGTCAGCCGCATGTTTGTTTTGGACCCTGGCCCAGCCTGCACCATGTCTGCTCCCAGGTCAGCCTGGGACTCAGCAACCCACAGCCATCACTTCTGTTTCCACCCTGTGAAAAAAACAACAGTATCTTGTTTTCTTCTTTGCCTGTTCTGATGCTCTTCTAGAAACATCTGGGGAGCATGAAAAAGCTGAAACCTACAAACAGAAATTGCTTACTAAAAACAAAAATATTTTTTAAAAGTCTCCAAAGTGTTTTACAAGCCAAAATCTTCACCGCTGTTGTGATTCCATCCTATTTTAATCTGAGGCTGCAGCTAAAGAGCAAGGGTTTGGGTGGAAAATATGAGTGTTTCACAAAAACCAGTAGCTTGAAAGCTAACTTACCCTTAGCTGAATAAAAGAAAACAAACCCCTTTGATTTGATTATAGTGAAGTCATTCACTTACCTTGGGCATTAGAACATTAGCTCATTCAGAAACTTTTCTCAGTTTGAGATGTTGAGAAACAGGCTTCAGAGTTCATTTCTGGTCCAATATTTACTGACTTTTAATCATATATCTTCTTTTATACATACTTGTATATTCGTCAGTAGAGTCAAAGTAGCTAGAATTCCTGACTTGTCTGAGGGAGGACCCTGTGAGGTCCAAAAGCTTGCATATCTCCTCCACCAATTCTAGTTCATCCAGTAAAAGATATTAGTATACTACTTTGTCTCTATTGTCTATATTTGGGACCAACACACTAGAAACCTTACTTTTTCTGCACTTGTATATTTGAGTAACATTACTCATGAGCAATCCCATTGGCATCAAAAGGCTACTCACTTGAGTAAAATTGTTCCTATAAGCCTTTGCATGACTGTTCTCATGTTCATGACCATGTGGTCCTGCAAAAAATTATATATTATTATTATTATTATTAACAAACATTTATATAGCGCCAGCAGTGTACCTGGCACTTTACAAAGTAATAAAATAGACAGGGTGCCAATATATGCCAATGAATGTGTATACTTCTGTTGAACTCAAATGCAAAAGTTCACTAGTGTATTTGCAGAATTGGGCCCTTAGATTACTCTTTACCCCCATGCTGTATATTTAAATCTTGTTACTTTTGTCCTGTGCTTGAAATTATTTTTCCTTTTCCTAGGCAGACTGATCTCAATCTTTGATTATTTTCCTAATCCACAGTTGGAATTTTCTTTAAAGAGTAGCAAAGACCTGGCTCTGTAAACAGCAGAGGGCGCCAACACTTCCTACACCACCTACATTGCACTTTTTTGGTCTTGTGGGTTTTCCCATCCCGGGATTTCCCATGTCCCTTCTGTCACTTCCAGAACCTTTATAAGAGCTGGGCTGCTGCAGCAGCAGCACTTGCTTTCAGAGCTGACAACTCTCCATAGGTTGCTTCAGAAGGAGCAGAGACAGGATTTACAACTTTGCTTTCTTTTCCTGTTAAGTTCAAACAAATCTTGAACAAATGTCAAGAATAAATTTAGCAGTGGCAGTGCTTTTATTGTTGCTCAGAACAGGTGAGTGTTTGGTTTTGTTACCAATTAATTGAAACAAATCTGCATTTCAAATATAATTGGGATGTCTGTTTTGAGTAAATTCAGGCTCTGATCCTCAAAGTGGCCTAAGCCCAATTGAAGTGCACGTTATTGAAATGAATTTTGCACCAGTGCAGTGCTTTGAGGATCTGAACTATATCTGTTAATATCTCATATGATGCTTTTTTTAACTTTGTTAAAACGTTTTATTCAGTGCTGGTTTATTTTAGTCGTTGCAATACTTACTGGCATTTGACATCTAGCAGTAAACAAACTGATTTGCTTAGTATACTTTTTGCTGTCATTCTAACTCTAGAAGACATTTAATTCCACCTTGGAAATATTGAAGGATTTAGGCTAAAGGGAACCTTTAGGAGGTCACTTACTCCGTCACTGGGAAGGTTGATTTCATTGTCCCTAAAGCAATTGTGACAAATATTGCACAATTAATATTGAATATTTCCAAATGGCTGTGGATCCACAAACTCCAGTGACCATGGAGTGGTTCAGCAAACTGGAGTCATCTGAATCTTAATCCTGATTTAAAAGATTAACTGGCTCATGTTTGTACATTACTTTGGAGATTTGAAGTGCTCAGTAAGTGCTATTGGTTTAACTTTTTCTGTCTAGCTTATTAGTTTAAACATAGCATGTCGAGTGGTAGGCTAGGCTGATCTGACATAATCTACTCATCTTGTGGGGCGGCATGGGGAAGGGTGATGGGAAATATGAATGATGACCAGGCTGCTTCCTTTTGCAGCTAATGCTTTTGACATGAAGATTGAACCTGCTTATAAGGTTGCTGCTCAGATTGGAGACAAACTGGTGCTGACCTGCAGCACAACTGCCTGTGACGTCCCATCTTTCACCTGGAGAACCCAGATGGACAACCCACTAGGGGGAACTGTTATCACCGAGGGGAGCAGATCAGTCCTGACTATGGATCCTGTTGGGTTCGGAAATGAGCATGATTATCTCTGCAATGCCATTTGTGGGAATGACAAAAAAGAAAAGAATGTCAAGGTTGAAATTTACTGTAAGTGCTGAGTTCCCCTTTAAATATGGTATTGGTGCAGTGGTCTCTGGTTCTGTTTGGCTTTAAATATATGTTTCACAGCAAGATTCAGGTGTAGTTGCCTTGTGTGTCTTCTACCAATGAGTGCCATGCTCACTGGTGTTGTTTGCTTGTGGTGCATTTCTATAAAGAGACAAAAGCCCCCAAATAGTCTCCTCAGAGCAGTGGTTCTCAAACTTTTCAAACTGTACCCCCTTCCTATTGTCTTTGGTTTTCACTTTCCATGGTTTAACCCTGAGACTCCTAGCTTGGTTGGCCTATGGGAGTCTCCGGGTCAAACTGCGAGAGGTAGCAACCCTACTCTTGTTTGTGGCAGCTCCCCCCCCCAACACACACACACATACAAATATACACCTTGCTCCTTCTCATCTTCCCACTCCTCCTATTGCTTTCCCTCTCTTCCTAGCTCAGTCAGAGCGGAGTTAGCTGCCCACCAGTTTGAGAACCACTGCCTTAATAGTGTTCAGATAGTAGAAAACATACTTTACATGAAAGTGAGTGTTTTTACACCTGATGGCACCCACCGCCACCCCAGATTTATCCAGGTGGAGGTGAGTTCTGTCACTCTGGTCAGGATCCAGTGACCAGATCCCAATTGGGGTGGAGGCTAGCACGGGCAGTGACTCAGGGATTTCCCTGAGTCACAGCCTGGGCTAACCCCCACCATTGTCAGAATCCAGCCGGGGGAAACATCTGGCAGGCACATTTCAACTTGACGGTGGCGCCTGGTTTAAACTGCACTAAAGTGGGTTAAACCATGCCACCATCATGTCTGAAAACACCCAGTCTTTGGGGAAGGTATGACCATATGAAGATGCTACTCCAAACTAATTGAAGTCAATGGGGATCTTTGCATTGACTTCAGTGGATTTTGGATCAGGACCTTAGGATGAAATCTTGCTTTGGGGCAGGAGTGATATCCTGTCAGTTTGGCCCAGTTCAGCAGAACCAGATATGAAAATCCTACCAGAACACACATAAAAGGCAGGGCTGGCACTACCATAGAGGTAGCACAGGTGGCCTCATTTGGCAGCAAGTTGAAGGGGGCAGCAAAAACTACAGCCGTCCCACTGCCGATAATTCCACCCCAGCTGTCAGTAGACTCTACAGTAGATGGAGCTGAGGCCACCTGGGGTGGCAAAAATCCTTGTTCCATTCCTGCATAAAGGAGAATGGGAAGTGTGACATTGTTCAGCTCTTACAGTACCTGTTGCTGATTAATTAGACAATCACCCCTCAGGGGAATAGTCCTATTGGTCCCATCAGAACTGCTCCCATGAAATGGGCTAGAGTCAGCCCACATGATAGGGATTTGACCAGTCCTGCCATGGTATTAGCTTCAGAGAGAGGTCTGGCTTTTACTGTCTTCAGTAGGTAATATGCCAGAACCCAAACCTTCATTTAATCCAATAGGATTAAATGAAGTCAAATACCTTTGACTTCAATAGGAGCAGAAGCAGCCCTTTAAGATATCTTCGAATAGCGGATTTACTAGCCACATCTTTACTATGCCACCCATTATCAAAGGTATTTAGACCTGAGTACATTCCATCATTTGATAAATGCCTTCTGAGGTTTACAGCAATAGGTGGCAAATAAAACCAACAGAAACTGTCTTCTACGTGCACATCCTGCTCATGTGATGTCTTTTATTTATGCCACCTATGTGTAATCATCATGGTTTTGTTGTGTCTCTCACCAACATAGAAATGCAAAGGTTGCTATTTTCTAATAATAACCATTTATAAATGTCAGCATTTCCTGCATTGAATGAAATGTCATGATACTTTTAATATGCCTCCAGGTGAGAACCAAGCAGAGAAAATTAAACCCTCACATCCTAACACCGCCAGTCCTGCACGTGCCCAAGGTGTAGGGTTGCCAGGTATCCCTGGTCCTTATTTCAGAGCCGGGCAGCTCGGTAGAACATAACAGCAATCCCACATTTATGTTCCTTATGTTGAACGCCACTGCTCCATGAATCATACTGGATATCCCTTATTTCAGTATCCCTCAGACTTGTAGTGCCCCTTATTTTTGAAATTTTGATCTGGCAGCCCTATTGAGGTGGTGTAGAGTGGGAAGAATCAAATTTCAAATCTGGCCCTGTGTAGTTCATTGATATTGCCTTTGTGTTTAGCAGGGACAATGAAATAAAGAATCTTAACATTCCTGGACTTCAGAAGGTTTGAAAGCCTGATCTGGATCCATCCAGATATTTTTAATTTATTATTATTATTATTATTATTATTAGCAAGCATTTATATAGCACAAGCAATGTACCTGGCGCTTTACAAATTAATTGAATAGGCACGGTCCCTGCCCTAGGGCTTACAATCTGAGAGACAGGGGAGATATTGTCAGTTGGTTCCATCATTAGTAAAAATTAAATCTTTATGTTATTTTAGCTTTTCACAGTGAACCAGTCATTGAGTTCAGCAGCCCACTCGTTATAGGGAACGAAGCCAGAATCACCTGTACAGTTCCTAATGTGTATCCCGCTGACCGCTTGGAGGTCCGGCTGAAGAAAGGGGGGAAATGCCTTGAAACTAAAGAATTTTATGAAGACTCTGCAGCTAAATCCACACAGACAAAAAGTCTGACAATTAAGTTTACTCCCACTGTTGAAGATATTGAACAAGAGATTACTTGTGTGGCTGATTTGCCAATTGCTGAAATGGAGTTTGAACCCAAGACAAGACAAACTACACAGAGATTAAGTGTAAATTGTGAGTATATAAAGGGCATTCAATCAATCAGGGTAGTAGGCCTAGAATGCAAAGTTAGAGCTATAAACAATATCACTCCTCTTCCATACTAGGCTTTGAAGTGGTGTCAATGGGAGTATTACGAAAAGCTCAAGGAGAGAATGTGGCCCATAGGTATTAACTAACATATTACGGTATAATCTGGCAACATCTTCATGTGAGGAGCTTGTACTGACTTCAGTGGATATTCTGCACAACTGTTGGGTTCAGTACACTCAGTTAAAAAATAAATAAATAAATAAATAAATAGAAAGAGTAACAGTAACATTATCACTGCTCTGCAGTGCCAGATCTAGGGAGTTTGGGGCCTCCTGCAAAAATGCTTACGTGGGTCCTTCCAAACACAGGAATGTTGATGGACACATACTGACTCGCCCATTAAAAGAAAGAAAATGCTACTATAATTAATTTTTGATGTTCCCTTAAGCATAACATCCCTTCCCGGGGCCAGGACCTTTACACATGTTGTTGGCCTCCACCTCTCCAGACCACCGTGGGCCTTCCCTAGGCCAGGCCTCCCTGCATTGGAGGCTCTTGAGCACATATTTTACACTAGTGCTTCTCACATTCATGTTGTCATTTCAAGTTTATTCACAGAGGCCATGTTCTCTACCACTTGCATTCTTTTTTCCTGTTGATAAATTTAGTCAGAGGGAAAACAGAGTATAGATAAAACAGCACAGATCACTGCACCTTGCCCTACGGGACCCTGTGGCTTTCATTTAGGTCGGTCAGTGGGAGCCACAAGTGGCAAATTTGGCTTTAAGCCTCTTCTCTACTTTAGCTTTGAAAAGTTTTAGTATTGATGCTTCCTGGACCTATCTGAGAAGATTGCTTCATGGCCTTTAGCTGGCATCACCCCCTCAGAAAATGTTTCCAAATATCTGTGCTAGCTGTTTCCTGGGGATAGTCATGTCTCAAGGGCAGATGCATTATTTCTCTTGAATTTAACACATTGCCTTTTGTTTCCTTTTGTTTTCTTTAAGTGGCTCCACAAAATACTCACATCACTGTGTACCCAAGTGACACAGTAATGGAGGGGACTGATCTGGTACTTAACTGCAGATCAGAGAGCAAGCCATCAGCAAGGATTGTTTGGAAAAAACAGCTGGATAACGAGCATATTCAGTACCTGGGAGAAAATCACAGGTTTTCCATACGCTTAGCCCAAATCAATGATACGGGGTTCTATATCTGCGAAGCTACAAATGAAGCACTGAATAAAAGTGAGAGAACAAAAGTGCACATTTCTGTACAAGGTACGATATTCCATAATCTGGACTTGGCTTGTTTGATAAAGTATAGAAATTTAACTATTGGGAAGAATAAAAATTCAGGGTGGCGCTACATACCAACTAGACTCAACTAGAGATTACCTGTAGATTTGGCCTGAGTTGAGACACATAACAGCCCTTGCAAATGCCAGAGCTGTCTGCATTGCAGGCCCAGCAATCAGACACACTACACATTACACACATTGTTGTTTCTAGTGTATTATTCATGGGCCCTATATGTTGGGAGCCCCTCATGAATTACTGGAGATTCCTAAATGTTAAGGGTCTGTGGGCCTATGCTACTGTTTCTCAAACTCCTGTTGTCATTTCAACATTTATTCATGGACTTCATGTCAAGTATTGCCCCAGTTCTCCAACAATACATGGAGTCCAGTGCAGCTTGGTGGGGTCTGGTCCTGCTTCCCAAATATGCACTCAGCTCCCTGAATCAGTCACCAACAACAACAATGGAATTTGAGTTAGTATGAGGAAAGCTTCAACCCCATTCTCTGGCTGCCCTGTTCTCTCATCTGAACACCTATCACCACCACTCTGGGTGATTTTTAGACAGACACCTGCTCCGCTCCTGCTCCACCCCAGCCACAGCTGGCCCATCTGTGTAAAGGTGGGCCATCCTGGGGTGAAGCGGAGCAGGAGTGTAGAGGCACTGCCTACTCTGGGCCAGCTCCGCTTGTAGCGCTCTGGAACAACCCAGAGCACTCCAAGCAGGGCAGGCCTCCTGAATCTGGTGCACCAGCTGGGGGTGAAGAAGCAGTCCATCTACTCTCAGAAGCTCTGTTTCAGGCTGGGGATTGCCCTGGCAATGACCATAGGGTGCGGGCAGCAGCCTAGAGTGGATAACAATCTGCCCGCAGCTCTATGGTACGAGGGAGGGGCGCCGCATCATCCGACTGCTGTCTCTGGCGACGGACCCTGTTTAGACCTACCAGGGCAGACCCAGGGTGTAAAAACATCCTCTGTGTGACTACGAAATTCCTCATCTACTTGGAGGGAAAATAATCCCCTTCAGGATTACAATGCCACTTCACAAGCAGCGGCCTCTAACTGTGCTTTCTTACATTATCTGGGATGGGGGGACTTTCATGATGGCAATAGCAGCTCTGTTCTCATGGGAATTAGTGCACATTCTGCTTTTCTTCCATAAGAACACCCATCTTTGTAAGAGCTACATCAGGGGACCCGGTCATGCGTTCTTGTGGGAGAAAAGCAGAATAGCGCCTTCCTACATGCACTAATTCCCGCGAGAACAGAGCCGCAATTGCTGTCACAGACCTTTAACCCCCGCCCAGGTAACTTGAGAAAGTAGCCTAATGCTCCCACCACCAGACATCCAAGTGGCTCCTGTAACACTCCTGTTTGGCTTTGTATGAAGGGGTCAGAGCCATTTGACAAGTTTTGTGTCAAATGTTATCATGAAGCTTGGAGCTTGAAGCTGTCTGAGCTTGGAGGGATGTTTAAGAGAAGGTGCTGCAATCCCACACAGCATAAAAATATACTTAATTATAGACATTATCTGTTATCTCTTCCTCATTGACTTAACTCTTTTCAAATCCTACCTGAAAACCCATCTTCTTTGTCTTGCCTGTACCCCATAATTATTATTATTCTTCTGACACGTGTAGTATGAAAATCTGTTATATAATCCTGATATTATAAACTCAGTCCTGTTGCCCTGTTCTTAGCAAAACTCCAATGCAAGTTCAATGCCAATGTGAGTGTTGCCAGATAAAGGATTATTTGCAGGACTGGCCATACAGTATTTGTTTGTTGGTTTAGAATTTAAGGTTGATGCCAAGAACATTGAGTTAATCCTCACCTCAAAAACACTGTGTTAGAAGCCAAAGCCCCAATTATATCCTGATCTGTTATTTATTATTCTGCATTGTTAGAAAATACTGCGTTGTGGAATTCACTTATTTAAAAAGACGTGTATACAAGAGTAGCTTTCCCCCTATAATTAAAATGAACTGTGTTTGGGTATCACCTTCATCAAATAAATATAGGATAGAATTTATTACCTGCATTTCTAAAGGGCTGTTATCCTGACTAGTAAGGACCAAATTCTGCCATTTAAGTTCCACATCAACAAATCTGTGTGTAGCTCCAGATAAGTTTAACCTAGTTATGCATCTTATGACCAACACACCAGCTTCCCAAGAACTTATCTTCTCTGATTTTGATCTGATAGCATGAGCTATATTACCTGACTTACAGTCTGTTATTTATTATTTTGAGGACTATTTCTTCAGTATAGCATCACTGAGAGATCCCAATCAGGGACAAAGACAATACAAATAGTTCTTGGGATTCTCCCGCATAATGAAAACCCCATACTTGCACTGCTATTTCTGTATGCTTTAACACAGAGGGTTTCTCCTCTCTTGCAGGTGTACGAAGAACTCCGCTGCTCTCCCTACTTCCCTCTACAACAGTGCTTTTACACAGACTGCACCCACGCCTCTGCTCCACCTCACACCAGGGTGACCGTCTTTTTAAAGGCGGGCTGCCTGGATGTGAGGTGGAGCAGAAGTAGAGCAAGCGCTACCTGCTTTGGGCCAGCTCCCCTTGCAGTGCTCCAGAACATCCTGGAGCACCACAAGTGGAGCAGGTCACCCAAACCTGGATCACCGGCCGGAGGCAAAGCAGAGGTCTGTCTACTCAGTGGAGAGGCTGCTGCAGCTCCACTTCAGGCCAAGGTTGCCCCTGCAATGCCATAGAGCTGCAGGCAGCAGCCTAGAGTGTTGGGCAATCCGCCCGCCGCTCTATGGTGTGGGGGAAGAGGGATACCACATGGGTGGACTGCAGGCCGCAGCAGCTGTCGGGTCTGTTTAAGTCCAGCTCTGTCAGGACTGCCTGTGGGGGATGTAGGGCTGGCCACCCCCAGATCAGGTCTGGGAGTGGTCTGTCTAAAGACCCCCATAGATCAGTCCTAAGCCATTGTTCTCAAAAATTAAACACAGGGCACACCTAAGGCAAGAGTTAATAGGGAGATGCACTATCTTAAGCATTCTGCTTTTAAAGTTTGAGGCCTCTCCGTTCTCCTTGGTGGCACAGATAAGATGGGTGGGGAAATAATTTGCCACATCCTTTCCAGAGATTGACCATACATCTCTAGTATGGCTAGCCAGCAGCTAGTGAAAGGAAGAGCACAGTTATTGGTCTGCCTAATCTTTGTTTTTCTCAGTCCCCTCTCTGGGCAAACTCATTGAATCTCAGAGTTTCTACTAGTATCACCTGTATGCTGATGACACAGTATCCACTCCCGTGCTCTTCCTCTCCATCCAGTCTTGTATCACAGACTATCTCTCTCACATCTCTGCTTGGATGTCTCACCACCAACTCAAGCTTAATATGGCCAAGACGGATCTTACATCTTTTCCCCAAAACATTCCCCTCCCTCTTCCCTCTCAATTTCCATTGAGGGTGTCACCATCCAGCCTATCCCTCAGGCACCTAGCCTGGGATCCATCTTCGACTCCTCCCTCTCCTTTATACCTCAGATCCAGGCTGTTGCCAAGTCCTGACGCTTTGCTCTGCATAATGCAAAAATCCAGTCTTGCCTTACTGCTTCTGCTGCCAAAACCCTAGTCTGTGTTCTAGTCATCTCTTGCCTTGACTACTGCAACTTCCTCTTTACTAGTCTCCCCACCTCTGATCTTGCTCCTCTCATTTCTATTCAACTCTCTGCTGCCAAAGGGCATTTTCAGACAAGACACTCTCCACCCATTACCTACCCACCACCCATCCACTATACATGTTATAGAGCTGCAGTGTTGCCCTGTGAGTGCCCTGTAACATGTATAGTGGGTGGGAGGTGGGTGGGTAGCGGGTAGAGAGTGTCTTGTCTGAAAACGCCCAAAGTCATTCACCTTGTCCGTTGCTTTGACCATGTTCAACCGCTCCTTTCTGACCTACACTGGCTCCCTCTGCCTGAATGTATTCAGCACAAGCTCCTTGTCTTCACCTTAAAGACTCTTCATGGTCTTGCTCCCCACTCTTTCCGCACTTCTTTCCCACCACATTTCTGCCCTGGAGTTTCACTCCTCCTCTGCCCCCACCCTTGCCTGCTGTTTGTGATCCCCTTGCTGCTCAAAACGTATTTGCTCCTCCTCCCTTGCTGCTTCTCATTCCTGGAATTCCCTCCCTGCATACATTCATTCTGCCCTCCCTCCCAACTTTCAAATCCCTCCTGAAAACCTACCTCTTCCATCAGCCTTTCCATTGCTTGTCATCATGAGGAGGAAACTGCCTTCTCTTCCCTCTCTCACTCAAAATCCTTCTCTTCCCTGCAACTAAGTTAAGCACATGGACCCGCAACGTCTCGGAGCAGCTTTTCAAACCGCACTCCAAACATTCAGGCTAGGTGGAAATGTGCACGCTCAGCGCATTCACACCAGCCCGGAAGTGCAGGGTTCTTTAAATCGCACGATGCCGCCGAGGCAGCTGTGCGATTTAAAGACACGTCTGAATCCGCCCCTAGTCTCTGCCTATGTTCACCTCTCTCTTGTCTTTCTTAGATTGTAAGCTCCTTGCGGTAGGGAACTGTCGATTGTTTTGATTGTACAGCACCAGGTACATTGCTTACACTATATAAATAAATAAATATCAACCAGTCTGGCTCCAGAGCGTAGGTCTTCCTTTTCTTTTCTTTCTTTTATCCCCCAAGGTTGAAATGTCTAAATCATCTCAACATGAGTATTTCATTGGTCACGGGGTGGCGTGGGGAGGAGGGACATTAGAGCAGCTAAAATAAATATTTGGCAGGAAGATCAACAGTGAAAAGTGTTCTCTGGAAAGATACAAACACCCACACAACTTTTGTCTTTAAAACTTTTCATCATTTCTTCCTCTGGGATCCTGCAAAAATGGCTACAAACTAGGTCATCCTAACCTATAACCAGCCTTTATACTTGGGGTGCCTTTTCTATATCAGGGTGATTTCATTCTCCAAGCTGAGCCATTTACTTTTATGAATCGAGGATTGTGCCCTAAGGAAAAATAGTTTTCTGTGAAAGTTATCCCTTGTTTGACAAGTCCATCTTGCTAGCAGTGGATCTCTGCACTGTGTAAAGAACAGAGAGAGAAGTACTCAACAGTGATCCATTAAGTTTTAAAGCTGTGCATTTTGTGTGTCCTTCAGCCAGGGGCACAGTTTGCCTATGAGTTGTATGCCCCTACCCCTTGTATTTTGCTGCTAAATCTTACCCTCTGATTTCTGTCTTTTCAGCTCCTCAGCCAACCATTACAGTATCAGTGTCTACATCGCAAAATAATAATGAAAGGGAAGATGTCACTATTAAGAATACAACCTACATTAACCCACCTCCAGAAGGCACCATCAATGAGGTCCATTCAGAAGGGGAAGATGTCACTATTAAGAGTACAATCTACAATAGCCCACCTCCAGAAGGCACCATCAGTGAGGTCCATTCAGATGTCACTATTAAGAGTACAATCTACAATAGCCTACCTCCAGAAAGCAAAACTGTTCAAATGGCCAACCATGGAACCTTTGCATCATATGGAGCTTCTGAAAGTGACACAACTGCAGTCCTGGGCAACTCTTTCGATGGCATCAAAAATGGCACCAGCATAATTAAAGTACCTGTTTTAGGTAGGTTATTCCTTTGGATTGTATTACAGTCTTAGCAGTTAAATAGTATTGTGTGCACATCCTGCCAACCCTTGATCAGGTTTATGGTGGTTAATGGTAAAATACATTAGGTTTAGAAATGAAACTATTCATTCATGAATATCTATTATGTAAAAATGTCTTGTACTACAGGGATGTTCTTATTAAAATTAGCTATGTAGAACAGGATGCTTTACAGATTAGGTTAATATTTACAGCCCAGGTAAAAGAAGGCAGGAAGTACTGCCTGAAGAGGTGGATTTTAAGGAGAGGTTGGAAGGAATACAAAGAATTCATTGAGGCATCTGTCTCAGTTGTAGTTAGCAGTCTCTACCATGGAAGCAGCAGAAGCACTTCCTCCTGAACAAAATGAGAAAGTGAACACAGAATGAAATAAATAAACTCATAATATTTATACGAGGTAACAGTGAGCAATTCCAGAGGAAGAATCCACATGGGCAATTGCTGCAGAAAGTAACTTAGGCCACGTTCACACCTGCCCCCTCCCCGGCTGTAAACCAGGATATGCGCGGGGTTCGGCCAGTCTGAAAGTCCCCCAATGCAACTTTTCCAGCAAACACACATGGTGATACAGAGTTGCATTTCTTGTTCTGTATCACTCTGTGTGTTTGCCGAAAAAGTCGCATGGCGGGGGTGGAGGCTTTCAGTTCAGCCGAACCCCGCACATATCCTGGCTTGTACATACCCTCCCACAGCCAAGATATGCGGGAGGGGGGTTGGGGAGGAAGGGACAGGTGTGAAAGTGGCCTTAGACAGCACTGATCTGTGCTCCAGTTGCAAGCTCCACAGCAGTAGAACTTTGATGAGACTCCCAACCACAACACGGGGAAGGGTGGGGGCAGGGGAGGAGAAAGAGGAAGGCTTACAAAAATGCTCTTAAGTAACGAGCACACTGAGCTAAAGAAAACTAGAATTCCCATACATAAAACTTTGCCATAGAGCTGCCACTGACAAAAAAAGTGGCTGGAACAGAAAACGTGAACCAGATATTGTAGATCATAGTAACAGTAAGGTGGAAAGAGAGTAGGGAGTGGAGTTGGAATAATATCAGAAGTGCAGAAACTGCAGGATTATACAGCATACAAGAACATGGTCTTGAGATGGAAACTAGGGCTGTTCATTCAGGTTTCAATAAAACACAAACAAATATGCCCCTTTCAGCTTCTGTATTTGAAACACAAATACTGGTGCAGTGTATTCGGGTTATGCGTGACACTAAACTTTCCCCAAAATGTGGTATCCCAGGTATTGCACTGAACCCCCAAAACTGCAGCACACATCCAACTCAGAGCCAGGCTGCTCTCTGACTCTCAGCTTAGCTGCCTGCTTGAGAAACCTGTACTGAGCCCTCCCCACCTGTGGGGGCCACTGCTGTCTCAAAACTGCAATTTCCAGTACTGCAGCCAGGCTCCATCCAGTGAGGCCCAGCACAGGCAGGGAGAAATGATGGGTGCTTTTAGACAAGCAACTCCCCACCCACTATCCACCCACTACATAGGTTTCAGGGCTAGTGATGTCCTATGGGTGCCCTGTAACATGTATAATGGGTGGGAGGGTAGTAGGTGGGAAGGTGCTTCTCTAAAAGCACTCAATGAGTCCTTGGCAGCCTCATTCCTCCCTCCCGAAGTCAGTGACCTCTCCTACAAGCCAGTGACCCCCTGAGCCAGATCCATGCCCCATTCTTCCCTCTTCCTAGCCAGCTGCATTCTTCATGCTTCCTCAAGCCCTTAGCCAGATTCATGCCCCACTCTCCCACAAGCCAGCAACCCATCTGAGCCAGACCCATGCCCCCTTCCTCCCTCCCCATGAAGCCGTCCATATTCTCCACCCTCCCAGAACCAGTGCCCCTGTTTTTAAATTGGTAGCAGGTTTAGCAGCAGTTTTAACTGCATTTTCATTTAATTTTATGCCTGTCAAACTGACAGAGCCTCACAGTACTTCACCAAAATTATCCATATACAGTGACCCGTGTTCACTGTGTTTTTCCCATTGGTGAAAATGCAAAATTCCCCAATGGGGAAAATGCAATGAACACACGTAAAGGTAAAATTTACAAATAAACACAATTACTAAGCATACAAATAGAGCTAGAAATGCAAATACTTGACCCCTGCACAGCCCTAATGGGAACCTTGTGAAAGAATTCAGATAGTGGGCAAGGGGGAGGGTAATGCTGTGAAATGCTGGGGGAGAAGTTGATGATTTGAGCCAGGACATTGTCCTTGCAGTGATGTATATAAGTTTGCTACCTCTATTACTTAACTTCTATATTCTTTCCCCCCTCTCCTTTTTGCAGGAAGAGTACAACAACCCGACTATGTGTTTCCAGTGATCATTGTGGCTTCTTGTTTACTGACAGCAGCGATCTCCGCAGTAGGGATACTGATTTGCCTTTCTAGAAGATCAAAGATAAACAGATCCTACAATCTTGTCAATGGACTACAGCCAAATGTATAACAAGGGGATATAAATTTTCCTAAGGGTCAGTAACAAGCAGTGGTATATATTGCTGTAAGCCTTTCAGTCGTTTGTCTTTCCACGACACAACAGGGTGTCCGTTGACTTTCTCGTGAATCTTGGATGATGAACACATGAAAATAGCACTTTGACAGGGACTACAGTCCTTGAAGTAACTGAGAGAAAAAAATGAAGCACTACCTTAGCAACAGGGAAAGCCATTCCCTCCAGGAGAATCTCAGTAGGGGACTGCCTTACAATACAGTATCAGACTTGTACAGAATGTATAATTTGCTATACATTATTATTTTAAACATTTTCAACTGAGGGCGCAGACAACCGTCCATTGAAGTCAATGGAAAAAACTCCCATTGGATTTAATGGTGGAGAACTGTCCTGCCGTATCAGTTTTGAAAACTGCAATATCTTATTGCAACTGGATGTATGGATGTCATTCTTCAGACTATAAGGGAATGGTATGTGAACTGATTCAATTGTGTGTTGTGTTATTGTCTAGTGAGTCTTTCTTTAAAACAATGTAATGTATATTGTTACTGTTTGTTGGCGGCACCAAGCTAACAGGCACATGATTCTTGTCTTTAGTTCACCGGCACATCTCCACTGGCTCCCATGAAGCTGCAGGATATGAATGAGAGGAGACTATGCCCCTATGTTTCTCACATGCATTTCAATTCTTCAGAATTCATTTAAAACATTTATCCTCAAAAAGATATATTTGCTGCTGTTTCCAATGGGCTTGTACCAGTTATAAATGTTATTGAGCAGGGTAAGATCCTGGCTCAGTTGGAGTCCATGGGACTTTTGCCACTGATTTCAATGGACACAAGATTTTATCCTGAGTGGCTAGTTAGGATTAAGGTACAATCAACTCTTTCATAGTATGGATTTTTGGTAAGGGAAGGGACTGAGCCCTTTAAATCAAATAGCAGATCTTCCATTCACTTCACAGAATCAGGCCCATAATTCAGTAGGTCAACTGTCAATAAGCATGCTTGATGGCATTTCACTCTGAAATGATGCTGTTAATGAAGTGATGCTGTTAATGATCAGATGCTGCACTAAAGATCAGATTCACATGCATGACTCCTTTAATTCAGAGAACATGGCATCCACTCATAACTCATAGCTGTCAAAAAAACTTCTAAACATATCACAGTCTCCTGTTTTTGGTACTCGTGTTCTATTTACAGATATATTAAACATGTTAAAATATCCAGTTGATTCCCCTTTCATGATAAGATTCCTGTTGATTCTTGTTTTATAAAAAGGGATCCTGGAGGCTATGTTTGCTACATTCCTGCCTGTTGATTCTTATTTCTTGTTTGTCCCAAACTCTACAACTAAGGATGTATATTTATTCTTTTTATAAATAAAATTGTTTTCTTTCCAAGTGGACTTTCTATAGTTATTACACATAATAACAACAGAATTTGGGATCCAGAGCACAGACTGGCCTTAAGAAGGGCAAGTCTCAGAGGTTTGTGTGTCTATTCCTAGAGGGGGATCTGGTACAAAAGCAACAGCTGAAGCAGTAGTTTCAGTTTGTGAAGCTATTATGGGGTAGTATTCTGTCATGAAACCAGGGGAGACTCCTCCATACAGACAACTGGGCTATGCCCCACTAAATCTGTGGCTGTTGCAGGGAAGTGCAATGTATTGCTGGTTATAGATGACCCCAGCTTAGAGTCAGGCACACACACAAGACTCCATTACAAGTGCTATCTGTATTACATCAGTATTCCAGAAAGAACATTCAACACACAAGAGCTGATTCAAATTAGGCAACTGCCTAAGAAACTAGTCTACAGCTTCACATAAGCAGATTCACCAGTCTGCTTCAACATATCACAGGAAGCTGTGAAGGAAGGGCTAGGCTGTGAGCAGTTTAGTAGCGGCTGTTAAGCAAGCCTCAGCCTTGAGCAAGGGTGAGCTTCAGTGAGCATGCCTGGGGCAATAAGCTGGTTGCCTGAATGGCATGTGCTCAGTTCAGTTTAGGGGAGGGGTTACAGGCAGGGCTGGAGTCTCTCATACTGGGTTTCTATGGAGGAATCCAGCCAATGAGAGTAATCTTGGGGTAAAATTCATATTGGCACTAGCCAATGGCAGCAAGGAAAAGGGCTGCCAGGGTTGGGACTTGCTTTGAGCCAGGCGACCATTAGCAGAGGGGAGCCTAGAGTTGTCACATTGCACATAGGCAAGCTGGCTGCTTGCTTGCTTTCCAGTGGAGAAGCTTTCTGAGGAGATATGGCACAAGACTCTTTGCTGTAGCACAACTTTCGAGGTGTCAATAGGTTGGGATGTGTGTGTTTGTGCGGGGTTAGGGACTGGAGATAAAAAAGAGGGGAAGGTATTGATGTGCACACTATTTTGCCTCTTCCTAACAGGCACAAGGAAGATGTTCAAATTGTAGCCACATAAATAGTATTTTTGAAGTGCAATTTTGTTTCTTGAATTTCAACTGCAGGAGTTTCCAGATCTAATCAATGATTTTTAAAGGAGGCTGCAAGGCCATTTTCTGAGACTCAATTGCTGTAGGATCTTTCCTGCAGGGTGTGTGGTCCCTCATGAAGGGCAAACAAACATGCCTTTGAGCTGTGCCCCCTGTATCTTTAATGCTAGATGGGGAAAACCTTGTGGTTTTGTAAAAGATTTTTTTTTTTCTTGCTGCTCATTAAGTCGGGTCTAGTGGAAATTATGAGATAAAGAATTTAGGGATTTAAATGTTTTTTAAAAAGAAAATTCAGATCTAGATGCAGTTAGTGTGTGTTGCCTTGATTTTCTCTAGGCTTTCTGGCTCTCGTAGTTGCTCAGCCTGTTTTAAAGTGCAAAATTTATATTTTATTTATTTATTTATTTCATTATATTTATATGCCGCCCCCCCATGTCTACAGCATCTCGGGGCGGCTTCCAACATAATATAAAACAATTTTTAAACATAAAAAATCTACAATATCATAATTAAAACAAATTTAAAACACCCCCCACAAAAATTAACCACCCCACCCCACCCCCCACGCATGTACCTGTGTGTGAAAGCTTTCTGCTTGGTCAGTTGTGTATGGATGTGGTTTTATTGGATTTTACTGATACTTCTTCCTTTATGCTTTGCTGTAATCTGAAAGTGTTTCTTCATGTTGTGGAGAAGTTTTATATGGAGGGATACTTTTTTCATTGGGAGTACCCATCAAATGAAGCTTCACTACCTTAGTCTAAAACACTTCTTGGTAATTAATTTTGTCTCCTTTAATTTTGTTTGTAACACTGTCAGTGATACCCCCCAGACCAGGGGAGGGCAGTGGTTACTGGTTACAGCTCTTTAAAAAGGGTACCAGCCTCTTCAGAAGCTGAGGTTTCTATCACCCCTGGGGCGTAACTAGCTTGGGATGGGCCCAGGGACAAGAAATGTCCATGGGCCCCCCTTCTTTTTTCCTGCCAGTGGTGAAGCCGCCAGTTAGCCTAGGGGCGCCTCCCAGCTCGGCCGGTCTGGGGCGCTGGGCTGCTGGTGCTTGGGACTTAGTTGCTTTCTGCAGAGTATGTGGAGTGTGGCTGGTGGACTGCTGCTAGGCCCATCTGTCTTCTGGGCCGGTGGTGAGCTGGTCCCATGGTTCACTCTGTCCCTCGTGGCTCGCTGCCCGCATGCTGGGGCTGAGCACAGCCAGAAGCAGCAGTGCCATTGCTGCCCTGGCCCACCCAACCAGCTCTGGAAGTCGGGGGCTGGTTGAGCGGGGTGGGCCGGGGCAGGGTGGGCTGGCTCAATGCGGGAAGCGCTGGAGCGGGAAGGTGTCCGCCGGTGGCTCCACTCACACCACCCGGCACCTTCCTGCTCAGACTGGGCCTCTCTTGAGCCAGACCGAGTCCAGACGGGTGGGGAGGATCGACGCAGCACCATGGGGGGCGAGCCGAGCCGTGAGGCTTGTGAGTGTGACCTGGCCTGATGCAGACTGCGGCATGGGGCCCCTCCTGCCCTGCGGTTGCAACATTGTGTCAGACACTTTCAATACATTTGAATGGGACGCGACTGGTCCTCCAGACATAAGAAACTGGATCCTATACTGGAACAAGCCTCTAAATCCATAATAAATTTAAGAGCCTTGAGTGACCATCAGATGTATAGGGAGCATACCTGGGACTACACATCCTCCTTGCATACATTTCCAAAGCTAGCAAGGGGAATCCAATAGAAAAGTGAGATCTGGCCTAGGTATAACTTTTGCTTGATTTTTAACCCAAATGAAAGGAGAGAGAATTCCTTATCTTATTATTATTATTATTAACAAACATTTATATAGCGCCAGCAGTGTACCTGGCACTTTACAAAGTAATAAAATAGAAACGGTCCCTGCCCCTAGGGCTTACAATCTGAGAGACAGGAGCTGGGGGAGAGACTTAGGAAGGGGAACAGAGGGAGAGACAAGGGGTCTAACATTCATGAAGATGCGAGGTCTCAAGTGCACGTACTTGGCTTGGTTACGATGAGAATGACAGCAGGCAGGTCCATGTTGCAAGGATAAGGGTAAACCGATCGTAGGTATAGGAATAGTGGCTCAGCAGGATAAAGAGTCAGACAGAGCAGAGCGAAAGAGGTGAGTTTTAAGGAGAGATTTGAAGGTATGAAGGGAGGGGGCAAGGCGGATGTGGACAGGGAGGGAGTTCCAGGCATGGGGGGCAGCAAGTGAGAAGGGACGAAGGCGCTTAGGGGAGCAGGGAAGGCGTGGAAGGGCGAGAGAGGGGACAGAGGAGGAGGATATTATAGATATTTTATAATATCTATAAAATATTGATTTTTGGTGACATTCGGGTGAGCACAAACCAATGTAACCTTTGTGCCCTCTGGATAATAATGACTGATGGGTTCATTCGAATAGAAAGTAATTGGTTTGTACTTCCCTGAATAATGAATAGGAAGAGTGTCATCAGAGTCCCTTTAAGATTCATGTTGGGGAAATTTCATTTAGTTCTATGATGTAGGCAAATTTCTGTACCCTCCAATAAATAAGTGGCTAACAGGTTATGTTCACACTCTGAATAAGCAGTCTCTTCAGAGTCTAGACACTTAAAAACAAAGGATACTGAGAGAACTTGGTCCGTATTCCTTTTGGCTAAGAACAGCTGAGATATGTTGGGTACTAGTTCCTATATCACGATAATAGGGTTTTAACAGATTGGGATTAGCCAGAGCTGGAGCCGAACTTAATTTTATTTTGAGTTGGTTGACAGCATTAGTACGCTCCTCACTCCACTTCCACTCAGCCTGTTTCTTCAGTAGCATGTACAGCAGTTTTGTTATTAAGGCAAAGTCTTCCAAATGGTGTCTTTGAATTCAAATAAATCAAGAAAGTGCCTCAGAGATGCTAATTTAGGCCTGTCCCCAGGGTCTACTTCAAGTGACCAAAAACGTTGCTGATATCAATTACAGAAAACCACTCGGATTCAGCCTCAAGGGTTGCCAGCACCTTTTGGTATATGCTGACTATAGGTACTAGTGTGAAATTTCGTTTGTTCAGTTGCCTATAATCAATGGTGAGTCTTCAAGTGTTGGCTGGCTTGCGTACACCAGGCCGTATAGGAGAACTGGTCTCAGATCTACACTCATCAATTATGTGTTTTTAAGGTAACTCCTTAATAGTATCAGACAAGTAAGACTCTGCCTTAAGGGCATATTTATATTACCTTTGTGGTGCAGGAGTATCTCCCTCAATTCTTATAACTACCCTTTAATTTTTCCACAGTCAGTCCTATTTATTACGTGCCCAGACCTGTTGATAGGTCATAATTATTTTAACAAGATCTGTGTCCTTGGGGTAGAGGTAATGGATGTGATGCTTTAACTGTGAAAATAGAATGGCACATGCTAATTTTAGGAGTGTCGTTCGAGGTCTGACTGGTGTGCATCCATATACACAGGTTAGCATAATCTATCATAGTTTCAAAGGCCCTTAGGATATTAGAGCCCAGAATACTCTTGTTCTCCGGCAGTGACATTAATCCAAAATTGCCTTTTCCTTTTACCAAGCTATTTTCAAAAGAGAATGTTTTGATGTTTGAAAAGGCCACTGCTCTAGGGATACCATTAAAACCTCCTACTATACGAACTTCACAGGCTTATCATTTCCCATAAATCTCAGGTTTGTCAGATAAAATAGAAAGAGATGCCCCTGTATCTACCATTGTTAAAAACCAGTCCCCTTTAACATATACATTTAAAATGGACCGTTCCCACGGGTCCAGACTGATAGGGGTACTGTGGAATCCTGTAGGAAGGGGCCAGCCCCATCAACACTAGGGAACTTCTGTTCCAGCCTCCACTCCTGTTACAGGTGGAGATAAGGGCACCGGAACATTGTCAATTTCTGACGTAAGAGAGAGAATGGGATGAGGTTTCCAGATTAAATGTCCTCCTAGCGATCTAAAATTGCACAAAGCTCCCAATACTTTAAGTTTTCATTTACAGGCTGATATTTTTTTATCTTTGTAATAAATGTCCCGAACTTAGGCATAAGAGAAGAACTTAACTATAATGTAGTAAAATTTCTATATCAAAAATTAAAATGTGTATATTTTCTATATATCTCACAATTGAAAAAAATGCCTATAATATACCTTTTGTTTTAGTATTGTTCTACTTTCATAAAGATTTCTTACAAAAGTAATTTTACTACATAATAGTTACGTCCAAATTTTATTGTTAGTTGCCTATTTTTGTCTGTTATAGATAAGGTAGGAGTGGAATGTAGGAGAGAAATGTGAGTGAATGAATAGTAAAGTTGCTGATGTATTGTCACAGTTGGAAGAAAGTAGATGCGAGACACTGGAAGGTAGGAAAAAAATAGGTAGTGGAGACTTGGAGTGCTTTTACATGAGCGGGTCACCATGGCGTGACCTGCTTGCGCAATAATCCCGCAAGGCAAGATTAGACAAGACGGAAATCCGGGATCACGTGCTTTGAAGGTGGTCGCGCATTGTTTGCAGACCGCAAATGAAATGCCTCACAATCGAGGTATTTTGCGTCTACAAACAATGCGCGACCGCCTTCAAAGTGTGTGATCCCGAACTTCCGTCTCATCTAATCTTGCCTTGCGGGATTTTGAAATATCACGCAAGCGGGTCGCGCCACAGCAACCTGCTCGTGTAAAAGTGTCCTTGACGGAAGATGTCTTAATGTACAATTTCCTCTTTTTAAAAAATAAGTAGAATGAGAAGAACCTTAACTGTGTTCCTAAACCATAGGTTTCTGGAATATAGAATATTATTATTATTATTATTTTCAATTTATACCCCACCTTTCTCCCTAAGAACTTGGGGTGGCTTACAAAGAAATATAAAACATAAAAATGACTTGTATGTAAAATTATAAGAACCCAGTTAGAACTTACAAAAAAAATTAAAACCCAATTAAAGGTTACAAATTTTCCCTCCACACACCTCCCACCCTCAACAGAGGGGTCAGTGCAAGCTCTTCCCCGCCCCCACCGTGCTGACGTGTCTTCGCACACACAGAGAGGTCAGGACATGACACAATCCTTTCTCCCCCATGCCTGTACCCCCCTCCCTCTCACAGAGAGGTAAGACCATAACTCTCACCTCTTCCCCCTCCTCCCCCATGCCCATCTTCCCCCCTCACAGAGAGTTCCAGACATTCACTCACCATCCTCCCACAGCTCCACCCTCACCCCTTAAAAACAAAGGCATCAAAGCAGCCTGGTCTCCAAATACAGCTGCAGACAAATGAAGCATCCGGACCATACCATGATAGCCGCATAACAGGAAGTGCCTGTAGGTTCTGGAGCCTTCAAATACCTGGGAGACATTCAAATGGGGAGGCACAAATTAATAGGCAGGTGGGGCCCAGCAAGCTGCTCCCTGAGCTGGAAGTGTCCCAGCAATTCCCTGTCCCCTTCCCCATGATAAATAGTTATCGTGCCAAATCCACTAACTATTCCCCTACCTTTCCCCCCAGCGTATGCTGCTGTAGCACAAGAGCTCCCAGGGCATGCTGGTAAGCCATCACAGGTTGCCAGGAGTGCCCTGAAAATTTAGATAATTATAATTGGTCAGTGACTCATGGCCATTCAAGGCCATGTCACAGATGCTCTAAAATGGATATTAAATAAACAAACAATATTTAATATTTACTGGTGTCATGGATAATTTAATAGTCCAGCTAATTCCCACTTAATTTTGTCTTTGGTTACATGTAGGAAGGGCTTTCAGCATCATATTCAGTTTAGGAGCACAGCTGCGTGGTGTTGTATATTGACAGGTAAGCATATGGGGGCCATGAAAGCATTGCTGAAACATAGGTGTGCATGAGTCCCAAAAGGCTGGAAATCTTCTGCATTAACAGAGGATGTCTCCATACCTGCCACCATTCCAGTACAAGGCAAACATGTTTATTCACTCAGGAGTTAACACGGGTTTGCAGGAGTTTTCTGTCTGGAATATATCTGGAAAAGTCCTCAGCAGGTTCACAGAACAGCCAAAAACATGAAACACAATAAACATCTGATCAATGGCATTGCCCTACCTCTGGGAATTGGTCAGCCAGGCTACCCTAGGGACATAGAAACTTTGACAGGTTACTCCAATTCCTGGCTCCATGATTATTGATGGATGTGTTTAGGTTCACTTTGTGTTTGTCAATTTCACTAGCAGGGCTTTGTACTTGTCACTTTCACGCATGGGATTTGAGGGGCTATTTATTCCTATTTATGCTGCCACCTGATGGACAACCCCTGCTGGTCAGATTCCATAGGCTGGCAGCATACATATTCAATTCAATTATTTATTTCATGGCATCGGCTCACACCATAGCCTAAAATTCATAACAAAACAAGACTCCCAACAGTGGGAGAACATTATATACATACAAATTTCATATTTGTGTACAAATTCCATACTTACTACAATTTACATATAACACTAAAAATCAAAAAGCTCAGATATCCTCACCCCTAAAGCCAAGATACACAACATACATATAGAATGGCTGCTAGAACGTTTCATCAAGGTGCTCCACTTGGGATGACATCCCAGTTGGTGCCATATAACACATTTGTCCTGCAAGTATCCTAACAACTAGAGGCACCCAGTGTCAATATGCTAACATGTAGGGCAGCGTTCTATAGTACTAGAATACAGCTGTGAAGTTCCCTTGCTACTTCCCCCTCTCAATTGCCCTCCCCTTGCCGTATAAAGAACGCCTACATGGGAAGAGATTGTATTTTAGACTGTATAAAAAGGTAAATTAATGACACTATGGACAGCAAATATCTTTTGCAGAGGCAAATTAGGTACTTAGCAAGTATGACGCTTGCAGTAAATTTTAGGTGCAGAAACTGGGGGCAAAAAGGAGAGTACAGAAAACTTTTCTGGTTGTGTCACAGAAGCCTTTGGGCCATACAAGGAGTGCAAAGTCTAACGTGCCCACACTTGCAACCCAGTCTTCTTGAATCCCTGGAATGTTTAGAGTGTTCCTTAACATCTATGAAGGCTCAAGTGCGACAGCTCAGTCTATTTCTATTCACTGGTGTACAGTTGTCACGAAGAAACATGGGGTCTCACACACATGTAACACGGGACTTCATGTTTGGTAAATGTGTGGTACCAAAGGTTTCACATGTATGTAATGTTACTATATATGTA
>QEPC01001726.1:412521-424566 GCA_003113815.1 Sphenodon punctatus
CGGAAGAAGCTGTGTGGCGTGGATGTCATCAGGGGGGTGGTTCCTCGCAGACCTCGCATCGGTCTCACAACGGCCACAAAACGGCCAGCGCCATTTTGTCACCGCCCTTCGGGCGCCGCCCACGGGCTGCCACCCACTGGGGCAGCCCTCTGGGGTAAAGCAGGCTGGCAGGTTTCCTTAGAAGTGCAGGAGGGGGAGGGGCTGCAGGGCTGGTCAGCTGCAGCCTCTTACCTGGAGCAAGCAGGAAAGCAAATGGGCTACAATTGTACCAAACCCCCAGAAATACAAGCTAGCATCTGTGGGTGAAAACAAAAGTGATGGGTCCCACTGCTGCCACAGACTTACCGAGGTGGTGGTGGGAGCAGCCACTCTAGTCAGGAATTGGGCTGGCCGCCGAACGAATGTGACAGCGGCTTGGGTGGATGCACAGGTATGCGTCCGCGTGCAACAGCCTGGCCCCATCCCCCAGCTGACGGGTAGCCATGGCGGCCAATGACAGGGCTCCAGACCAGGTCCAGGTAAAGCGGGCTATCAGACGTGATAGTTCACTTTACTCGTGGCAGGGCAGTCGTTTCCCAGCCATGTTAGCGCTTAGCCCAAGCTGTGACCTGGGGATGTTCCTGAGCCACAGCCCAGGGTAAGTGCCAACACGGCCCAGGCTAACATCTGGTGGCACATTCAGCTGTGACGGTAGCCTACAATTCTACACGGGTCAAAGCATGGAAATGTGGGCTATCATCACATCTGCAAACACCCTGTGTGAATAAAATATTGCTCTCTCAAAAAATTAGGTTGGAAATCCAACAGGTGATGACAATGAGGAGGACTGGAGGTAGGGGCCCCAGCTACCAGGATGTCCAGGGATTCAAATTTCTCTCAACGGACTTGGCCAGAAGGCAAGTACACAGGAGAAATCCATACATGAACATCAGTCTATACAAGGAGAGGAGTGAGTTATTTGTCTCTCCTTCCTGGTTCACCCCACATACCAACCTTATCCTCATATACAGCTTGGCAATGTGACTGTGCTGGATGCAGCCTGGCTCTTGCATCAGAGGTGGAAGTGAGAATTTCCCTCCAAAAAAGCTCTATCATTTCTGTGAGAAAAGACTGACTGTTTTGCTTGTAGATTCAGACATCATCCCCTCTCCCCAGCCTTCATGAGAGCGTAACACATTAAGGCTTTGAGCTTAATGCAGAGGGAAATAAAAGCACTGTATAAATCTTTGGTACAGCCCCACCTTGACTATTATGTGCAGTTCTGGTCACCCCATTACATCTCAGGAAAGATATAATAGAGTTGGAAGAAGTTCAGAAAAGGGCAACAAGGATGATAGAAGGGATGGATCGACTTCCGTATGAGGAGAGACTCAACTGGTTAGGGCTGCTTAGTTGGAGAAGAGGTGATTGGGGGGGCGGGGCGGGGAGAGAGAGGATAGAAGTTTATAAAATCATGAGTGGTGTAGAAAAACTAAATAGGGGATTGTTTGTCCTCTCTCACAATAAGAGAACAAGGGGACTGGATGGGACTGACTCTCCTCTATAGGAGTGGCCTCTCTGGGAATTCGCTTTCCTGTACCACACCCAAAAGCTCCAGTGTCCCTGTAGGGCCAGTGTTGGTTCCCTGTGGGGGATATAATTTAGATTAGGCCTCCTCCAATTTCCCTTATAGCCGACCACTTAAAAACCTCCAGATGGGGCTTCTCCCTAATAAAGTGAGTGCCCAGAACAAGTTAACATAAATATATTCCTTCCTGGGAGTAAGGCCCCTTACAGACCTTTAGACAGTACTATTCACAGTCTCAGCAAGGCCCAGGGATCGGGGTTGCTCCTGACTTAACACAGTCTGTAAGGCCTCTGTACCATCGCAGGCCTCTAAGCAGTATACACAGTCTTTTACTATAATGTCTCCAGTTCTCAGTGAGGCTTAGTACTGAAGCAGCCCCACCTTTAAATCCCAGGCTGTCTGTTTCTCCAGCTGGGTTAGGTGCCTCCTCTGCACTGAGGTTTGGAGGAGACTTGCTTCCAGGAAGCAGAACTGCCTCTAGATTCAAGAAGATAGCTAGTTTAGCAGCCAGCCTAACAACCATCCAGTTAGTCCCCCCAAGCCTCTTGCAAATTCTGATGCTTTCTCCTTGCAGCCATTCAGTTCCCCCTAGTACTTTCTGGCAGAGCTGTCCTTTTATGCTTCTCCTACTTACTGGATTGGCTGGAGGGAGCAGTCCTCGAGACTCAGCCCTGCTTCACCTATGCTGGCAGCTGATTTCCTAAGAAAGCTAACTGCCTGCTTACTGACACAGGTGTGAGCCCTTCTGGGCTGCCGCTTGCTAGCAGTAGTGTGTTTGCTGGCTATAGCCAGCTGCTCTTTTACAGGGACACTCTCTGAAGTTAAACAGCGGCAGATTTAAAAAAAAAAAAAAAAAGGAAGTACTTTTTCACTCAGCGGTAGTGGTGTGCACCAGGGACCCATGTCATTTTTTGTTTTTCATTATAAACTGTTGTTTTCATTATCGTTATTAGCAAAATTTCATTTTTTGTTATTGGTGTCATTATCGGTATCGATTTCGAGCAACAACAAATAATTTGTTTTCGGTATCGTTTCCATTGTGGGCTGCCACCAGTGGCAGAAGTGCCAGCAGACTCCTGCCCTAGACTTCTCAGAAGTTGAACTCCTTCCTCCCTTCCTCATTATAATGCAGAAGTAATAATAAGTTCACAATGACAATATGAAAAGTTACTAATATGTATGTCTAACCTACACCCAATAACCTATACTATATCCAATGTATTCCTAAGTATCTATCTCAATAAACTTCCATCTGCTACGTGTTCTAAGTATCTATCTATCCTATTCCTATCCTATAATGCAAATATATATAATAAAAAGCCTAGTATATCTACTAATATCTATATAAATATAATATATTTATATATAATATGGACAGGGGAAGACAGACAGGGGAAGGAGAGAGGAAAAAACTATAAGGTATCTCTATCTAATCTCTAACTATATTATCTAATTATAATCTCTAACTATATTATCTGTAACACTCAGGGCTGGGGAAGATTTTTAGTGCAAGCACCTGAGTTCTGTAAATGCAACTTGATACAGCAAGAGCTAACACAGAACAAGAGACAAACAGCCTAACCCTGCAACATAAAGGATTGCAGTGCCCCCTCCCCAGAATCCCCATGATTGGTTCTGGGAGGCAGGAGGCATTGAGCAATCACAGGATTAATTGAGTGCTCAATCATTGAGCAATTCAACTGCCTGGGACCTGCTTGCACTGCTCATTGGCCAGCAGTTACATCCATCAGGTCCTTCCCCTCCATCACAGGCCCAGTTCAAGAGTTCAACACTGGTTCTGGCTCTGAGATATCTGCTCCCTCCTCCTCTCTCCACATTTCCCTTCAAAAACACCTGCCAGGCAATAACTAAATCAATAATGACTTTCATTATTGTTATTGATTTTGTTATTGTTTATCTTCATTATCATTATTGCAATAATGATAACAAAAATGAAGAATTTCATTGTCGTTACCACAAAAACGAAGTGCACACCCCTATTCAATGGGCAATACAGTTGTAGAACTCATTGCCAGAGGAGGCAGTGAAAGCCAGCACCGTAAGTAGCTTCAAATGAAAACTAGATAGATTCTTGGGATACAGCCATAAATGCCTACTAGATGGGGCTTAAACCCCTGGCTACTGGTAGTTGGGAGTGGTTAGCAGGAAATGGGTCACACCTCCATGACCTGTACTTGTACCTCTCTTGAGCTACTGTAGTTGGCCAATGTCAGAGACAGGATGCTGGGCTCAATGGGTCATCATAGGTCTGACCCAGTATTCTTCTTATTCCCTGAAGATACGAGTGTCCTATCTGCATTAATTCCCATGTGGACCATGGAATCTTGCTCTGCACTTGCAAATCACCTAATTTAGTATGGGTCTTCTTGGAGCCACATGTTAGTACAGAGGCATCAACAGCAGGGAACCTAGGTAAGTAGTGTAAAGATGCTAGCATCTTGTTCCACCTCTTGATGTCATTGCCAATGAATTTTAGGAAAGTTGCAGAGCTGGAGACTACTTAGCACTGCAGGGGGGTGAGCTCCATCTTGCTGCCTGAATGATGCTTGACTAAACTATCAGTGAAAAGCTACCTAAGCTGCTAACTTTCCTTTGCCCTCTTACAAGTTTTTGTTTTGGCCACAAATGACTATAATTACTGACTTGCCTACCCACTAGTCAGAAAGTGAGGGAAACTTGAAGGAGGAGATTCCGTTTCAATCAGGGGCATAGCTAGGTTGGAATGGGCCATGGGACAGGAAATGGACTTGGAGCCCCCCCCCCTGCATCATAGACTCCCCTCCCCCGCCACCACAAGCGCTGCAGATGTAGTGTGTGTGTGTGTGTGTGTGTACTGACTCACCTGCTGCGCTGCTGTTGTGTAGGTGGTCTCACACACAGACTGCCTCCTCAAGTTGTGAAGGAAGGAAGGTAACAACAGGTTAGGGCCCTCGGGGGGTCACTGTAAGGCAGTGGAGGTCGGGTCGGGGGGTCCCCCCAGCTCTCTCCTTGTACCACTAAGACTGCCGGCTCCCAAATTCAGTACTGACAGCGCTGGTGGAGGCTGCTGTGCTGACTCTGCTTACCATGGGGCAGGGGCAGGGCCACGGGTGGGCCTTCCTCTGCTCCTGGTGCTCTGCTAGTCTAGTACAGGGGTGGGGGGGAGTAGGCTTAGGGGCCCGGTGGTAGGCAGTGATGTGCTCCGGCTCCCACACCAGACTTCTTCAGGGAACCAACTTGGAAGAATCCCCCCGCTAAGCGCCTTGTGCGCTGCAGGGGAAGTTTGGGCCCGTCTCTAAGAGGAATGAGGCTGCAGGGGGTCTCCTTGTTTTCCCGCTGCGCGCGGGGACAGGAGCAAGCTGGCCGCGGAGGAGCAAGCTGCAATCCGTTCTGGATTGCAGTTTGCGGCGGCAGAAATGGTGGCGCAAAAATGCGCTGTTCTGATTGGCCAGTACAGGCCACGTGGTGCAGCGCGCCGGGCAGCCCATCACTTGGTTGGCGGCACGCTGCTGAAGCCCACCCACCCACCCACCCCTGAACTGGTGCCGTGGATTTAATCTGGTCGCCTATTTATTGTGGGATCAAGAAGGAATTTTTTCCCTTATAAAAGGGTTTTCGACTTCCTCATGGCACTATCGGGATTGGAAACCTCGGGGGTGCATGGGTGGTTAGGTTGTTTTTCTAATTGACGCGGCTGTCGCGGTGTTCAGTACCATAGGTTTAAAATGGAAAGGGCTCTATAGCCTGGGGTGTATGGGCAGATGATTGGGATCATTCTGCAATGAGTACCTGGTGGGTAATTTAGGGGAGGGGTGTCCCAAATTATCACAGGACGGAAGGCCAGGCGTTATGTGCATACGGGTAGGATTTAAGCGGTCCCGAAGTTTGCAGCAGCAATGTCTGTCCTTCGAAAGAATGGATCAAGTTGGTCCATTGGAGGGGGATTGGACTGGTATCTCCAATCCAGAAGGCTGGCAGTATGGTACTGAACACGGGTGGGGGTGAGAGATAGTTGAAGGTTTGAGTTATATCATCTCTTCACCACTTCCCCCCTTTATTGTTATTAACCCAAGTTAATTTGGTTAATTTGGTTTAATTTTAAGCAGAATCTAATTGGCATTCTAATTACCTCACAATTCGGCATGGGAAACAATTTGAAGCAGGGTAATTGGTTTTAATTCTATCCACCGTTATTAACAGTGGTTAACTCAGTTCAATTGGCTTAACTGGTTGTCTTGTTTCTTAACAGGTTATTAATTAAATTCTGATTTAATAAAACAGCTGCGGCCAGTTTTACCCATATCCTTTGTGTCTGTGACTTATTCCTAGTGCGGGGGCAACTTCTTTCTTCTTCGATGCTCCGCTGACTGCTCGCCTCACTGCCTCCCTTGTGCATGGCGTGTGCAATGTGTCCTGCCCAGACGAGGAGGAGAGAATGTCGACGCAGGTGCACTGCTGATGCAAATCCAACCGGAAGGCACCTCCCCCCATAACCTTTTTCCCCCTCTTGCTGTGCGCAGTGGATGGGGCTGATGCGCACGGCGCTGAGGGGTGGGACTTGAAGTTCAGCCCACAAGTTGTTCATGCCGCAGGGGCACCCATACGGCAGCCGGTGTGGGCCTGGGCTGGTGGTGCCGATCGAAGATTTAAAAAAAAACAACCTCAGATGAGCAGCCAGTTTAGCTACCATAGGGATAGGCCCCCAGCCATAGTGGGTCCTGGGACGAATGTCCCGCCTGTCCCTATGGTAGCTACGCCCGTGGTTTCAATGGGTGTTTTTACACACACATTTCTCCTAGATGTTTGCTGTTACATCCTGAACGTTCAGTGTGTCTAAATCACTCATCCAGATCTTAAACATCTGGCTCTTTGAACTTCTGCGTAGAATTTCTCCCAGAACATTTGTGTGTAAAAACTTCTCCTGGTAAACTGCTTTGCTCCAGGCAGCTGTGGTCACTTGGTTTCCATGGCAGCCTGCCATGTTTACAGCTGCGGCTACTTTAGGCTGCCTCAGGGCAGTGTTTGTGTGAAGAATGCATCCAGGACCTGCCTCAGGTCAGTGTGTGTGTGAAAAATGCATCTGGAACTTACTTGTGGACTTGTAAAGCCAGAAGACTGAAAAATCCGGAACTTTAACGTGTTTAAAAATGCCCAATATTTGTGCAGCACTCACCACACTGGGCAGACATGCTGGATTTCTAAATAGTGCCCAGAGCTGAGAGACTGCAGTGTGAGAAAGTCTGCTCAGCGTCTTGGCAAGCTGTAATCAGGGAGGGAAGGGGATGGAGTTTGGCAAGGATCACCTTGAGGTGAAGATACCAAGATTACAGTGTAAAATATAGCGAGGATAGACATTCAAAATACAGCAGTATTGATTGCCAGCTGCAACACTTTGCACAAAAAAATTAAATCAAGCAGCATTTGCAAATCTGGGGTAACCTTATTAGGCACTCTTCATCCTTTTTTTGGCTACAGACCTCTGCAAAACAGCTTGCTGCCCAAGGAAGTACGGGTGAAATATTAGAAGAGCCCAAACCAGGAGTGGGGAAGCTCTGGCACATGGGCCAGATCCAGCCCACAGCTGTTTATTATTTGGCCTCTTCCCAATTTCTGGGCTTGATTGCATTGATCTAGTTTATCAGTGCACCCCAAATGAGACAAGGAGACAAGTCTTGGATTTTTAAGAGCCGCATTCTTTATTCAACACAACTGGGTGGGGCAAATTGCCATATGGGCAATTTGGGTCCAAGCGGCTTGGATGCTGAATAGCCTAACTTAACTTTTGGAAAGCCGGCCCTGATGAGCCCTCAGGTCTTGGCTTTCCTTGAACCACAAACTGCGCCTTCCCCACCATCCCATGATGCGAATGGTTGGCGGGGGAGAACAACAAGTCCCTCTGGAGACCGGAGTTAGAAGAAGGTCAATTGGGCCATAGCCCGGGGTACCACTATTACCTCTCCCAGGGGTGTGAGCCCAGCGCTAAGCCGGGGTATGAACCAGGTCTCGCATCCCCATCTCTTAAGGTGATGTCTCCTTGGTTCAAATTCCTATTATAACGTAACCCACTTTTTAGGCAGCTGGACCCCCGCCCACCAGAGGAACGGTCTGCCCTAGGCTGGCTCGGTCCTCAACCCCCACCCAGCCTAAGCCCACAGGAGGAGCATTAACTGCTCCCTCAGGTCACCTAGGTTCAGCTCAACTCCAGCGGGGGAGAGGTGCACCCCATCCCTTAGGTACAATTCGGGACATGAATGCTTAATTCTTGTATGCACAATGCAGTCACCCCCTAACAGCCTGATCCATCAATCAGTCTCCCTATTTATATTTTTCTGGCCCTGTCTATCTTCCCAGGTGTAGTTGTGTTCTGCCATTTTTTTCTTCCATTAGGTGGGTCCAAACCAACTTGGTGGGTGGAAACATTTTCTAGATCTCAATTAAATCCGTCTTAATCTTGACTATAAGATGCAAACCTTTGTTGCTAGGCAGGTTATTCTCCCCCAGGTGCAGCATCATGAAATTGGGTGGGGGCCCTGTCCTGGCAGCCTGAAGGGTAGGTAGCAGTTGTTCCCAGTGCATACCCCACCACCCCTTCCAGACAACTTCCACTTCAGCACTGAGACTAAGTTGTGTCCCACAATGTGTCTTCCCTGCCATTTTGCCTGCCCAGTGTACCAGGCTGTGGCCAATGATCTAAAACAGTCTGCAGGGTCCAGTCAGCCCTGGGGTGCATAAAATTCAATTGTTAGTGCGTTGGGCTCTAATATAGGCATGAAATGCATTTGAACGCCATCTGCCCACCCTCTGAATCTTAGACTCAGAAAACCAATCTGAATCTTAGACTCAGAAAACCAATCGCTGAGGCAGCTGTTGCCGCCCCTAACTGGAATGAGTGTGAGCTGAAATCATGGAGGAGTATGTTCAGGTGGGGGAGAGAACCCTTCAGGACTGCCAAAAACTAGTGACATGTCAGCAGGGAACCATTGGCATGCAACAGTAGCCACACATGCATGTAATCTAAGACGACACCTACTGGGCATAGCTCGGGGTTGGCGGCCTCGTTCAGGAGGACCTGTAATCCTCGGCCTCTTTGATCAGTTTTAGATCACCTAATTGTAAGGGTGATCCGGTGCTGTTGAACAATAACATCTGCAAGAGATAGGGCCACCCCCAGGCAGTCTCTGGTGGAGGCAGTGACCAGTTCACTAATTCGAAATGCGCCCAAAAATGCCAACTTGAAGGCAGTGGCAAACCATTTAACTTCAAAAGCATCATAACAAATGTGACTCAAAACCTTGCATAAGCCAGCCAACAGTGGCAAAGTGATGAGGGCCCTGTAGTCCATCCTGTAGTCCACCTTTCTCTACGCCAGCTCTCCATTAGGCGTGGGGTAAAAAAGGTCTCATTTGGGAGGGGTGCCCAGCCAGGCTGCTCATGAACCCAAGAGCTGACAGTTTTCCTGTAATTTTACCTGAGATGATCCCCTGCTGGTGCAAAGTCATTGCAAATTGGAGGATATGTGTTTCTGGAATGGGGAAACCCGCCACCCATCCCCATTGGACCGTGAACTGCTGAAAGTCCTGAAATGCCCTATCGTAAATTGCCCTGGTCCTCTCTGATGTAGCTCCCTGTATGGTCTGGTAGAGGCCTAGGATCCAAGGTTCCACAGGCTTGGTATCATTGCCTCCAATGCTGTGCTCACTCCAGGTGCTAGGAGGTGGTACCGCTCCATCTGGAAGCGAGAAAAGGCATCAGCTGTGCCATTGTTAACTCCTGGAACATGCTTGGCAGTGAATGAATAAATATTTATTATAACTTAGCTTCCACCATCACCTACATACATGACAACACAAACACAAAAACAAAAGCAAAAACGGCATACAACCAATACAATATACCGTATACAGAACAACATACAATAAAATCAGATAAAGAATAATAGAAAAAAAATTCCCATATAATTCATTCCTAAACAGTGGCCAGGCTTGATAAACTAAATTTAATTCACAAACTCCTCCCGTGCCCGCACCACTAGCAAGGCAAATGTTGCCACTGCAACTATAACTGATTCATCTTTTGAGACCAATACAAATTCTATTTTGGGTAATGATTGCTGAAACTCCTTTCCAGACCAAATTGGACTTAACCAACTTTGCCTTAATGTCTCATAGACTGGACAGATAAAGAGAATATGGTTCAGATCCTCAACCTCTAAATTATTACAAGGGTAGCACTGATCAGAATAGGATAAACCCATATAATGACCAACGGTAACCGCTGATTTAATCAGCTGCATACAAAGCTGAGTAAAGGCTCGACGAAGGCACCTGCTCTTTAACTTATCTAGGTACCCCTCAAATTCATGCATCCATTTTAGATGTTGATAATAAGGAGCCGCTTTCCATGCGGACACCACTGCAAGATCCTCCTGTTTAACTACGTCTACTGCTCTCTGCATTAGCGAGGTCTTCTGACTTCATACCCTTTTTCCAAAGAAGTAGGAAAATGAAAAACCTAAGTTCCTCAGATAACATGAGACTTGTGTCAGCCAGGAATAATAAGGAGCATGATTACATTCCAATTCTTCACTCAAGCAAAGAGAGGACAAAGTGGAACTGTTGGTGGTACGAAGTTTGATCCAGTATCGAATACACATCTGTTTCATAATACAGGGAATTGCTAATGTGCTTGTTTCGGCATGAACGACAACTCCCGGGACACCTTGAGGTACACCCAATAGGTTGTGCAGAAATTTATTCTGCACCACTTCAAGACTATTAATATTGTCATCCAAAATTATCTCAAAACCATAGGTCAGCATAGACTGAACCTTAATTCTGTAAACTTTTAGAATACACGAAGTGGAGACTCCCTCAGATCTACCTGCCAGTCTAAGTATGTCCTTAGCAATTGCAGAGGCTTTCACAACCAATTGCTTTTTATGTCACTCCCAACGACCATTACTGGAAAAGGTAATCCCCAAATATACACATGAGTTCACCTGTGGAAAATTATTCCCATTTACAGATCAAACAAACTTTTAGGGTCTCCTCCCCAAAGCCATTACTTGGGATTTATTACAGTTCACCACTAGATCATTCTCCGTACAATACGCTATCAATTTCTCCACTTGATTATATAAGCCCCTCTTAGTCTGGGATAATAGCACTATATCATTGGCATATAGCAGTGCTGTAATAACCTTGGTCTGTATTTTTGGCGGATGCCCTTCCACAGACAGCATAGAATCAATAAAGTCGCTCAAGTATAGGCTGAATAACATAGGGGCAAGAATACATCCCTGCCTGACCCCTCTCGTAATTGCAATGGAATTTACGGAGGTCTCGCAAGGACCTAACCTTATATGAGCCTGGTTGTCTGTATGGATCTGAATTATCAGTGTTAATAGAGTCTCACCTATGCCTAACTTCTGCAGCTTCTGCCACAGTTGCCTTCTTGAGATCAAATCAAAGGCATTTTTGAAACTGATAAAAGCCAAAAAGAGCTGCCCTGATCTTATTTTAGTATATTTCACAATAATATGTGCTAAAATAAAACAATTATCAATTGAAGAGCAACCCTTTCTGAATCCAAACTGTTCCTCTGGAATGAAATTTTGGTCATGCGCCCAGTTTTCCAGATGTTTCAGGAGAACCTTCGTGTATAATTTCCCTATTACGGGAAGCAAACGTATAGGACGGTAACATCCTGGATCGTTAAGGTCACCTTTTTTGAATATTGGGATGATCACGCTTTCGCCCCACCTCCTAGGAACACTTTTGGTCCTATTTATCTGGGTGAAATAATTGGCCAACCAAGGGGCCCACCAACCTGGATTTACTTGAAGTGCTTCTGTTGTAATCCAGTCTACACACAGAGCTTTATTTCATCTCAAGGAGCTAATCACTTCCATAACCTCTTCTACACTAACTTCTGGATCAAATACCTTATCATTTAGGGATTTCGTCCTCCCAATCGATATTGTGCCTTTATCCTCCTCTATGGCCAGCTTATGATTATACAGCTCATTAAAAAAAGATATCCAAGTAGCTTCATCAATAGGACTGGCTGCTGTCCTGTAGATTATCCTGTAGATAATCTGTTTTAGCATTATAAACATTAACCCATTTATTCTTAACTCGAGAGAAGCTGCACTTTGCTATTTTGCATTTTTTATCAAACCCATCTACTTGTAGGAACGGAGTTAGGCCTAGCCTCTCGCGAAAGAATGTTAACACGTAAGAGCGCTACTATGGAAGCATATTTCTCATGCATCTGTTCCATCTCATCCTTATCTGCTATCATCATATCCTCGCGGAAATTTATTTATTTATATTTATTGGCCACCCCATCATGCCTACGGCATCTTGAAGTGGCTCACAGCAAGTAAAACAATAATAAAAACTCATAAAAACATAATCAGATAAGAATAATTAAAAAGTAATCCCCCCCAACATTTTCTATACACCCCTCAACCCCCC
>QEPC01001726.1:435056-454393 GCA_003113815.1 Sphenodon punctatus
GGGGGGGGGGGGGAGACCAAGGAAGGGGAACAGAGGGAGAGAAAAGGAGTGTAACATTCACGAAGATGCGAGGTTTCAGGTGCACGCACTTGGCTTGGTTACATCAAGAATGATGGCTGGTTGGTCCATGTGGTGAGCCCAATTGCAATCTGCCTTAGGGCGCTTGAACTTTTCTTTCTCTTTGGCCTCGCCCCTGTCATTGGGGTCAGGTATGGGATCATTGAAAAAGATGGCGAACATTTCAATATATTTGCCCCTCCAAATTCTGCCGCCAATTGCCTAATCAGGCCTTCACAACCCTCCAGCCAATCTTGTAAGGCTATCAGGACCACGTTGTTAGCCAATCGTAGAGGAGGTAGACTTTCCTGTTCCTCACTGGGGGCCCCCTTTCTGACCTGAATGGCGTGGGCAGAACACCTGCCATGGTGGGGAGTGGCATTTGACTCCATCGGTGCAAGGGGCCCTGTCCAGGTTTGTGAGGGTGTGGGCCCGATTTGGAAGTACGCGTCCCCATCCTACTCTTCTTTGCTAAAGGTCGGGTAGCTCTGTTCCAGGTCTCGCAGTGCTGTATGAGCCTACAAGTTGGTCCCAGCGGACCCTGACTGCTTCTCCTGCCTAGCAAAGCGTCTGACTGGCTATCCCAAGATGGCCAGCATGCTCAAATAGAGACACAATGTCTCGCCTTGCAAGACTCAATTTTGCACCCTACCCAGAACCTATGGCCAGAGATCACCTCCCTGCCCCTCCAAAAGGGCGGGGAGGGGTGTGTGGTCACCCCAGCAACTCACGCCAGCAGCACAATCACCCTATCCTGGGTCCCTGCCACATTTGAAAAAGTGGGGGGGCAGCAACAGGCCCTTCGCCCCCACCGTGCCCTAACGAGCAAGGCTGTGAATGGGCATTACATCATCAAGCACTAAAAGAGCGAGCTTGGGGAACGGAGCAAGAATTGAAGGCATACGTTCAAGAATAGGGGGATGGATTCATGTGTTAGAGCAGGGGTGGGGAACCTTTTCCCTCCCAGGAGCCACTTTGAAAGTTTGCACAAGCTCCGAGGGCTGCACAGAAGTTGGGGCGGGGGTGCTTAAGGGATGCACTCAAGGAAAAGAGGACCCAAATCATGGATCTGTGCCATGGATCTGTCCCCTACCCTTGTTTGCATGACCTCATCTCTGCTCCCTTCCCTTGAGCTCAGTTTTTCAGTGATTGGAGGGAAGAATTGGATCCAGGAAATGGAAAAGGGGTCACATAAAAACTTGCTGTGGGCCGCATTTGACCCCTGGGCCTGAGGTTCCCCACCCCTGCCTTAGAGCCATGATCTGGACCCTCCCTTTCCTTCCTCCAACCCTGAGCAAACCCTGTAACATCTCTGCCCTCAAAGCTTGTACTAATTTACAAGCCATCTCTCTTTAGGAGTGTACTTGTATATCTACTGGGAGGGAAGGGAGGTTCCACATCTCTAGCTTGAGCTTTTACTTTAGAGGAGAAAATTCAGGCTTTGGGGGTGGTACTATTTCTGGAAAAAAATTATTCCACTAATGAGAGTGAACAAAAATGGCCATTGAAATGATGCATTAGGGATCCTATGGAGATAGGTGACTAAAAATAGGCTACTAATTGAAACCTGGCATGACTGGCAATGTGCTGCGCACCCTCGTTCCCATTAATTTCAGTGGGAAATAGAGAGACACTTCTTCAGATCAGGCCAAATCTTGGACAAATATTGCTAATTCGAAACAGCTATCAAATGTCAGTTTCTTCAACCATAAAATTAGAGCAATAATAGCTTCTGACCGTACCGCACTGTTTGGATAACTTACTTAATGCATGCAAATACTTTGAGAATGTTGGCTAAAAGGTGCTAAGCATTATTTGTGTATGGCTCCAACCTTGTTCCCACTGGAGATAATGGCAACTTTCTTATTTTAATGGAAACCAGGAGTCTGGGTTCTTTGTCCAAACGGACACTTGAAAGAGTTGAGCATACACCACAGAGAAAAGATCAATGAAAAGCTTCTGCTGGCAGTTCTAAATGAAGTTCTGAGCCTGTGTAGATCAGGAAAACAAAACCACCAAGTCTATGCCACTTGAAAATGAAGTGCCTCAACTCGGAATCAGAAATTGGGACGCACTGATTGGCATGTATGCCCCTGCTCCTCTATAGCTATGTTATTTCCATAGCCAACCACTTAAGAACAGATATCTTTGAAAGACAGTTTTTAAGTGGCCCTAAAAATGTGGCCTTCTGAACTACAGATAAGGGGACTCTTTAGAGTACATACTGAGAGTGTGGTAAGTTATATGTTGATGTGAAATATATAGGGCAAGGAGACAAATGTTGTCTTGTGATTTTAAATGAGTGCTATGAGCACTAGTAATCTCACTTAAGTGATTCCCTCCCATATGGAAACCACATTAAATCTGTTAGGACAACGACAGCAATGAATGAATGAATGAATGAATGAAAAGTAATGATCAGTTTTGTGAGTATGCAAGTATAATTGAAGATTTTCTAGTCCATTTATTTCTATTAAAACCATATTTTACAGTTTTCAGTTATCCTATGTTTAAGCATTAAGGAGAAAGTGCTAAGCGTTAGCCCGATGTAAACTAAAAGGATCAGGATTTCTAGCAGCCCCTGAAAAGACTGGTTTGTAAAAGGGACAGTGCAAAAATGTGTGCTTCCATATTGAAAGCTTCCATATGGAAATCAGATTTTTGCATTTTGATGCCGAAAATGATTTTCCTTTTAATGGAATTTTAAATTTCATAACCTGAAATTAAATTTTTCCATGATTTTTTGTGTGTGGAATTGCAGCATATCATCTGAATCTGTGAACATCTCAATCCAGAGTTCTCTCATTTCAGTCCCAATATTTCACACAGAAAGCTCAATGGCAGCAGTGATGCACCTGGAACAGAACCAGTGAGGGGCTTGTCCTCAGACTACAGCCTGCAAATTGGCACTTACTAAACTTACTGTCAGTAAAATGCTATGTCAAGGCTCAGTCCTTTGTGCAGGCTCCCAGTCTTTTGCATGAAAACTTCTAAATGTGAAATGCTATTGATGCTAAACAACTCATCAACGTTTTTGCAGTGCAATTAGCAACACTTGTCTTCTTTGTGCAGCTTCAATACTTTGGGTCACAATTTAGGAAAACATCTCTTTACAAAAAGGCAGCTGAAACGTATGATTAAGAGTCAGTAGATATACAAGTACACTCCTAAAGAGAGATGGATTTAAATACACGTTTAAATGGCATGAAGGCACCTATTTTGCAGTGAGAGTTAGACAACTTAAGTGCCATTTTTAGTTTAAAATCTACCCTTTAGTCCCTACATTTATTTATTATTATTTATTATTTATTACACGTTCTGCTATTCCGCGCCCTCCTGCCACAGGCAACTCGGGGCAGCATACAATATAAAACCTAAAAACCACAATAAAATACAGCTCCAATATAAAACCACAACAGTACCAAGGCTAAAAATCCACACACCCCTCGCAACCCCTCACCCATTCCACCCCCTCCCTCACCAAATGCCTGCCGGAACAGCCAGCTCTTACAGTTCTTCCGAAAGGAGGGAACATCCAGGGACAGGTAGACGGCCACTAGGAGAGAGTTTCACAGCCTTGGTGTGGCCGCCGAGAACGCCCTCTCCATCGTCGCCACCCGATGTATGCGGGGGACTTCAAGGAGGGCATTCCTGGTCAATCATAGGTGCCGATCCAGAACCCGGGGGACTAGGCGATCCCACAGGTAGGTGGAACCTAGACCATATAGGTAAGTACCAACACCTTGAATCGGGCCCGGAAGACTATAGGCAGCCAGTGCAGCGCACGGAGCACTGGTGTTATGTGCTCATGGTGGCCCGTCCCCATGCATTCTGCACCAGCTGCAGTCTCTGAACTGTCACCATGGGCAGCCCCACATAAAGCATGTTTTCTTTGCTTCTACTTTAGCAACAGATTTGCTAGAGTGATTTTCAGGGCAAATCCTGTGTTTAATCGTATATACAATAGATATCACATTTCAGGCTTTATCACATATGTGTATGGCTGTAGGTTTGGCCTATATATAAATAACTGTTTTTCCATGGCCTATGCCAGATTTTTCAAATTTCCTATACTGCTTTAAAACTAACAGCCAAACCTTTGGCTTTAGACCACTAATCTAAATATAAATTACATGGAATATAGCATAGATGAATATGAAAAAATATGGGTGTCAATTTTGTGACATAATAATGAGCTGATTTGGGTGAATATACTTAGAATTTTGTGTCCTGTCTCTTCTGCTAACATACTTGTTTTCAGGAAGGTTTAATTGCTATCCCAAACTGCACGCTAAGTTGTTTTCTATACAGCACTGGGCTGGGAGGGTTGTTTGTTTGAATTAGCTGCCTCCTCAGTAAGCTATCCGTAAGATTTAGTACACATATTTGAATAGGCTATGAACCAGCATGTCAGCATATGAAAATTTCCTGTCGGAAACTGCGGACCATTAAATTTTTTCAGGAAGCCTGTGATTATGCTAAAGACTTAAACTGAGCTGAATTTTTATAACAGTGCCTTTCCCTTGAGCATTCTAAATTGGTTAATTTATCACCTCTTTTAGCTTTTCCTGAGATTTACCAGACTGCTCCAACATGTACTAAGGTCAATTTATATTCTCAGAGAGGGTTTGATAATCCAGATGGCCTCCTGATTTTACCTTAAATAGCAGTGGTCAAATTAATTTCTGGTGTAAGTGGTAGAAAATGCCACTGAATCCAGGGGAAGCAGCTGTGTACTTAAATACTGTAGCTAAACCGGGAAATTTCCACCTGGTGAAATCAGTGGCAAAACTCCTATTGACTTTAATGATGGAGGATTGTGTCTTTCTTAAGTGTGCACAAATGGGACATTTAGTGCTGAATTTTGTAATAAAAACGATGCAATCTTATTATTTATTTATTTATTTATTTATTTTAACCCACCCTTCCCCAAAGGCTCAGAGCACTTTACAACATATATAAATACTGTATAAAATATACAAGAATAAAAACCGATTAAAATAAAGACTTTAAGATTCCCATTAGAACCAATCCCAAAACCCTATCCCCACCTACTGAAGGCATGAGCAAATAAATAGGGTTTGCACTGAACCTACTTACACAAGAGTACACCTACTGATTTTAGAGGAACTGCTCTAGAATAAGTGGTTTGAGTCATGATGCTATAGGGTGGAGCCACAGAAACGGGGTTGGGCTCACCCTCGTGGCAGGCAAGCACAGCCACCACACTTGGGCCTGGCGGGGACAGCTGGCCCCACTGTCTGTCCCCCTGCAGCCATCACCAGCTCCTTCACGCCCCATTCACCAAGGGCAGCCCCATATAAAGCGCATTGCAGTAGCTCTGAAGTAATGAAAGCATGAATAACGATAGCTAGTTCCAAGTCAGAAAGAAAAGGCTGCAGACTTCTCACCGGATGGAGTTGATGAAAGGCAGTCCTGGCCACCACCACAACCTGACAATCCAGGTGCAGCAGAGGATCCAGAAGCACACCTAGGTTGCGAACCCAAGTAACTAGAGGGGGACAGATCCCTTCATTAACAGGGGTTACCATTCCCTCCAAGCCACAAAACCAGCCAACCATCATCACTTCAGTCTTGTCTGGATTCAGCTTCAATTGACTCACACTCATTCAGGCCCAACAGCGGCCAGACACTTCGAAAACACCGAGACTACAGGACCTGGGTCAGATGAAAAACAGAGGTAGAGCTGGGTGTCATCAGCATTCTGATAACACCTCACTCCAAACTTCCAGATGATCTTGCCTAGCAGCTTCAGATACACATTGAACAAGAGGGGAGACAGAATGGAACTCTGCAGGACACCACAACAGGGGTTTCTAGGGGATGACAAGCTATCTCCCATCACCACCCACAGGGGTGTCCCCAACAGGAATGAGCAGAACCACTCTAGAGCAGTCGGACGCACCCCTGTCAGGTCCTGTGGACGTGTCAACCACACCTCATGATCAACTGCATCAAAAGCCACTGAAAAATCTAACACAAGGTTGGGGAACCTTTTCTGTCCCGGGCCACAGATCGAGCAAGAGCCTCTGTCTTCTGTAAGAACACATGAAGCCAATGACAGCAGTAGACTTGAATCTACTGAATCAGTCACAGGTTCTGTTCAACAATGATAAGGGAGGCTTGGAGTGCAATAACAAGCATGAAGNATCCAGGGACAGGTAGACGGCCACTAGGAGAGAGTTTCACAGCCTTGGTGTGGCCGCCGAGAACGCCCTCTCCATCGTCGCCACCCGATGTATGCGGGGGACTTCAAGGAGGGCAATCCTGGTCAATCATAGGTGCCGATCCAGAACCCGGGGGACTAGGCGATCCCACAGGTAGGTGGAACCTAGACCATAAAGGTAAGTACCAACACCTTGAATCGGGCCCGGAAGACTATAGGCAGCCAGTGCAGCGCACGGAGCACTGGTGTTATGTGCTCATGGTGGCCCGTCCCCATGCATTCTGCACCAGCTGCAGTCTCTGAACTGTCACCATGGGCAGCCCCACATAAAGCATGTTTTCTTTGCTTCTACTTTAGCAACAGATTTGCTAGAGTGATTTTCAGGGCAAATCCTGTGTTTAATCGTATATACAATAGATATCACATTTCAGGCTTTATCACATATGTGTATGGCTGTAGGTTTGGCCTATATATAAATAACTGTTTTTCCATGGCCTATGCCAGATTTTTCAAATTTCCTATACTGCTTTAAAACTAACAGCCAAACCTTTGGCTTTAGACCACTAATCTAAATATAAATTACATGGAATATAGCATAGATGAATATGAAAAAATATGGGTGTCAATTTTGTGACATAATAATGAGCTGATTTGGGTGAATATACTTAGAATTTTGTGTCCTGTCTCTTCTGTTAACATACTTGTTTTCAGGAAGGTTTAATTGCTATCCCAAACTGCATGCTAAGTTGTTTTCTATACAGCACTGGGCTGGGAGGGTTGTTTGTTTGAATTAGCTGCCTCCTCAGTAAGCTATCCGTAAGATTTAGTACACATATTTGAATAGGCTATGAACCAGCATGTCAGCATATGAAAATTTCCTGTCGGAAACTGCGGACCATTAAATTTTTTCAGGAAGCCTGTGATTATGCTAAAGACTTAAACTGAGCTGAATTTTTATAACAGTGCCTTTCCCTTGAGCATTCTAAATTGGTTAATTTATCACCTCTTTTAGCTTTTCCTGAGATTTACCAGACTGCTCCAACATGTACTAAGGTCAATTTATATTCTCAGAGAGGGTTTGATAATCCAGATGGCCTCCTGATTTTACCTTAAATAGCAGTGGTCAAATTAATTTCTGGTGTAAGTGGTAGAAAATGCCACTGAATCCAGGGGAAGCAGCTGTGTACTTAAATACTGTAGCTAAACCGGGAAATTTCCACCTGGTGAAATCAGTGGCAAAACTCCTATTGACTTTAATGATGGAGGATTGTGTCTTTCTTAAGTGTGCACAAATGGGACATTTAGTGCTGAATTTTGTAATAAAAACGATGCAATCTTATTATTTATTTATTTATTTATTTATTTTAACCCACCCTTCCCCAAAGGCTCAGAGCACTTTACAACATATATAAATACTGTATAAAATATACAAGAATAAAAACCGATTAAAATAAAGACTTTAAGATTCCCATTAGAACCAATCCCAAAACCCTATCCCCACCTACTGAAGGCATGAGCAAATAAATAGGGTTTGCACTGAACCTACTTACACAAGAGTACACCTACTGATTTTAGAGGAACTGCTCTAGAATAAGTGGTTTGAGTCATGATGCTATAGGGTGGAGCCACAGAAACGGGGTTGGGCTCACCCTCGTGGCAGGCAAGCACAGCCACCACACTTGGGCCTGGCGGGGACAGCTGGCCCCACTGTCTGTCCCCCTGCAGCCATCACCAGCTCCTTCACGCCCCATTCACCAAGGGCAGCCCCATATAAAGCGCATTGCAGTAGCTCTGAAGTAATGAAAGCATGAATAACGATAGCTAGTTCCAAGTCAGAAAGAAAAGGCTGCAGACTTCTCACCGGATGGAGTTGATGAAAGGCAGTCCTGGCCACCACCACAACCTGACAATCCAGGTGCAGCAGAGGATCCAGAAGCACACCTAGGTTGCGAACCCAAGTAACTAGAGGGGGACAGATCCCTTCATTAACAGGGGTTACCATTCCCTCCAAGCCACAAAACCAGCCAACCATCATCACTTCAGTCTTGTCTGGATTCAGCTTCAATTGACTCACACTCATTCAGGCCCAACAGCGGCCAGACACTTCGAAAACACCGAGACTACAGGACCTGGGTCAGATGAAAAACAGAGGTAGAGCTGGGTGTCATCAGCATTCTGATAACACCTCACTCCAAACTTCCAGATGATCTTGCCTAGCAGCTTCAGATACACATTGAACAAGAGGGGAGACAGAATGGAACTCTGCAGGACACCACAACAGGGGTTTCTAGGGGATGACAAGCTATCTCCCATCACCACCCACAGGGGTGTCCCCAACAGGAATGAGCAGAACCACTCTAGAGCAGTCGGACGCACCCCTGTCAGGTCCTGTGGACGTGTCAACCACACCTCATGATCAACTGCATCAAAAGCCACTGAAAAATCTAACACAAGGTTGGGGAACCTTTTCTGTCCCGGGCCACAGATCGAGCAAGAGCCTCTGTCTTCTGTAAGAACACATGAAGCCAATGACAGCAGTAGACTTGAATCTACTGAATCAGTCACAGGTTCTGTTCAACAATGATAAGGGAGGCTTGGAGTGCAATAACAAGCATGAAGAAGTTCTCTGCATGTGTTGCCATAGCTCAGGCGCAGTGCTCATTAATGGGTGGTGCCCCCCCGCTTTCCCCCCACCCCCAGTCCCCTCATTACAATCCTGAATGACTCAGCTGAGTGAGCAGACTAACCCAGCGCGTGCTGTCCTTGTGGACGCTAAAGGAGCACTAACCAGCAGCACCGCACTTCTGGGTCTGGGAGCAAGTCTGACTGAACTGCGCATGCTCTAACTATTGCACATGCACAGCCATGGCCAGGTGGTGGTGTGCTGAGCTAGGCTGGCTGCCCAACAAGGGGAATTGTGGCGTGGTGCTGCACTGGATAAAATAGAGCTGAGTGTAAGGAGAGGCACGAGGGACAATTTTCTTTATTTGCAGTATGGGCGACTGGGTGTGCCGTCCATACCACAGGCAATGTGAGCTGCAATTCAGGCTTTTTGCCACTGGGGGCAGAATTTCAGCGCCCCCTATGGGGGAGAGAAACACAGCTATTTTTTCCAATGATGCCTGGGCGGCTGAAGCTCCCTCGTTGTCCATACTGCTTGGATTTCTAGATGAGTTCACAGTCTTCCTGGACCTCCCCCACAAACTTCTCTGCCAAACTCCCATGAAAAATTCCCTGTTGTCTCCTCCTATTGTCTTGCTCCTGGATTGCTTTCTCCCTGCATCTGGGAGCATTTAAATAAGGCTGGCTAGTGCTCAGTCAGCTGAGAACTGCTGACCCCACTCCCAATCAGGTCATTAACACAGACCTTGATTAGGTCCCTGCAGGAATCAGCAGTGACTCAACTCAACTCAATTAGCAAAAGCCCCACTCGGCACCAGGTGCCAGAGCACATGGGCAGCAGACACAACCACAACCACAACCACAACCACAAGCAGCCTCAAGCAGCTAGTCACACACTCACCCTCTCTTGTCTCTGGAGTTGGTCCAATAAAAGATAACATTGTACTACTTTGTCTCTATTGCCAAAAAATATTAGGAATTTTGAGACACACAGTGTCTCATGCATCCAGCACCTTGCTTAGCTTGGGCACTGAAGCTACTAGCAAGTCATTACTGCCACTATCCTGCCTGCCCTGCTAGATCTGGAAGCCAGAGAGTCAATACATCAGGGCAGATGAGAAACACTGGTCATAGGAGGTCTCATCCAGCCCAGGTACCAACTGTCCACATGTGGATGCCTGAGACCATAGGTGATGATGCTGGTTCTTGACTTTAATTTCTGTACATTTGGCATCCTAACTCAGTCACTCAAAGGCTCTCAATTCCTTCACTGTCAGAGTGAAAACCAGACATGTTGCAACATTATTTATTCTTTATTTAAATCCAGTGCAGGCTGTTTATTTTTATTTTTTATTTATTTATTATTATTATTAACAAACATTTATATAGCGCCAGCAGTGTACCTGGCCCTTTACAAAGTAATAAAATAGACACGGTCCCTGCCCCTAGGGCTTACAATCTGAGAGACAGGAGCTGGGGGAGAGACTTAGGAAGGGGAACAGAGGGAGAGACAAGGGGTCTAACATTCATGAAGATGCGAGGTCTCAAGTGCACGTACTTGGCTTGGTTACGATGAGAATGACAGCATTTAAGTTTATTTATTTAAACTTATATGCCACCCCCTCCTGCTCGCAGCATCTCGGGGTGGCTCACAACATTTTAAAACATATAAACCATTTATTCTATGAACAGCAAGATTGTGCAGGACTTTAGTGGACAGAGATCCTGCCTGGTAGCCCAACCAAAAGTTACTTGTGTATAACTGACTGGAAATCTGATCTCTATGCTGTTACTTCATCCAGGCGTCATAATAAACAGTTCTAATGTTTTCTTAGTTTCTTCACAGTACATATGAACAACAAGCAATGAAACAGGAAGTAGCTACCAAGCCAATTTGTTGAACTGTTACATCTATCTATCCTGTCTGGTCAAAGCACATTTCCACCAAGTTAGGCCTGAAAGCATTTTAGCTAGAGTTGCCTGAAAAACAATGATGTTGGTTTTATTAAACATTCTGAAATTGCTATTAAATTTGAAAATAAGTGATCGCATTTCAAATGTAAACAAATGTCAAATGCTGAAATTCAAAAATTCTTTATTTGAATAGTCCCAACATTGAAATTTCCTATTTCAGCTTGAATGTCATCATTTTTAATGTGAACATTTTTGAAAACTGAGATTTTGACAAATTTTGGTTCAATAAGTAGTGTGTATCAAAACTTATTTTCTTACAAAATGTTTACTACCTCTAATTTTAAAATTCATTCACCGGAAGAGTGATTAAAATTGGCTGAGGTAACATTGGGTGATGATAGACATGACGGCGGCCCACCATCATGTCTATTACTGGGGCACCAGATGTGGGCTCACTGCTGACCTGGCCCAGGTAGACAGCTGGCCCAGATGTGGTCCCCTGGAAGATCTGGGCCAAGGGATGACCAGGTGGATCAACATGGGCCATAGTGGGCTCACATGTCTATTTGCAGCCCCATCCCTCTCTGGGGACTGGAGGCCGCCAGTGATTGGATACCATGGCTGCCCGTCATAGCAGGGACGGGACTCTGAGGGTGCCCTGGGGATGCATTTACCTGGCTGTGCGTTTGTTCCATTCCCCCACCAGGGAAGAGTGCGGGGGAGGGCTCACCAGCCACCCTAGCTGGGTGCATGTTTGATCTGTGCCCTGTCCTGACCCCACTAAGGCCAGCCCTCCCCCCCCCCCCTCCAATCCTGGAGTGTGTAGTCGGCACGCTGGCTACATGTTTATTTTCACACATTATTCCTGTCACAGAGTAGATGCAGCCAATTAAGTTTATGTTTGGCTTTCACTTTATTAATATCACCAGTACAAAAGCCGCTCTGTAGTTTCCAAACATACATCTGTTGTTAGGGCTCTTTACAGTACATGCATACAAAATAATTTATTTTAAAAGCAAGTTAGCTGAGCTTGTTGAAACAGCACGTTAAAGGACATATACATAAAGTAGTCAGGCTGGTATTTACAGACTTGGATTTCTATAGTTTGTCATTAGGAGCATCACTTTCAGAGCACTTGCAGCTTCTATTGATTTCAATGAGAGTGACAGATGTTCTGAAAATCAAGAAATTTCCTTCAGGGTATTAGAATAAAATATTCAAAAGCACCCAAATGCATCTGGGACAAAATTCTCAAATTTGGGTACCAAATATAGGCACAGAGGGCAACAATTTCAAAAGCACTTAAGTTATTGACCTAATAATTAGGTCAATGATTTAGCTGCTTTTAATTTTTTTAAATGACCTAATAATGGGATCAAAGGCTTAAGTGATATGCTTTTTAAAATTGTACCCTCAGTGCCTAACTTCAGTTCTCAAATTTGAATATTTGACCCAGAGACAGTTCAAGGGGAACAGAAAAAACAGCCTATGAACAATAGCCTCTGACCTTCACACTGTCAGTCACCATGGCCGCCGCATCTGGTGGCTGGAAGCCCCGCCCCCAGCGCCCCAGGGGTCAAGGCGGCGTGGGGCTCGGAGCCCTCACCACCGCCTGTCGCTCTGGCGGATCCCGACGGGGCGCAGCAGGCTGGACCCTCCCATGACTTTGCGGGTCCCCGCCCCCCATTGCGTCGCTCTGAGCGTCTCCGGGCGCGTGCAGAGGGCGGGGCCTGCTCTTTATCTGCCGGCAGTCCAGGAAGCTCTGTGCCAGTGAACCGAGCATGCGTGCCTGGAGAGACTGGCCCCTTGCCTGACGGCTAAGTGCTTGCTATTGATTGACTCAAACTATTGTGCTTCCCTTGTGTTCCCTGGCTTGCTTCCCCCTCGTCCCCTATACTGTCCTTCCTGTTATTGACTGAGAGTGTGTGGATCCCTGTTGTGTTTGCGGTGTGAGTGAGTACCCCTCCCCTTCCCTTCCTAGTAAACGAGTGTGGTGTGTGAGGGCCTGCGGGCCTGGGCAGATTCCCCTTCCCCTCTCCGGGTCTTTCCTTGTTCCCATTCCCACCATGTGAGAGCCCCCTGGACCTTCTTCCCTGCTCCCTGGTTCCCCAACCCTTGCCTTCCTCCACTATCCCCCACCGTTTGGCCTACCCTGTGGTGTATAAAAGGAACTGTTGTGTGGAACACCTCACAGATATTCGCTCTGCGCCCTATGATGATAGGGGCCTAGGTTCCTGGTGCGAAAGCACATGGAACGGCTCACATACTATCCTGACGGGCACCCGGGACCCCCGCTTCTCCAAGCAGAGCTCCTGATTGAATCCGGTGCATGTGGGCAAAAGTATTCTTTCCCCCTTCCTTCCCCAGCCCCACTGACCCACACATGAATGTATACATTCCTGTAATTGATCTTTTTATTGTCTCTACTTGTACTTAGAAATAACAAATAAAAATGACAAAACTGAGGCTTGATGTTTTGAAAAGTCTTCTAGGCTGCAGGCCCTTGTAGCTTTTCAATGAAAGTTGGGGTGGGAAGGGTTGGAGGGCATTGAAAGTTAACAGTTAAAAACTGCCCATAATGGAAAAGTAAGATAAATTTGCAAATAGTAGTGAAAGTTTGAGCCAAAGATTAGGGCTGCAACCCCGTAGGAAGAATTCCAGCTGAAACCAAGGTTAGCTTTGCCTGTTTAAATGTGACAGTATTAAGTGTTATGTTATGACTGTTATAAAGATGTTGAGCATCACAGAACATATCCATTATATAACTCAGGTTTGGAGTTCACACCAGACATACTCCTAATATGACTTTTATCATCTACAAAATATTTACTATACAGCAAATCTGTGAATTTAACTATAAAAATGAAGCCTCCTTCATGGACGAGAATGCTAACAATTTCACTGCAGATAAGAGATATTTGTACAGAACCACCAAATCACATAAACATGTAAAGGTCATGTGGTTATCATCAGTTCTTCATAATGTCTAGGCCACCACATCTGTTTAAGCTCCGTCGACATGTGGGAATAGTTCTTAAGCACTATGGGGCCAGAACCTGCTCTAATTTGTGCTGGTGCAATCTCTATGCAACTCCACAGACTTGTGTGGTAAGATCTTGGATTTATATCATTGTATGATGAGATCAAATTGTAGTCCTCATTTGCTGTGGAACTAAAGGGAATGTGCAGAGAGGTAGGCTAAATTTTAAAATGATGTTGGAAAAGGATTCAATCTGGGGGAATCTTAGTCTATTTCTAGAAATAACAGGAGAAAATGAGATACTTGTGACACTGTATGGGAAAAGGATGACTGGTATACACCGAAAAGACCTAAATTGCTCCACCCACCCACCCATGTGTGTGTCCTTTCTGAAATCAACAGAAAGGACTACTATGTCCCTGAGGAACTCCTCTATATACCTCTCGGTCTGCCTCAGCTCCTCCAGTTCTGCCACCCTAGTCTTCAGAGACCACACATATTCTCTGGGAACTAGGAGCTCTTTGCACTGGGTGCACACGTACAACCTCTCCCCAAAAGGAAGATAATCATACATGTTTGCATGCTGTACAAAAGACTGAATAACTCCTATCCCACTGCTGGACGGCTGTTTGCATCTCCTTTTTAAAAGGGAGGAATTCTTCCTGAGTCGCCAAACTATGGAGCCTTTTAATGTAAGGCCCTTTTTACACAGACGCTCTAACACCCATAAAATGGGTGTTATACTTTATTATACATGTTGCAGGACACCACTGCAGCCAATCACCATTGGCCCTGTGCACACATGATGCCTCCACCCAGTTCCTCTGGGTGGAGATGGGTGTTGGCCGGTGAGTGGGGAGCATTTCCCTGGGTGGAGATGGGTGGAGGCGTCTATGTAAACGCCACTTTTGGTGGGTGTTGGTGAGTGTTTGCTCCCGGTCAACACCCATCTCCACCCACAGAGCAACAGACGCCACTGCCAGTGGTGGGTGTGGGTGGAGATGGGTGTTGGCCGGGAGCAAACACTCACCAACACCCAACTTATACTAGTGGCTAGGCTTCAGCCCCGCCTAGAGCGTATTGCTTAAAAGGGATCAAGTAACTCCTTTGAAGCCCTTTGATCTAGGGTGAGGTGACACAGTTGCTAAAGCAATTAGCCACTCGCAATAGTGAGCTGACATATGCTTACCGCTCTTTCAATTCAAAGGCCCTTTTTAAATGGGCCATGGTGGGATGGGTGTGCTCCCGCTGTGGTGGAGGTGGGTGTGCAGCCATTCCCATGGGCGCACATCCATCTTCACACACGGAGCAACCAGCATTGGAGCCCATTGCTCCACGTGTGGCTGATGGGTGGAGGTGGGTGGAGCGCGCAAGCACGCACCCCCACCCACCCACCCACGGGCACCGTTCCTACAGATGCTCCTCATTGCCGGTGGCATTTGCACAGGCACCCCTCCCCCCCACCACACCCACATGTGGTGGGGGAGGAGCACCCATGTGACAAGGCCCAAAGTAAGCAAATCCTTACTGGTAATTGAACCCTAGCTTTAAATGCAGGCTAGCAAATCCTAGCTTTTATTTCTGCTCTCACTTTTTAAGCTAGCAAACCCTAGGTTTTTATTTCAGTCCTAACTTTTAATTCAAGCTTTTAATTCAAGTTAGCAAACTCTAGTTTCTTCAACCCTGGATTTAATTCAAAGCTAGAAAACCCTAACTACTTTTAATTCAAGCTAGCAAACTCTAACTTTTATTTCAACCCTAGCTTTTATTGCTAAGTTAGCAAACTTAACACTAGAAACAGGGCCAGCATTACTATATGCGAGGCCCAGGGCGGGGAACAAAGGCAGGGCTTTTTTATTCCGCCAGCAGTAGCCCGTGGGCCTAGGAGCACTTCCTGGCTTAGGGGGTGCTCCCTGGCTCGGTCTGGGGGTGCCGCACTACCTGGGCCTTGGCTCGGGGATGGGCAGAGGGGAAGTCCCCTCCACCCATCCCCAAGCCTGAGCCATTGGATCACTTGCCTGATCGGCTTCCACCGCCACCGCCACTGTCACCAGCCTGGGCCCTACGCTGGGCTTGGATCCTCAGGCAGGGCAGGCACCACGGCAGCAGATTAAATCCACGCTGCCCACTGCCACTGGAAGTTCCACTGGGCCCCCCACCTCCACTGCCTGGCTGTCTCGGCCAGGGGAAATGAGGGAAAGGCAGAGGCCCCGCCTCTCCCTCATTTCCCCTGGCCGAGACTGTGACAGGCAGTGGAGGGGGGCACGGAGTGTGGGAGAGGCATGGCCTCTGCCTCTCCCTCACTCCTGCTGGCGCCCTCTGCTGCCTGTCAGCCGGAGTCAGCCGGGGGCCCCATGCTCAGGGTCCCCCCAAGAGCGGGGTGTGGGCAGCCACCCTGAGCAGTCCCACAGTAGGGCCGGCCCTGGCTAGAAATATAAGCAACAGTATAGATAACAATAAAATAAAGTATAGATAATGATAAAGAGAAATTTCAAGCAAGCTTACCTATTCTCACAGTAGCACAAGCAGCTGAGGCTACCAGTAGCAATTAGACATGTGTCCTATCTGATCAAGTACAGAATTCTTATCCTGGAAAAGGTTCTATTTCTAGAACAGAACCCTGTAAAAGGGTGAAATCAGAGGGAATGCATACAAAAGCATACTCCTGTTTTACAATAGTGTAAGTAAGAGCAGAATTTGGCTCTGTAATTTTAAAAGATGCAGCACACTGGGATCTTTACAGCTATGCAGCCCTTGTGTTCAAAATCTCACACTAGATAGAAGGATGCTTAATTCTTTGCATTTGATTCATGAAATAAGCAATAACAACACTGCTGTAAGAATGAACCCTACTCCTCTTGCTCTTCCCAGTCAGGTAATTACAGAGATCAAAGCCAATGAAAGCATAACTGTGGTCCAATGGCTCACTTCTGGATTCCTAGAGATCAGCTGGAATTGTATAACCTGCAATCCAGTGTAGAGCATGTTATGATCTTCCATTTGTGCCAGCTCTTTCAACCTAAAGAATCACAAAGTACTCAGCATTATTGGAACAATCCTTATTCATTCACCTCTGAAATGCATTAAGCTGCCAGATAAATGTAATTGAAAGGAAATGGGGAGAAATGTCTGTAATATGAGAAAGTTTATTTTGAAATTTCTTTTTGAAAAATCATTTTTTTCACTCGTGAGAGGGAAGAAGTTGAATCATGTAACACAAAAATTCAAGTTCTCTTATTAAAAATGAATCTACCAAGTGTATTGATGATTTAAATCTATATTTCCAGAAGCTTTTTCTAGCTAGAACACTTCCATAAACCAAAATTTTACTCCTGTACAGGTAGAAATCAAACCATTTTTATTATCTCTTTAATATGTTAAAAATATAGGCCACTTAGCTACCAGAAGCTAACACTGCTGTTTCATATCATTGTTTAAACAGAGGCAGGACTTATATGATATTTTTTCAAAGCCCTTGCTTTTATATTTATTTATTTATTTATTTATTTATAAAATCGTTTAATACCCCGCTCCTCCTGCTCCAAGCAGCCCAGGGCGGCTTAAACTCATAAAATAAATAAAACCATAAAATACAATGAAAAGGGAAGGCACAAAAACCAAACCACCCCCTTACCCTCCCCCCATCCCCTCTCCAAAAGCCAGGTGGAACAGCCAGGTTTTACAGATATGATGGAAGGAGGGGAGATCTGGGGCCACCTGGGCCTCCACCAGGAGGGAGTTCCACAGCCTAGGTGCAGCCACTGAGAACGCCCTCTTCATAGTGGCCCCCCAGGCCACACGGGGGACCTTGAGAAGGGTGCCCCCAATGGAACGCAGAGGCCACTCCAGAGCACGGAGAGTGAGGCAGTCGCGCAGGTAAGTCGGACCAAGACTGTATAGGGATTTATAGGTAAAAACTAATACCTTGAATTGGACCCGGAAGACTATTGGCAGCCAGTGCAGAGCCCCAAGAACTGGTGTAATGTGCTCACAGTGACCCATAAGGAGATGGGCTGCAGCATTCTGCACTAGCTGCAGTCTCCAGATCATCACCATAGGTAACCCCACGTAGAGTGCATTACAATAGTCCAATCTCGAGGTAACAAAAGCATGGATGATGGTGGCCAGGTCACTATCTGAAACATACGGCCGAAGCCATCGTACCAGATGTAATTGGCGAAACGCACTCCTTGCCACAGCTCCCACCTGGAAATCCAGATGGAGCTGTGAGGAGCATACCCAGACTATGGACCTGGGATACCAGTGGAGGGCGGACCCCATCAATGATGGGAGCCTCCACATCCACTGCCCTTCCCACCACCATCACCTCCGACTTGTTAGGAGTCAGCTTCATTCAGCTCACCCTCATCCAATTCCCAACAGTCGCCAGACATCAGGTAAGCACTGAGACTGCTGGGTCTGGGTCAGATGAAAATGAGAGGTAGAGTTCGGTGTCATCAGCATATTGATGACACCGCACCCCATACCGTCTCACGACTTCACTAAGAGACTGCATATACACATTGAACAAGAGCGAGAACAGAATAGAACCTTGTAGGACACCACACATGAGATCCTGTGGAGATGAAGAACAATCCCTAAACACCACACGCTGAGTTCTCCGGGTCAGGAAGGAGCGAAACCAGTCAAGGACAATCCCGGCCACTCCATCTGGATCCCACAAGCAAGTTACCAACATCTTATGGTCAACGGTATCAAAAGCAGTCAACAGATCTAACAAAATTAGCAGGGTCAAACGACCCTGATCTAATTCACGGCATAGGTCATCGACCAAGGCCACAAACGCAGTCTCCATGCCATAGCCTGGACAAAAACAGGACTGAAAAGGGATTCAGATAACCAGTGTGGTCTAGATTCTCCTGCAGCTGCTGGGCCACTAGCCGCTCAAAAACCTTACCTAAAAACCTTCCCATTATCTCCTTCAGGCCAGTCTCTCAGCACACCCCCTCCAGAAGGGGGAAGGACCAGTTAGGTTGGTCTGCCCTCAGAGGCTGATGGAACCCCAGTGGTTCCAAGAGGTCCTGAGGGAGTTAACCTTGGACCTGAATGGTCACTCTGTCGATGAGCTGGTCCAGCATTGGAACAGCTTGCTGGAGGAGGCCATTGACAGGGTGGTTCCGAGATGCCCTCTGCCTCGGTCTTGTCACCGCAGGGCCCCTTGGTTTACTGAGGGGCTGTGGTGTATGAAACGAGTAGGCAGGAGGCTGGAACGACGCTGGAGTCGGACTCAATCTGACTCCGACCAACTTCTCCATAGGGCCCATTTGCGGTCCTATGTTGAGGCTGTGAGGACAGCATCTGTCCTCATAGCATCTGCGAAGTCACGGAGCTGTTTCGGGTGATGCGGGGGCTGGTCAGTCCGGTCTCCCTCCGCCTGGATGGGGACTTGTCTCAGGCCCGCTGTGAGGAGTTTGTCACCTACTTTGCAGCAAGATCACTTGGATTCAGAGCGACTTTGATGTTGGATTAGGGGCAGTAGGGGAAGAGCGCGAGGTGATGGAGGCCCCGTCCGGTCCAGCTTTATGGGGGGAGTTTCAGGAAGTGACGCCAGCCGAT
>QEPC01001726.1:460543-470578 GCA_003113815.1 Sphenodon punctatus
GCCCTCCTGAAGGGAGGCACTGATCACCCTCGCCAGCAACAGCCCCACCGTCTCCCGGCTGGCCTTAACCGGCTAGGACAGGCATGGGTCAAGTTCACAAAAGGTGGCTCTAACAGCCCCAAGAACATCCCCTGCCCCAGCAAACGACACCAACTGAAATTGATCCCACGAAACCAGACCAATTATCAACTGCTGTATTTCTGATTTAATAGGTTAACAACATATGAGTTGTTTACTTCTCAGGGTGCAGCCACACAAGATAGGGCTGGCCAGATGCCACACTTTGGGCAGCCGAGGACAGTAGGCTACACAATCTGCTCTCCGCGGGGAACCCAGGTGGGTGGGCTGCTGTCAAGGGTCCCTTGATGCCCTGAAGCAGGCTGAGGAGTCAGCCACATGTGTGTTCACCCAGCCCAGACCAGCCCAGACCAGCCCTACTCACCCACCAGCCAGACAGCCCTTGGCCTGTCCGCTAACCCATCCCCGGCTGTGACGTGATCATGTGGGACTGGATTGGCAAACACACTTGCTGCTCAAGGGTGCCAGCAGACATCATCGCAGGGCATGGCAGCATGGGGACCAGCCACAAGGCCGGTGTCCCCTTAATCTGATGTGAGCAGCATTACCCCACTTTGGGCAATGCTACTATATGCTGCATCCCTGGCCTTCCCCAGTCGGTGAACATCTGACAGCCGGCAGCCATACAATGGGTTGCATCATGGCCTAAGGCTGCCCAATGTGAGGTAATGCTGCCCAAACTGAGTTAGCATTTCATGTGGCTACACCCTAAATCTCACAGAGCCATAGTTTGATGCGCTAATCACCCATTAATTTTTTCTTCTTGGATTACATTAAATTGGATCACATTAGAGTTCCAAATTATAGAATTGAGTTTTGCTTTTGATTTGTTTTTTTCACTTGTTGGGCTTTGTATTCAAGTAATTGTTCCTTGCCTTTTCATTTGGAAACTAAAAATCATGCCAATAATTTCTCATTCTATGAAGAACTCTTAAAAAAACAATTAGAGAATGGTTAGAAAAGAGATAAAAATCTTTTTATTTATAAAGTTCCTTACACTTCCTGGTCCAAATGCAGAACAGCAAACTGTGGCACTTTTTACACAGGCCGCGGCGACATGGGGTGGGGGTGTGCCGTGGTCCATGTGCGGTGGGCGGCGGAGGGTTCTGACAGAGTGCACACCCATTCCCACACATAGAGGCACCTCTGTTTTTTCTGGTGCCTCCGTGCGTAGGGATGCGTGGATGCGGGAGCGCCCACCCCCACCCCCACAGGATTTACATGGGTGGCACCCACGCTAGAACATCCAAGTTTCCAAACTGTTTCCTAACACCTAAATTCCTAACCCAATTCTGGATGTTCTAGCGTGGGTATCACGCCCCCCGTGTAAAAGGGCCGTAGTGAACAGGAGCGACATAATAAGACCCTCTTAAAATGAAAAGACAAACAGAAATGAAGGGATCTGGTTAAGAAAGAAAGAAAGAAAGAAAGAAAGAAAGAAAGAAAAAAAGAAAGAAGCGTCCTGTGGGTATTCTAAACATGGAGAGACAAGGTTTTCTAAAATACTTAACTTCTGCCTAATTTTCATTGAAGTCAATGGAAAATTTACCATTGGCATTAACAGAAGAACAGCATGTAATATATTAATTAGGAAGGATTCCTCCAGGAGCATTAGAATTCCCTAACATATGGGTCAGCCGCAGTACATACGCTTTTGCCTACTGTCCTCAAGCACACTGGATTTGGCCCATAGGCCAAAGGTTTCCCATGCCTGCTACTGAACTGTACTGTGTGAATTAGAATAATAATATGCTTGAGTACAAGGCTCGAATAACAGGCCTGAAACTTAGCCAATATCAACAGTGTTAAGAGCTATAACTACATCTCCCTACACATTTTAGGCTTAACGATGTGTGGCACGGAAGAGACACAAGGGGCTGCTGTGTCCTGAGAGGGAGTTAAAATGGCCACTGACTCGTCCCAAAATAGCTGCCCCAGAAAGTCAGAGTGTTTTTAGGACGGGGCTCCAGCTGTACAAAAGAGAGCAGCCAAGCCAGCGTAGAAAGAGAGAGGGCTGAGAGGGCTGAGAGGGCTGCAGGGTGTGGCAGTGTGCTGTGCGAAGCAGAACCCTAGAGAGTGCTAGGGTGTGAGGAAAGAAAGCCGGCAGAGTGGCTAGACAGTGTCTAGGTTAAGGAAGGTTAGGAGACAGGAAGGTTAAGAAGGGGTTCTGTGCTAAGCACAGCTAAGGGGCTCCTGCTGAAGTAAGGAGGGGTATCAGAGACTGCTGGGAAAGCAGTTGAAAGCCTGGGAGCCCTTGAGGTGAAACAGGGATGCAGTGGCAGATACAGGCAGAGGTTTTCTGACCTGAATGACTGTTGTAGAGGTGCACTGTGAAATAAAGGACACTATAAGCTAATTCCCTGATTGAGACTGCTGATTGGGTCTTAATTCTGCAGCAACTTACCACCTGGCGACCCCACCCAGTGACAGATGCACTTAATATCATTCTTGCCACAAGATCGTGCACCTCCTGATTACTTTCCTTACATATGAGCAATTATCTTGCCACTGAGACAGAAATAAGTTGGAAATACAGTTGGCTGTGTTTAATCAAGGCACTTGATAATCAGGCTAGCTATTTAAATGGGATACAGCTCTGGGAAAGGTTCTTCTCAATTCTAAAATTGTGAGCAACTTCTTTCTCCTTTAATTGGGACAGCTGCTTAGTCAGAGTGGTTTGTTGTCGTTTAAAAAAACCAAAACCATCTCTTGATGTCCCGAGAGGCTTTTCCTGTATTCCCAATGGGTCATTTGCATTATGTGGAAGAGACATGACAACTCCCTCTTTCCTTCTCCACCCAAAGTATATAACTATAAATAAAAACAAGCATTTTTGCAAAATTAGAATGAAAATTTACAAAGAAGTGCCTCAGTGGCTGTACCATCTCCAAAACTGCATTGAGACACGCACAATGCTCTCTCCAAGCTTCCATGGTTACTTTGCCAAGCCAAAGAAAATGGGATTAGTGGTTGGAAAGTCTGCAGAGATATGGAGGCCAGAGCAGGATTCTCTAGGATACAGACATGGGAATTCAAGTAGCTCTCATGACCATATGCATCCCCTGAGGTAGCTTGGAATGTTTCAGATGGTGGCTCTATTTTGTGATGAATCCAATAGCCCTGCCTCATTTCATCCCTACACCCTTGAAAGTGTTGCAAGTAGAAAGTCAAGTAAAGTCAACATATAGCCCAGCAGAGCAAGGGTTAAGTGGAATCTCCCTAACTTTTTCCAAAGCACAGCTGAACCCCCCCTTACAAGCCAGGAATAGAACTAACCAGGGCAAGATTTGGCTTTTTATTTTTAAATAAATAAATTAGTTTTTGAGAAAACCAGTGATTATTACAAAACCCAAGTGCTAGTAGCATTGCTTCATATGTTTTACAGCATTTAATAAAATAGCCTGTGTCTCCCTCAGAATACTGTTGTAAGCAGCTGAGCAAATTGTGGTCCTCCACGCACCTTAATGGCATTTCTCAATTTGTCTATCTATCTGTAGCTTCATAGCTTTCCAACACTGCATCCAGTCTCTTCCAAAATTTCAGGGATTGCTATAAGCATCTATGGGTACAACTGTATTGATTTTGATGAAAAACAGGGGGGAAAGGAAGTGATTTTTCAGGGTAATTGAAATATGGATCATGTAAAGGTAAATTGATAAGTAAATACTACCATAGAACTGGTGTGGCGTAGTGGATAAGGTGCTAGACCTGATCTTGGGAAGCCAGAGTTCAAATCCTGCCCTAGCCATGAACTTGCTGGGTGGCCTTTGGCAAGTTACAGCCTCTCAGCTTCAGTTCCCCATCTGTAAAATGGGAATGTGTGTCTGTCTGTGTTTCCCCTCACCCTTGTCCATCTTTGATTGTAAGCCCACTGGGCAGGGACCTTTCTCCAAAATCTGCAGAGTATGCTTAGTAACACTATAGAGAGGAGTAGAATATGTGGTGTGGGTTTTTCCCACATAAGAATAGAAAGTATACATTTTGTATCAGCTATAAGAGGCTACTGCATAGACAATGCAATGTACTCACAGAGATACAATGACTATCAGAGGCTAGAATATATCGCTTTGGTCTTTCAAGGCAAATTTGGTATTTATTCAGTTGCTAGTTGGGGAAGCCAAATGCAGACCATCCCCTATCTTGCCAAATGCTTTTCCACATACTCAGAAATTTGAATAGTTTGCCAAAAACACCACACAGAGTGTTTATAAAGGCTAATCACCATTCAAAACCCCGTCACAGTGAAACTGCTTTTGGACTACAAAACAGCTGTAATCCGTCAACGAGTGATGCACAACTGCCTGCACTATGTGAACTCTGCTACAATACAAACAATCTATTCAAGATTTCCAGGACGCCTTACAGTTGTCCATGCTATAGGAGCTTTGCCCCAATGTGAAGATAGGTTTGCCCTGAGTCCAGTTACCAGTGGAAACAAAACATAAAATAGGAAATTGCTTCAACAAGAGAGAGAGAGAGAAAAAAAACAGCTGAGAATCTTCCTGAATATTTTGTTAGCCTAAAAAGTTACCGCAAGTTGAAATAGTTGCCCCCCCAAAAAAAATCATGAGTGCAGCACAAGTTTAGACTGGGGTGACACTCAGCGGGTGGTAGATGCTTCCCATGAGAACAAAAAGAAGAGTTTCTTGCCTCAGGAATTCTATAAGCCAGTTTCATAAACGGTCTTACAGATGTAAAAGATAAAAATTGGTCACTGCCAATCTATAATTGTTCAGGGTCTCAGCCTCACTTAAATGGCTCAGATTCAAAATCAGGTAGCTAGTGAACAAAGAGATTTTTGAAATCAGAATTCACCATTGTCTTAAGTTTCTTGGTTCCCGGAAGTTCCTGCATCATCTCTGGGTTCTAGTTCTGTATCTGTCATGGTCTCCAAGGTCGGCTGGGAGTGCCCTCTTGCAAGTAAGAAACTCTGCCTTTGAGGTTTCCCAGAAGGACACGCAAAGAGGCATTCTCAGTGGTGGCCCCACAATTATGGAACTCCCTCCCCTGGAAGATCCATCTAAGTCCAAGCCTGCTCATCTTCCAGAAGCGATACAAGACCTTTTTGTTTGGCCAGGTGTTCTGCAGATGGGAATAGGGTTGGGTTGGGTGGAGGAGTTAGGGAAGGGTTTGGGAGGGAGCATTATAGGAATTTGTAAAGATGTTTTTATATTATGTAAGCTGCCCTGAGAATTAATGGCAAGGGCAGGATACAAATTGGAATAAACAAACAAAGAGTTTGAAGCTTGGACTTTACTGTGTATCAGGGGAAACAACTCTGGAAGCTTATGCTATCTGGACTTTAGAGGGGGCCTCTTCAAGCAGCGTGAGCACTGCTAGGAACTTTTCAGAGTAGGCGGGAGAGGGAGGGGGTCAGCACTCTGACTCAGCCCACTCTGAAAGTTTTCCACTGACGCTAAGGCCGCTTGCCAAGGGAAGGAGGTTGTCAGAGTGGGCAGTGGTGGAGTACTGGCCCCACCAACTCTCAAGTCTTCCTTCCTAGTGGGGTTGCTGCCACTCCAGGGAGTCTTGCTGGGATCCAGGGCAGCACTACAACTTTTATGGGAGAAGGCCAAGGCTGGCCAGTAGCCTTGGGAGGACTGCTGGTTAGGGAAACCCAACCCCATGTCCTTGTGGTGGTGGGGGAGGAGGGAGGCATAATTGGGACATGAGCTGGAACCCACCACAACCTTGCTCTGCCACAAATTTACAGAGCACCGGACTATGAAGCGGACTCTCCTCTCTGCTTTTCAAGTCCTAGTTTTGGCTTCAGAATGCCCCAATGACTCTGGCTCTGGAGGGTAGCAGGCAGAACAATGTTGGTTGTTCCATACCTGGTTTTACACCTATATGGCCTCTGGGACTGAATGTCTCTATGCTGAGCTCAGCAGAACAGCATATGAAACAAAGATTTCATCAGATTTCTTTTCTTACCCTTTCACAAAAGGCATGTCCACCACACCTTGCCTTCAGAGGTATTGAATTCTCAGAAATGTTATCCTCTCAGGGTGGATATCTGGCATTGTTAGATCTCCTTCCGATGACAGGATGAGAGGAAAACAGCCAGAGATTCTTTGTTTTCTAATCTTGAGGAGTGAAATTCAGCATTCTCTTTATTGAGGAACTTTTTGCAAATGAAANCAGGGTAATTGAAATATGGATCATGTAAAGGTAAATTGATAAGCAAATACTACCATAGAACTGGTGTGGTGTAGTGGATAAGGTGCTGGACCTGATCTTGGGAAGCCAGAGTTCAAATCATGAACTTGCTGGGTGGCCTTTGGCAAGTTACAGCCTCTCAGCTTCAGTTCCCCATCTGTAAAATGGGAATGTGTGTCTGTCTGTGTTTCCCCTTGTCCATCTTTGATTGTAAGCCCACTGGGCAGGGACCTTTCTCCAAAATCTGCAGAGTATGCTTAGTAACACTATAGAGAGGAGTAGAATATGTGGTGTGGGTTTTTCCCACATAAGAATAGAAAGTATACATTTTGTATCAGCTATAAGAGGCTGCTGCATAGACAATGCAATGTACTCACAGAGATACAATGACTATCAGAGGCTAGAATATATCGCTTTGGTCTTTCAAGGCAAATTTGGTATTTATTCAGTTGCTAGTTGGGGAAGTCAAATGCAGACCATCCCCTATCTTGCCAAATGCTTTTCCACATACTCAGAAATTTGAATAGTTTGCCAAAAACACCACACAGAGTGTTTATAAAGGCTAATCACCATTCAAAACCCCGTCACAGTGAAACTGCTTTTGGACTACAAAACAGCTGTAATCCGTCAACGAGTGCTGCACAACTGCCTGCACTATGTGAACTCTGCTACAATACAAACAATCTATTCAAGATTTCCAGGACGCCTTACAGTTGTCCATGCTATAGGAGCTTTGCCCCAATGTGAAGATAGGTTTGCCCTGAGTCCAGTTACCAGTGGAAACAAAACATAAAATAGGAAATTGCTTCAACAAGAGAGAGAGAGAGAAAAAAAACAGCTGAGAATCTTCCTGAATATTTTGTTAGCCTAAAAAGTTACCGCAAGTTGAAATAGTTGCCCCCCCAAAAAAAATCATGAGTGCAGCACAAGTTTAGACTGGGGTGACACTCAGCGGGTGGTAGATGCTTCCCATGAGAACAAAAAGAAGAGTTTCTTGCCTCAGGAATTCTATAAGCCAGTTTCATAAACGGTCTTACAGATGTAAAAGATAAAAATTGGTCACTGCCAATCTATAATTGTTCAGGGTCTCAGCCTCACTTAAATGGCTCAGATTCAAAATCAGGTAGCTAGTGAACAAAGAGATTTTTGAAATCAGAATTCACCATTGTCTTAAGTTTCTTGGTTCCCTGAAGTTCCTGCATCATCTCTGGGTTCTAGTTCTGTATCTGACTTGAGACCCTCAAGTATCTGAAGAACCGACTCTTCCCTCGTGTTCTGTCATGGTCTCCAAGGTCGGCTGGGAGTGCCCTCTTGCAAGTAAGAAACTCTGCCTTTGAGGTTTCCCAGAAGGACACGCAAAGAGGCATTCTCAGTGGTGGCCCCACAATTATGGAACTCCCTCCCCTGGAAGATCCATCTAAGTCCAAGCCTGCTCATCTTCCAGAAGCGATACAAGACCTTTTTGTTTGGCCAGGTGTTCTGCAGATGGGAATAGGGTTGGGTTGGGTGGAGGAGTTAGGGAAGGGTTTGGGAGGGAGCATTATAGGAATTTGTAAAGATGTTTTTATATTATGTAAGCTGCCCTGAGAATTAATGGCAAGGGCAGGATACAAATTGGAATAAACAAACAAAGAGTTTGAAGCTTGGACTTTACTGTGTATCAGGGGAAACAACTCTGGAAGCTTATGCTATCTGGACTTTAGAGGGGGCCTCTTCAAGCAGCGTGAGCACTGCTAGGAACTTTTCAGAGTAGGCGGGAGAGGGAGGGGGTCAGCACTCTGACTCAGCCCACTCTGAAAGTTTTCCACTGACGCTAAGGCCGCTTGCCAAGGGAAGGAGGTTGTCAGAGTGGGCAGTGGTGGAGTACTGGCCCCACCAACTCTCAAGTCTTCCTTCCTAGTGGGGTTGCTGCCACTCCAGGGAGTCTTGCTGGGATCCAGGGCAGCACTACAACTTTTATGGGAGAAGGCCAAGGCTGGCCAGTAGCCTTGGGAGGACTGCTGGTTAGGGAAACCCAACCCCATGTCCTTGTGGTGGTGGGGGAGGAGGGAGGCATAATTGGGACATGAGCTGGAACCCACCACAACCTTGCTCTGCCACAAATTTACAGAGCACCTGACTATGAAGCGGACTCTCCTCTCTGCTTTTCAAGTCCTAGTTTTGGCTTCAGAATGCCCCAATGACTCTGGCTCTGGAGGGTAGCAGGCAGAACAATGTTGGTTGTTCCATACCTGGTTTTACACCTATATGGCCTCTGGGACTGAATGTCTCTATGATGAGCTCAGCAGAACAGCATATGAAACAAAGATTTCATCAGATTTCTTTTCTTACCCTTTCACAAAAGGCATGTCCACCACACCTTGCCTTCAGAGGTATTGAATTCTCAGAAATGTTATCCTCTCAGGTTGGATATCTGGCATTGTTAGATCTCCTTCCGATGACAGGATGAGAGGAAAACAGCCAGAGATTCTTTGTTTTCTAATCTTGAGGAGTGAAATTCAGCATTCTCTTTATTGAGGAACTTTTTGCAAATGAAAGGGTGCATCTGCCTTACCTATTATTTAGACTGGTGGCTTCACCCTTCAGCATTCTCAGTCCAATACATTTCTCTCATCATAAAAATCACTTGAAAAAACAATTCATTCTCTATCTTACATACAGCAATTAAGACAAAGCTTGCGAGGATTAACATCTGACTACTGAAACTTACTTGTGAATCATCCCAAGCATCTGCCATTGCAATATTAAATACAAGCATCTCAGTCTTAACTAAACACCTACAGTGTTTTCTTGATAAGATAAAATTTGCCCCAATGAATGTAAGAAAATCCACATTTGTAGAGCATGTGCCAGTGATGTCTCATTCTTCGTGCCGTGCAAAAAGTTAATACATTCTTTACAAATGATTTAATGTTGCACTAACTGTTTACAGACAATTGACTCATGATTTGGGTATTAACTGCAAAAGCTAAACACACTACAAGAAAGTTACAAGAATCACCTCGGAAAGGTCAAGAAATAAAAAGTGTTCCCATGCTCATGACAACTAGCTAGATCATGACTAATTATACTCTAAATATAAGTACAAACACATGCAGCTGAACAGTGTGATAGTGTTATTTACTATGAGAGCTGTAACGTTCCAATATTGGTGAGTCAAGATTGACAGCCTTCTTGCCATGTTAATTCTTTAAGTGTACTATATAACATTAGCATTTAGATTCTGAACACATCTTGAGATGAATGGGGTGGGGGAAAGATGAGTTTCACATTTTGCAAAATGAATTTTTGCACAATTAATTTTGAGCTCATGAAAAGGATGCTGTATATTAAATAAACATTCTTAACACAATGTATTGTATGAAACATCCATTTCAGCAATGTTTTGCACATACACATACAATGTTTACACATATACAAACCTCAAAGTGAAATCCTTGCTCTTCTACAGTCAATAGCAAAATATCAATTGGTTTTCAGCTTTAGTCCTTGATTACCAAAACAAAAAATGTTACAGTTTAAAATAACGTTAAATGCACAACAGTTTTTAAAACTAAAAACTTTCCTCTTCAAAAACATCACAAAATCATTTTGACTCTAGCTTAAACTCCAAAAAAAATACAAATTCATTACAATTACAATTAAAAAAACATTCAACTCCATACATTGCAACAAGACATTATTTATTTATTTATTTATTTACATTTATTTGCTGCCCCCTCATGCCCATGGCATCTCGGGGCAGCTTATAACACCAATAAAAACAATTTAAGACATCAACACAATTTAAAAACATCT
>QEPC01001726.1:481434-501359 GCA_003113815.1 Sphenodon punctatus
GGGGGGCTTGTAAAACAGAGTAAGGATCGGGCCCAGCCACCATGGAACCCAGCAGAAAGTAGGTCACTCATGTGAAATACCAGCCTGAACCTGGGGGAAGAGATGATAAAGGAAAATGCCTAGAGTAAAGTATGGGGCCATTAAGAGGCATTCTTCCTATTCAGTAGATTTTCTCCCAGACTCTAGTCTGCCCTTTTTGCTTTTTCCTCCATCCCCTGAACTCCGCTGGATCCGTGGGCTGCCTGTCCCGTCTCAACAGGCCAGGAAAGGTAACTGCAGGTCCAGACTTTCCCAAGCCAATTGGGGAAGCCCTTTTTCCCTCCCTGTCTCTTTCTCTCTCCCTATCACGTTCTCTTGCTCCCCCCTCGCTGAGCCAACACCGGAATACCCCCCCCCTCTTCTCCTGCCATCCCCGCAAGCCACCTGTGTTTTAAACCCCACCAGCCAGACCAGGGCTGTGTTTCTCTGTGTTATATACCAATAAACCTGTTGTTTTTGGATACCTGTCTCTTTCTCTCTCTTTCTATTTGGGGAGGGTACATAAACTGGCTGTAGTGCGTACTGTCCTCAGCTTGATCCCTTGAACACAGGGACACCCCCCCCCCATTTTGATTCCCCTAAATTTAAAGATAGAGCAGATATTGGGGAACCAACCCCCCAATAATCTCACATGGCAGGGGGTCTCGTGTTAACATGGGGGCTGGCAATTGTCATCCCTACAAAAAAGGTGACCGATTTACAAAAAAGGTGACAGATGAGCTATAGCTCCCCCGGAAACTATAGACCTATAAGTTTACTTAGCGTAATCAGCAAATTATATGCCAAGCACCTGTAATTAAAATTAGAGGATTGGATAGCCCTGGAAAATATACTGCGCGATGAGCAGGCAGGATTTAGAGCGGGCCGCTCTGTAATTGATCACTGCTTTGTAATTACCCATTTGATAGGAAAATATGTGGTAACTCAGGGGGTTTTGTATGAGGCATTTATCGATTTGTAGGCCACTTTCGATTTAGTTCCATGGGAGCGGTTATTGTATAAATTGTATTGTACTTCTATAGAGGAAGTACAGGAACTGTATAAAGACACATTTCTCAGGGTATGTCTAGATGCTAGGTTTTTTTTTTAATCAGACTCAGTCAATACCTTTGTGGGGGTTAGGCAGGGATGTATCCTAGCTCCTACCTTATTTAACTTATACCTAAATGACCTTGTGGATCATTTAACGGTCCCTTCGAACTATCCCCCTTCTCTTGGTAATTCAGTTATAGTATGTCTTTTATATGCTGATGATGTCGTCCTTTTGTCCTTAACTCAGGTGGGTTTGAGAAGACCATTAAAACTCTCTCAGCGTTTTACCAGAAGAACTTGTTAACAATTAATTATGAAAAGACAAAAGTCCTGGTATTTGCCAAAAGGAGGATTCAGCATAGATGGTACACAGATATCAAACTGAACAGGTTAAACATTTTTGTTACCTTGGTATTACCCTTCAGGCCTCTGGTAGTTTGTCGGTATACATACAGGCTAACATAGCCCAGGCTAATAAAAGTGCCTCTGCTATTGTACGCTTCTTTAGGACTAGAGGTGGGAATTTGGTTGCCCCAGCCTTTAGAGTTTTTAGGGCTAAGTGTCTATCCCAGCTACTGTTTGGAGTGCAGCTACGGTCCCCTGGAAACACCGATGTGCTAAAACATGTCCAACAGAAATTCCTCAGGGCCCTGTTGTTAGCCCCCCACTGTGTACCAAATGTAGTTTTGTGCTTAGAATGTGGCTTCCTTCCGGTTGTAGCCAGGGTGTGGTGTCTGACTATATCTCGTATTGGTTACGCTTGTTATTCTCCCTAGTTTCCCATATCGCTGCTAGTCTTGCAAGATAAAAAGCTCTGTCGCTGGCTGTCTTTAGATCAAGCCAAGGTTCAATTCTTAGGTTTTTCCTCCACGTTTTTGATCCCTTTGGGGTACAAGGGGGCCAAAAAGTAGTTAGACAACAATTATTAGATGTGGCCCACCAGGCTGACATAACTAGAATTAGCTCTTCGTTAACAACTGTTTATTCTTCTTATATTATGAATCCATTACCCGTGGCAATGTCGTATTTGGCCACCTTGGGGAATTTAAATTTATGGAAAGTTTTTGCCTGGGCAAGGTTTAACTCTTTCCCATCTGTAGTCCTTGAGGGGTGATACAAGGGGATACCTTATTCAGATTGTACCTGCCTATGTGGTATGGGGCTGGTGGAGTCCGTGGCACAAATATTATATTGTGAGTTCTACTGATACCTCCAGGCATGTTTAATTGTCCCTATTACTATCAAATGTCCGGGTAGGGGAGCTGATTATACGCACAGCTATTATTGAATGATAAATGCCCTTATATCACTCTCGGTAGCTATGTTTTTGGCCACAGTCGTTAAGCAGCAGTTGATAATTGTGAATTATTAAGGAAAGAGGCCCCCCTCCCCTTGGCTTCAATTATTCCTTTTGATTTTAGTAATTATGGTTTTATTTTTTTAAGTAATGTGCTGACATGTTACTTTGCGTTGTGTGTGTGGAATGTTAAGCTTTGTATACATTTTAATGGGCTTTGGCTATACAATAAACTAAACTTACTAAAATAGCTAACAAGACCTCTAAGCACTACAGCAGTACAAATAGACAACAGAGGTGTGGTATATGGAAGCCAGAATGCTCACAAAAAAGTGAAAGAATACAAATGTTCAAATCCAAGTAGCCATTTCCTCCAATAAAATATAGTATTGCAGGAGGCTTCTCATACACAAATATCTGTATAGCTGCTTCCATTTAATTATCCACATGGAACAAATCCATGCAGACCACCATCACTTTGGCTTATGATGTACTTGTAGGATTTCAGGCTGCATAAGCTATTATATATTATTAATATCTTGTGTGTCTATACACACACACAAACTCTTATAGTTATGTATACGATTTAACATATATACGTTAAATATACCTAGGATATACCTTTCTGAATAAAATTAACTTGTGTACAGAAGAACGTAAATAACCTGCCTAATGTCACAGTAAATTGAGTCAGAGCCCTAGAAAGAATCCAAGAATCCTGGCTTACAGTCTCCTTCCTATTATTCAGTGACCAATATGGAATTGCTAAAAATACTGCCAGTTCTTTTTCATAGAGATCCTAGCCATGTATAATCTGGAGCATGGTTTCTTAATTAAACCAAGGCTATAACACTCATTAACTGAAAGGAGTTTCACTAACAGGTTACCAATAGTTAATTAGTGAAGCAGCGCTAGGAACACCAGGTTTATATGTTTCGAACTGTAATCAGCTACGATTTTTAGAAAATATTTTTCCAAGAGAAGGTTTAACAGTGGGTATTTTCAGACGTTACAAGATCACAGTCAACCACAGTGAACCACGGTCAATTTAGCTGCGGGGCCAAAGCACCCTGAACGTGTTTGGCGGCCGCCAGATGTTCACCATGCTCAATACCCACATGGGGTCAGTTTCAACCACGCTTCCCGGGCTCCCTGCGGGACGAGCTCCGAAAGCGTGGTCAAAGCGATTCCCGCCGGGAAACAACAAAAAGTAACGTCTGGACGGCAATCACTGGCCGGGATAAAAGAAAATCATTCCCAGCCGGGGTCAAAGCATGCAGCGTCGCTGCCAGGCAACTGGCAACAACACAGACCGGGGAGGGAGATTTAAAGGGCAATCAGCAGCAGGGAAAGGTGGCGGGATGGAGCGAGGAGGAGGAGAGCGGCGGGAGGGAGAGCGAGGGAGGAGGAGGCAGTGGCAACAGTGGAGGGAGCGCAGGTGCAGCCGGGACAGGCCGCCCCGGGGGAGGAGGCGCCCCGGAAACGGGTAAGGGAACCCATGGGAAGGGGAACAGGGAGCACAGGGGCAGCCAGGGGGTGGGGGGAGGGCCCAGAGAGGGAGCAGAACGGAACCCTAGCAGTAAAACACCCCTCCATGCCGCCCACAGACACGGAAACGGGCCCGGGTGGACAAGCCCCCGGAGGACACAGGCCCAACCCAGGCGGAGGAGGAGACGGAGGTGGTGGTGGTGGAGGACAAGGAGGAGGAGGAACCACAGGGGAGAAGGGCCTACCACAGAGGGGGCCAGTGGGGACTGTGGGAGACCCTGGACTTCATACGGATCTGTGGGACCCTGGAGTACCAGCTGGAGCTCTCCCTCGACCAGCGTAATGAACATGTCTACCGCGCCTTAGTGAGGGACATGGAAGGGGCAGGGCACCATCGGACCGTCAGACAATGCCGCTCAAAGGCCAAAGAACTCAAGAGGGGGTACAAGGCCATCCGGGACAATAACGCGCAGTCCGGTCATGGAGCCCGAACCGCCCCCTTCTACGATGCCCTGGACCACATCCTTCATATGAAGGGGTCCATCGTTGCCCCACGCCTATTGGAGTGTGCTGTGGTCCAGGGCAGGGAACGGGCTGAGGTACCCCCTCCGCTTGCCACCCCACAGGAAGGCACCGGCTCCAGGGCCCCGGAAATCCAGGAGGAATGCCCCAGGACCTCCGGCACCAGCAGCCCCCCCCGGAGAGCTGCCCCAACAGTCAGCTCCCCCAGGCTGGGCAGGTGTAGTCCGAGGCCGGCACCCTCGTTACCCTCAGCCAGTGGTCCCAGGGGGAACACTCCGGCATGGAGGGGCAGGCCTTGGAGGGATCGGAGACTGACATCGAGGGTAAGTGAGCAGCCAGGGGGAGGGGGGAAGGGCCGGGCCCAGCGCCCAGGCAGCAGCAGGAGCCAGCAGGTGAGGCACTGGAAGGGGGAGGCTCAGGGGGGGAAGGGGCCGGGAGAAACCCCCTGCTGGGCCTCCGAGACCTGGGCCCATCCCGGGCGCACGGTTCGATAACTGACCACCCCTCTGTAATCCTGCAGGGCAGCCAGGGCACCCACGGTCACCTGGGCCCGTCCCCCCAGCACAATGGATGAGGGAGCACCGGGCACGGGTCCACCGCCAGAGAGAGGACCAGGCGGAGGAGATAGTCCGGACCTCAGCAGACCAGGGGGAGCGGATGATTGCGGCCATGGACAGGATGGAGGCAGCCATAGAGCGGTCCCTGGAGCGGGCGGAGGCAAGGGACCAGAGGCTCCAGGCGGAGGTGCGCCTGGAGCAGAGGCACAGCGCCGCGAGCACAGCAGGCAGGTGGAGGCTCTCGGGCAGCTGGAGCGCTCCATCGATGTCATGGTGCGGGAGCACTCCGCTAAAATGGACAGGTCCCACGACATTGGGATCTCCCTGCTCCTGCATGCTGGCACGCTATGTGCCTATGTCATAGCTCCAGACCTCCCCCCCCCCCGGCCGCACAGCCTGTCCCGGACCCCTGGCACCCCCTACCCAGCCCCCCCTTTGCCCGGTGTGCCTTGTGTGCGGTCCGGTCCCGCGTGTCTTCCCTTCCAGTCCAGTCCCATGTGTGTGTGTGTGTGCCCAGGTGTGTGCTTGTGCTGTGTGTTCCGCTGTGCCCCCGTTGTCTGTGTGTCTGTTTTGTGTGTGGTACCCGGGCTGCTCTTCTCCCTCCTCCCTTCCTGTTTCCCTTGTGTGGGCGTTCCCTTATGTGCCTTCTGGCTTAGTTTTCCCTCGGGCGGCCATGTCTGTGTCCCACCCCTTCCCGGTGGATTCTGGGTGTTTTGATCACGGCCGGGAATCGGTGTCACGTCTGTTGCGCTGCCCCGGCCCGTGATCTGGCGGCCCAATTCCCTGCTGTGGTCCTGGTCCCGTAACGTCTGTTCAGGGCCTTTTTTGACCACGGGGGGTGGTTGTTTCATTCACCCCCACCGGGGATTCACTGTGGTGAATCGGTCCAGGGTCTGAAAATACCCAGTGACATCTTAGGAGAAATAAAACATCCTGTATTCCCATTACTTTTTTGAAGTAAAAAGCAGGTATCATTAATTGTCGTTATAAGTCAACAGTAGCTAAATTAAGAAAACTTGCTACTAATTAGGTTTCACTCTGTGACTGCAATGTTCTTAAATATTTTTATACACGTACAGTTAAGACAAAATACTTTGTGTGATCAGCAAGATAAATTTTGCCCTGTACTTCAGATTAAAAAAGTCACATTTTTGGACTAATTCTTTCAAGCACAACCAGTTTCTTCACAGTTGGATAAAGGCAACGGTGTTCTTAGTTGGTGACACTTGAAAGCTGAATTTACTACTACTGGGCCAATCTCACTTGGAAAACAAACTGCTACACTACACACAGAAAAAACAACTGACAAAATAACTATCCAGTGAATTTATGATGAAACTGCTTTATTACATATTTTCTCCAAAACTAGTTTCAGCAAAGCCATTACAGAAATAGATTTAGAGTTACAATCCAATGATGCATTTTTGGGCACATTTTACAACATAAGTAATGGATCCCATAGGGTAAACTTGTACATGGTAAAGGGAATGGATGTCCCCCTTAAATTTTTAAAAGCTGAAATGATCATCTTCAGCTCTGGTTCGTATCCTCACTCAGCCCTCCCCAAACCACTCAGTTCTCTCCAAATACTTGCATTTCATTCCATTTACTATTCTGTCTGTACATACATTGTAGTTAACAGTCAAAAAAAGATATGATTAAGTATTCTCACCATGCTAAACAACAACTATTCTTCATCCCTGGAATTAAATAAAATGAATTAGTTGTGAGAATGTCTCCTTCTTGTCATCATGGAGTATTTATCAACAGAAACACAGTGCAATGCATCAGTGAGGTGTTTCTCTTCCTTTTCTAAAAATAGCAGCTATAAGCTAGAGTTTATCATCCCCATTCCTTGGCACTCAATAATGTAGGTATCTTTAGTGGAATCTTCATCTTCTGATTTTGTGACAGTAAATTTGGCCTGAAAACCAAGAGGATGATAAAAAAACAAAAACAAAAAAAACAGTATTAGAAAAGTTTAAAAATGTAAAAAAGTCCAGGGGTGAAATACTTGTCCTGCAAAAGCCAAAGGGAGCTTTGCTGTTGCCTTCAATGGAATCAGGATTTCACCCCAGATGTCCAAAACATTTATTCTAATTAGCTGAACAGAGGATATAACATGATTTAACAAATTACATTCAAATATGAAAGCTGCAAAAGAATCTAACCAATGTTAAATTCAAATTTAAACTCGCCATTTTACTCATTAGCTTTGTAGGTGTGTGGCTGTAACCAGTACCAACTGTGGTGTTGGAGATTCCTGTCCAGAATCATGTGTCTGTCTGTCTGTGACTGTCTGACTGACACACACACACACCTAAAGGCCATCACAGGCTGATGCTGGAAGCCTGCCCACATGCTAAACCAAACATCAGAAGTGCACTGATAGAATTCTGTACCAATTTTTGTACTCACCTTCGTTAGCTGTTCTGCAAAATGAATTGCAGTTTGTGTATGAAGTGTAATTGGTCCAGTTTTCACCTTTGAGACCCCTTTGGCTAAAGCCATGAAAATGATCAGCTTCAGAGAAAAAAAATATAAACGGTTGTTGTACGTACATAACAAGTCAATGGCAAAAGTCTGAAAGCAGCAGATACAACAAATGAAAAGCAAGACTTAAAACCAAACTGGACTGATTTTCCTATCCTACTCATATTACTACTCCATATTTAAGTAAGATTGCAACTCAGTTTCCATTAGAATTCTGATTTGGGTCCCCATGTCTGAAAAATCTGCAAGTTTAAAATTCTGATGTGCATAATGGGGCTAAAGATGGAATTGGGGGGGGGGGGGGGATTGTACTCCCATCCTGGGGAACTAACAAAGGCTACAAGAGAGATGCACGTGATCTATAATGCACCTCTCCAGCTGCTCTCATCTGCTGCCATGCCTGACTCCTGCAAGCTTCATGTGGAGTGCTAGCATTCCCTAATATTTTGGCTCCTCATCATGGGCTGCCATTTCTAGCATAACTCTGTAGTGGCCCACTCTCAATGACTTTTCTAGGACTTGTGGGGCTGTGACTTCAGTAAGTTGCCTACAACCCTAAGCACTCATAGTAAATATGGCTCTGGGAGTCCTCCCCTGCCCAAAGCCTCTCAAAGTTAGGACTATCTTGTTTATTTTTATTTGAATGTGGCTTTGACGACTGCTGTTCTGTAAACACACCTTAGTTTTAAAACTCTTGGCTTTCTGTGGGTTCCCCCACCCTACCTTTTTGGCTCTCTTTTACATGGGCCTCTCCCACTCACGAACACACAGAAATCTGCATGTTCATGAGTAGGAGAGGCCGATGTGAAGGATGCGGTGCGCACACGTGTGGTGAGTGGAGGTACATGCACGCTCCCGCCTAACATGCATCCCCACGCACGGACACTGGTCCGTGTGTGGGGATGCGTGTGCGGCCGTGTGCATGGCCCGCCCACCCACTGGCATGTCCTCGTGCCCCTCACCTGGTGGCGCCATTTAAAAACGGCCTTAGATTGTTTGTTGCAAGCCCTGATACATACTTTCTACTTTAACTTCATCTTCAGTCCGGTGTTAGATCCTTACCTGGTCTTGCAAATAATCATCGACAGCTCCACCATGTCTAAGATTTCCAAGTAGCATCTCTGCAGCTTCAATTCCAACTTTGTCAGAATTTTTACCTAGAGAAAACATTCAGGAGCATGTATGAAGTTCTTAAACATTCCTGAACCATTAATTATTAAAGAACATAAAAATAAATGGAGACACAATGAATTACACCCTTATTGTACCACTCTTGCTTCAAATAGTCACTTGGCAATAATTCTCTGAGAACTTTGATCCATGTCATCCAACAAAGGTTGACTGGAACAGCATATTCAGCATCTATTTCACCAGCCTAGCCCTTACTGCACTTTAGCTAACACTCCTTCAGAAACAAGGTTCCAGTTAAAGCAGATTCCTATCTACAGTTCTTCAATACGTATCGTGTAAGAGAAAACCTAGTTCAGAGGGAAAATGATCAGGCATGTTTTTTTTTTTGTTTTGTTTTTGTTTTTTTTTTAAAAAGCACACAGGAAGCATTCTCAGGTCAATTCAATTGGTTGGACTAGATGACTCTTTAAGGCCTTTCCAGCCCTAAAATTCTGTTATATGTAACAATGTATTAAAATAAGTTGATAAAGTCACAGATGGGGTCATGCAACATTTAATTATACTGCAGAGAATGTGAGTTGAGAGTGTATGATGATTTACTAGGAACACTCCTAAACAAAGGTGGGTTTTTGGTTGTTTTTTTTTTTAATATGAAAGTTTAAAATTCTGCCGAACAAAACTCTGTGGCTTTCTATTGACCATGGCTGTTTTTACACAGATGGCCCTGCTCCCGCTTGGTGTTAGGGTGGATGTGCAGCGGGGAGGGGAGGCACATTTGTGTAAATGGCCGGCAGTGGTGGGGGGATGGGTGTCCACTCAGGTGTTCACCCGCGTAAACACTGACCGGGATGGGTGGGGGTGCGTGCGCACTCCCACGCAACACCCAACTCCACCCACGGAGCCCTCCAGAAAACCAGAGGCGGCCCCGTGTGTGGAGGTGGGTGTGTGTCTGTGTAAAAGGCCACACCCCCACCTCCACCCACCATGGCAAAACACCCCACCCCCCCAACCTCCGTCTGTGTAAAAAGGCCTTACATCACTAAACAAGATCTGATGGAAAACAAAATGCACAATCCAGGCTTATTGAAAGCAACGATGCTGCACCTCTTTCACTTGCTATATTGAGGGATAAAACCACATATAAATGGCTGGTTTTAGTGCAGGTCAAAGTAAACACATTCGTTTTTTCTGCTGCAGCCCTTTTATCGCTAGGATATAAGCCTAATAGGGTTATTATAAAGCAAATAAATGACCTCTATCGTCAAGCTGAGAGTGCTTTGACAAATTCTGTACCTTCTCTTGCCTTTTATGCCCCTATAAAGAACACAAATTTATTTTTAATGGCTTACTTTAAAATCTTAAAGACGGTGAATGCTTGCCTAATGTTTGCAAGGGCTAGGTTTAATGCTCTTCCCTCTAAAGTCCTCAAGGAACTATTTCAAAATAATTTCTTATGCAGATAGAACCTGTATTTGTGGCTCTAAACAGGTGGAATCGTTGACCCATATTTTATTTCAGTGTTCCTCATACAGTAAATTACGAGCTCAGTTAATTCAGGCTGTTTTAGATGGATCACCTGGCCGCTCTGAGGAAACTTATGTTTTGATATTGCTTTCTGATAAGTATGTAACTCTGCGGGCTGGGAAACGTCTGAAAGCAGCTATGAAATATTGAAGGTTACATTTGAAATCTTCTAAATAAGGCTGAGCTATGGTAATTTTCACCATTAATGTAAGGATTCACTGTATTTTGTTGTGGGATGCTAAATATTATGCGTCTTTTTATATTTAATCATTTTATGTTTTGAAGAATATTGTAATGGGTTTATGCCACACAATAAAGTTTTGCTTGCTTGCTTTCTTTCTTGCTTGATTGACTGAAAGCAACGACGCACCACTAAACAAATTATACTTCCAAGAGTATACTTGTTTCTGGAAGATAAAGCTGCATTTAGAAAAGTAAGTTATTCTTTTCACGTCTCATACCTCTTTTACCAAGTGATGATCCAGCCAACAAACAACCCGTTGAAGTCTCAGCAACAATGCTAAACAGAAAATGTAAGTATATTACATGTTAAACATTAATCTGCAACCATGGCACGTTGGGCTATGGCAATATGATAACTGTGACTGGACTGGATAGACTCTTGGGGTGCAACCAACTCCTTTTAAAAAGGTCAATAAGAATAGGATTCTTGATTTCAATTGGAGTGAATCACAATCCCTGGATCACAACCCTCCATAAAATAATTACAAGAGAAGAAGTTACATGCATTAATCATCAAGGATGCATATTTAGGCCATGATCTACAGACTACTTACTCCAGAGTAGAAAGCCCTCAAGGCATCAATGAGTAAATGGTTTGTGCATCGCATCCTTAAATTTGGAAATCCAATTCTCTGTCTTCATAGTAATACAAACTTACCCATATTGCACCATCTGTATATACTTAGGGATATTTGATAGCCTAGTTAGTAGTTGAAAATGTCAATGGATAAAAACAAGCATGACAGTAACCCACTCTGGCCAGCTTTGTCCCACAGGTCATTATCACGTTTGTGCTCGGCCCTCTAGATGTTTCCCTGGACTGCCCCCTGCATGTTAGCAAGTAGCCCGGGCTGTCACTTGGCAAAGCGTTGAAGTCACAGCCCAGGCTACCATACCACCACCACCTCCACCATGGTCAGGCCGGGGCAAAGCGGATCACAGCACGCGAGAACATATGTCCTAACCCGCCATGACCTGTCCTGGATCGGAGTCGCCACAACGGTCCATGATTGGTAGCCACAGGTCACTGGGTGCCGCATGAGGGCGGGGCCGGGATGGCTGCCCTGTCAGGGTCATGTGAGGTCAGTTCCACGATCTGACCCCGGCCATATTAGTGGTAACCTAAGAACATAAGAAGTGCCATACTGGGTCAGACCAATGGTCCATCTACCCCAGCATCCTGTCTCCAACAGTGGCCAATCACGGTGCCTTGGGAGAAGCACCCAACAGGTCACGATGGGGGATCCATTCCCTGTTGTTTTCCCCCACCTCCCGTCATGTTCCCTGATCCTGTCTGGCTAATAGCTGCTAATGGACCTATCTTCCAGAAACTTGTCTAAACCTCTTTTAAACTCAGCTATAGTACTGGCCCTTACCACAGCCTCTGGCAGTAGATTCCACAACTCAATTATATGCGGAGTGAAAAAATATTTTATTTTATTTGTTTTAAACTTGCCACCCATGAGTCCCCTAGTTCTAGTACTAGCTGAAAGTGTAAATAACTGCTCCTTGTTTATTAGTTCCACACCACTCATGATTTTATAGACCTCTATCATATCTCCTCTCATTTGTCTCTTCTCCAAGCCTCTCCTCATACGGGAGCCCTTCCATGCCCTTGATCATTTTTTTTGCCCTTCTCTGTACCTTTTCTAGTTCAGCGATGTCTTTTTTGAGATGGGCCGACCAGAACGGCACACAATATTCGAGGTGCGGTTGCACCATTGATTTGTATAGAAGCATTATGACATCCTCAGTTTTATTCTTTATCCCCTTCCGAATAATTCCTAACATTCTGTTTGCTTTTTTGGCGGCTGCTGCGCACTGCGCTGTGGATTTCATTGTATTGTCCACGATCACCCCCAGATACTCTTCCTGAGTGGTAACTCCTAGCTTAGTACCCAGCATTGTGTACGCAGAGTTTGGATTATTTTTCCCTACGTGCATCACTTTGCACTTGTCCACATTAAATCTCATTTGCCATTTAGATGCCCAGGCACCCAGTGTCGTAAGATCCCATTGCAGTTCCTCATAGTCTGCTCGTGTTTTAGCTACCTTGAATAACTTGGTGTCATCTGCAAATTTGATCACCTCACTCTTAACACCCTTTTCCAAATCATTAATGAATACATTAAACAGCACCAGTCCCAATACAGATCCCTGAAGCACACCACTTTTTACATCTCTCCATTGTGAAAACTGACCATCTAGTCCTACCCGTTGCTTTCTATCTTACAACCAGTTTCTGATCCAAAGGGATTGACCTGGCCAGGGTCACCACCACTCCGCTGTCACTCCTGTTTTTACCCAATGTCTTGCATATAAATATGCAACTTTTAATGTTGCATTAATACGGTTCTTACCATATGAATCCTTAAAAGACGACGAAGCAAGCCTGCTTTTTCCCCCAAATAAAATCTAAACAAACTAAATTTCTGCTGCTTTTACATTATGAACAAATTTTTTTAATTTACTCTGGTATTTTTTCCACCCTCTGGAGAATTCTATGGATGACAAGTGAACTAAGGAAATTCACAAAATTAAAATCCCTTTTTATTTCAATGGTACAGGGTTCAGTAGATGCTTAAAAGCAAATCAGATTTCTTGGTTTTGTTTAATACTTATTTAACACAAACTCCTAAAAAGCTAGGAGACATGTTCTTGTTGTTAAAGATTTAAATAAGCTTTTTGTGCCCCAAACTATTTTTTTTTTTAGCTTTTTCTAACATTAAAAAATACCCTAAATTACTCCTCAGAAAACAAGAAAGGGATATCACTTTCTTTTTTGATTCAGTCAAAGAAGGCTTACTGTCATACTCTAAACTACTGATGTAGTAAGATGGGTAAAAGAAATGGGCAGCTTGAGTGTTCTTACATTATTCCACTTCCAGTTCCAAAGGCTTCATTATCAGGTTCTCGAACGGCCTGAACGTTGACATAAAGATCCCGGATTTCCTTTCTGATACATCTCACTGCTGCCGAGGACATGTCTTTTGCTAACTAACACAAGACAGAAAGAAGCCACGGTACAACAGTTAAAACAAATCCTTGATAAGGATTTTTTCCTAAGGCCCTTTTCACACAGGCCGTGTGGGGTGGGTGGGGTGGTGGAGGGATGGGTCACACACGTGGGTGAGGGGCATCTGTACAAAAAGGGCCATACACTTAAACATATGTACAGATTCTAAAATAAAGCTATCCTAAACCAAAAGGAAAAACAAGTATTTAAAATTAAACAGCATGAAATATTTTCAGCCAAAGAAAAATAGAATATAACATACAAGTCCACTAAAAACATGGAACTTCCCATAAATTCAGATAATACTCCGTCCTGATCCAAAGTTAGACCAACGTTCAGTTTTAAAGCTGAAAAAAGAGCTTTTCATTTGTAGCAATTAAGGAACCTTTCCCTTTTTAACGAGGCAAGGATTTTATTTCTAGCTTTGGTGACTCTTAAGCAATACTGAACATTAAAATCACAATACTATTATGGCCAGAAAAACTCTTTTATGGCATAGGTTGCAATCCCTTTGGGAGAGGCTCTGTATGTTCCAGTGCTTGGGAAGCACACAGCAACTTTTAGCTGGTGCCACAATCTACAATATACCAACACCACCAGCGCCATAATTCTTGGAAAACTTTGAAGCATACTGGTCACAAGTTTCTTTTCCTTAAAGTTTCATAGGGTTAGGGGCCAATCCACAGCGCATGCTCACACTGCAAGCACCTATAGCATGCATGCATTGCACACTGTGTGCGCACAGGGCATGCACATTCTATGCATGACGTGTACGCGTGTATGCATGTACATCTTGGATTTGGATGTACGTCTGTCTCATCGTATTAAGCCTGCCTAGGTTGACAGCAGAGGATTACAAAAATAAAGTCAATAAAATGCATACAGTTTAGATATGACTATACAAGTTTCATGATACTGTCATAACAAACTAACTTTTATTTATTTAGATAGTGTAAAGTTAAAGCCACTTGTTCCTTGATCCATTAGAGACACTTACTTTAATTGGCAAGGCTCCAGCAACAAATGCTCTTCCATGTATCTTTGTCACAGTGCCACGGTCAAGGACATTTATTGGGCATAGCTGTTTAACTGGTGATGTTCGGATGATCACTTCTCCACCTCCTCTTGGGTAGTAGCCCCTGTAAAAAGTTGAAATTGGAAACAGTTAAATGCTAAGAAAATGGATTTGTGACAATACAAGTTCTTTCATAAGCAAGACAACACTAAGGATTGATTTAACATATTGGTCCCAATCTTATTCCCCGCGGGCCCCATGCGGAGCCATGCACAAACTGTGCGGAGTTCCATAGTGGGTGCATTGAGCCCCGCGGAAACAGTGTGCAAATGTGTGTGCTTAATTGTTCCGCGGAGAATAGGACTGCTTCATGAAATCAGAAGTTTAAGATGAAACGTAACTGTCTAGTGCAATACATGGGGTAGTATAATTTCCACCCACAGACTAACTCAGCTAGGATATAAGATAGAAGGAGCTGCCTGAATCAGACCAATGATTTATCTTAGCCTTGTACTGTCACAACCTAACACGGCAGCAAGGTTTCCAGGGTCTCCGGCAGCGGGCTCACCCAGGTGCGCTAGCAGAGATCCTGAATCGAAGACGTCAGGGACTGAACTCGGGACCTTATTCATCTTACCCTAAAAGCATGTGCTCTACCACCTGAGCCATGGCCCACCCCATAAAATCTCATACTACCTCAAAAATCAGAGGCTACATTTAGAGGAACACTGACACCTAAGACCTTTTATGTTACAGATTTACATTAAAATATTATTATTAGTTAGGTAGTACTTTCAGTGTTTAAACTTCAAAGTGCTTTACAATCCTTATCTAGTTCACTTTCACAACTACCCCATGAAGGAGGTTATTATTACCATTTTACAGATGGGGAATTTTATTATTTTATTTTAAAAACTTATTACCCCGCCCCTCCTGCCACAGGCAGCTTGGAGCAGCTTGCAACAATAAAAACACATCATAAAAAGGAGGAAACAGAGAAAACAACCCCCTTCCCGCCCCCTAACCCCCCACCAAACGCCTGGCGGAACAGCCAGATCTTGCAACTTTTCTGAAAAGAGGGGAGGTCTGGGGCCAACTGGGCCTCCACTGGAAGGGAGTTCCATAGATGCAGCACAGCCACTGAGAATGCCCTCTCCTGCGTGGTCACCCGAGAAACTCAGGGGACCTTGAGCAGGGCATCCCCGGATGACCGCAGGGGCCAATCCAGGACACGGGGAGTGAGGTGGTCTCACAGATAGGCAGGGCCCAGACCGTTTAGGGCTTTATAGGTTAAAATCTCCTCTCCATGCTGCACCTGTTACTGTACAGTCCTCAGCCTTCAAGCTAAATCACAGAGCAACAGCTGCGTATTCAAGCACTATATTCCTTGACTTATTGCTTGGGCTCCATGACAGCCCAGGTAAGCCTAGTACAAAGTGTTTCAACGACCACACAATAGTGTAACTTACCTCCTCTTTATATCACAGTCAAATGTCAAATTGAACTTTTCAACCATTGGTTTAAAGACCTGGGGAATAAACATATATATATATATATATATTTAAAAACGTAGATGCATTCTTTTTGATGATTAACCCCACCCACCTGTTACTCAGACTCCAGAAATGAGAAATTTGTTATAGCGCTCTCTCTCTCTCCCATATTATATATATCAGTGCCAGGCATATTAGATTAGATCATGCTTCCTCACAGACTTCTGCAGACCATTATTGAGCTAGATTTTCTTACAGACCTATTTCACTAATAAGAACTAGCATTTTCAAAGGAAGAAGCCTATTTTAATTTTTTTATTTATTTATATAAAAAATTATACGTCGCCCCTCCTGCCATGCAGCTCAGGGTGGCTTACATCACCATAAAAACACATAATAATAGAAAAAAGTAAGAAACAATATATCAATAAATATAATCAACAGTAATATCAAACAAATAAAACCACCATTCCCAAGGAGTCCTAAGAACAGAATTTTCAACCAACCCCAACCCCCCATACTAACCCAGTCCCCCACCCGTACCCATCTCCCCCACCAACTGCCTGCCGGAACAGCCAAGTTTTACAATGTCCCGCTAAAAGAGTAGAGGGTGGAGGCTGTCTGGGTCTCCACAGGGAGGGCATTCCATAGCCACTGAGAATGCCTTCTCTATTGTAGCCCCCCCGATATACACAGGGGACCTCGATCAAGGTGCTCCTGGCAGACCATAGGGGCTGCCCCAGGGACGGGGAGTGAGACAGTCCTGCAAATACGTGTGGCCCAAGCCATTTATGGCTTTATAGGGTAAGCACATCAGGCCCAGAAGACCATAGACAGCCAGTGCAAAGAATGGAGCACAAATGTAATGTGCTCCCGGTGACCCATTCCCATAAGAAGACGGGTCGCCGCATTCTGCACCAGTTGTAGTCTCCGAGTTGTCACCATGGGTAGCCCCACGTAGAGCGCATTACAGTAGTCCAGTCTTGAGTTGATGAAAGCATGGATGAGAGTGGCCAGGTCTGAGCCCGAGACATACGGCCAAAGCTGCCACACCAGATGTAACTGGCGAAAAGCACTCCTCGCCACAGCCCCAACCTGAGCATCCAGGTGGAGCTGCGAATCAAGGAGCACCTCCAGGCTACGAACCCGGGGAACCAGTGGGGGGTGAACCCCATCAGTGATGGGAGACACCGCACCTACTGCCCTTATCCACTAACATCACCTCCGTCTTGTCAGGATTCAGTTTTAGTCGGCTCACCCTCATCCAGTCCCTCACAGTGGTCAGACACTGGGTAAGCGCGGAGACTGCGGGGCCTGGGTCGGATGAAAACAAGAGGTCGAGTTGGGTGTCGTCAGCATACTGACACTGAACATCAAACCATCTCACGACCATCTCCGAGTGGCTGCATATACACATTGAACAGGAGAGGGGCCAGAATAGAACACTGTGGGACTCCACACGAGAGGTCTTGGGAAGATGAAGAATAATTACCGAGCACGACTCGCTGAGTTCTCCCGGTCAGGAAAGAGCTGAACCAATCAAGGACAATTCCGTCCACTCCAGCTCTGTCCCACAGGCAAGTCACCAACATCTCATGGTCAACGGTATCAAAGACAGCCGACAGATCTGATTCTAGCAGGGTCGAACGACCCAGATCTAATTCGCGGCGGAAGTCATCAACCAATGCCACAAGCGCAGTCTCAGTGCTGTAACCCGGGCGAAAGCCGGACTGCGAGGGATCAAGGAAATAGACATGGTACAGATGTCCCTATAGCTACCGAGCCACAACCCGCTCAATAACCTTCCCTAAAAAGGGAAGGTTAGAGACTGGCCAGTAGCTGGCGAGGGAGTCAATGTCAAGAGATGGTTTCTTGAGCAGGTGCCGCACCACCGCCTCTTTGAGGCAGCTCGGCACCCTGCCCTGCTGGATCACATCCGCTTGCACCGGCCCTGTCTCCCAGCTGGCCTTAACCAGCAAGGACAGGCAAGGGTCTAGTTCGCAAAAGCCCTGACAGCTGATGGAGAAAACCCCAATATTTTGTTTTGTCCTATAGTACCCTCTGCCATCTTGGACAATATTAAAGAGTTTATAGCCTATAGTTACCCCGTCATGCTAGGAATGCTTGCTTTACCTTTAATATTAAACAGACTCTGGTTCTCCTCAAATAAATAACCCCTACCTTTGAAGGTTACCTTGTTTACAGGAGGATTCCTTTAGCTCAAGAATACAATTGGTTTCGGCCTAGATTAGACCCTCCTAAACCTCCCTAATAGCTTTCTTATCTGAACTTAGAAGTGAACTGTCCCTTCTCTAAATAATGAGTTTGAAAGTTATGTGGTAATGGTCCTAAAGTGCGCCGATGCGACAAAACCATATATGGGCCCTCCGCCCAAGGATTTCTGTATAAGAGTATAGTACTCTTTGTTGTGGGGTGCTCGGGATTCCTTGATCCTAGAGGCCCACAACGCGTTGTGTAAATCTGCTGAATAAAGAGTATTTGCTGTTTGCAGCTGCAGCCTCCTCGTCTCAGATCTTTACCCACGGGAAATCCTCGTCACAGCCCCAAGGACATCCTCCACATTGGGGAGAGGTGCGGGGGGCAGGAGCACAGGTTCTTGTTCTCTCCCCCTGTGCAGGGTTTTGTAAGTATGTTGGGGGGAGGGGCGGGAGGCTAGGGATTGCACGGATTCAGCTTTGCAAGGGGCTGCCATGGGGTCCCAGCTCTCCTAGCCAATGCAGCTCATTGCAAAGCCCTCAAGCGACTGCCGGAGCCCCTCTGGCTAGAGCTGTGCAGCCCTTTGCAAAGCTGGTTTCCCGAGGTGCTACCCTGGTGGGGTGTGTGCATGTCCCCCATTCCCACTGCCAGGGCAGCCCCTTCAGAAGTGTCCCCCAAAGCTCTTTGCAAAACCCTGTAAAGGGGGGGGGGGGGAAGAGAGCAGGGATCCCGCTCTCTCCCCCCCGCGCAGGGCTTTGCAAGCTGCCAAGAGCAGCATGGGAGGCTTTTCCCAGAGGGGCTGCCCTGACAGGGTGAGTGGGGAACCCCTGGTATAAAAAACAAGCAGCAGGTAGGAAGAAGATAATATGTTTATATAATAAAAAAAATTCATGAATGTTATACAAAAATACAATGACTGGGCTCCAGTATAATCATATGACTAAAATCCAATTATACATATATAAGACACACAGATAAAGTATCCAGAGAGTGCTATATGTAATCAGTCTTTTAACATATGTCAAGTACATAGCAAATAAGCAAAAAGCCTAATGCAAACAAATTGAATACCCAAATACGGTTCAGGGAAAACTCCCCTTCTTCAGTGGGATATCTGTACATAAACATAATCGCTACATTAACCTCTTAAGAGTACACTTCTCATACATTGCTGTTCAGTCATTTAAATCTTGGGGAAAAAGCTTCCCAAATGGGGAAATGGATAATCAAAATGCCACAGGCGTTTTATGAAAATCTGTGGCTGTAAATAACTGCGTACACCTAGAAGTGCTATAGAAGTGGTAAGTAGTAGTAATTATGTAGTATAATTACATTTGTAAGAAAATTTTACGAAACTGAAACAATAGTATAACAAAAAGGTATGTTCTATGCATTTTTAAATTGTGAGATATACAGAAAATATATACATTTTATATTGAATATAGAAAGCTTACTACATAAAAGTTGAGTGCAAATCTTAATGTTAGTTGCCTATTTTTTGTCTGTTATAGATAAGGTAGAAGAGGAATGCGAGAGAACAGTGAAGTTGCTGATGTTGTATTGTGTCACAGATGGAAGGAAGTAGAAGATGTGAGACAATGGAAAGTAGGTGGTGGAGAGTTGATGGAAAATGAAAGAACTGATGGAAGATGTTCTAATGTACAATTTCCTCTCTTTTTGAATTATGAGTAGAATGAGAAGAGCCTTAATTGCGTTCTTAAAACCATACGTTTTTGGAATATGTTTTCCTACATGAAACATGTAGAAACATTAATGTACAAAAATATAAGTACATATATATATATATATATATATATATATATATATATATATATATATATATATATATATATATATA
>QEPC01001726.1:501707-549486 GCA_003113815.1 Sphenodon punctatus
TATATATATATATAATATGTACTTATATTTTTGTACATTAATGTTTCTACATGTTTCATGTAGGAAACACACACCTAGTGTACTTCTACATTCCAAAAACGTATGGTTTTAAGAACGCAATTAAGGCTCTTCTCATTCTACTCATAATTCAAAAAGAGAGGAAATTGTACATTAGAACATCTTCCATCAGTTCTCTTTCATTTTCCATCAACTCTCCACCACCTACTTTCCATTGTCTCACATCTTCTACTTCCTTCCATCTGTGACACAATACAACATCAGCAACTTCACTGTTCTCTCGCATTCCTCTTCTACCTTATCTATAACAGACAAGAAATAGGCAACTAACATTAAGATTCGCACTCAACATTTAATATATATATTAAACTTTTAAATATATATATATATATTTAAAATCACTTCTTATGGTATAAAGCAGGAGTGGGAAAGTCCCCTGCTCATGTGCCAAAGGTGGCCCATGACTGTTTTTTTTATTTGGTCCCTTTCTGATTCCTGGATCTGGCCCATGAATCTAGTCTCAAGTAGTGAAAGAGTGAGCTCATGGGAAGGCAGCAGAGATGCAGGCATGCACTGGAGGAATCCATAGCCCAGATCAGTGATCTGGGCCTCCTATTCCTACCCTCATCCTAAGCACACCCTTTAACACTGCCCCGCAACACCTATCTGGCCCACGGAGCTTGTGCTACTCCTGGTATAAAGCATCAGCAGAAACAAAAAGTACTTCATATTTTTGCTGGAAAGGTGTAGCCAGCCATGATGAAGGATTCTTACCATCACCGCGTAGTCTATCTGTGGAGCCATCTCAGCATTGGTCCCACCTTTTAAATGAAGCTCTGAAGGAGATGCAGCAAACAGCACGCAGGGCATTGCTACCTGCATCAACAGACACACACTCCTACAATAGGATTGGGAAATTGTCAGGCGATATACTTGTTGTCCACTTTGATCATTAGCTATCAAAGAACAAACTAGCCAGAGCATTTTACACAAGTAACTTGAAATTTTTACTTCAATTTCAAGGTAACGGTTATCACCTTTCCTCTAATGCATACCAGCAAAATATAAACATACGCAGCTTGTCAATGTTGCTTATTTACAACCCTAGCATTTAAAAGAATTTTCCCCTATCAGCATTGTTCTACATTTGATCATTCTTTGGTATTTGCATGCATTCCTGCTTGAGAACGACATTAAACACAGCTGTCTTATCTCCACATTCGATACAATTTTAAGGTTATCCAGCAGAGGGAGAAAAGGACTCCCAAAGTTTGTGTATATATTTTATATTGTCATTTCTAAACATTTTCATTTTGAACTTCCTCACTTATATCTAGGCAATATGCTTAAACAAACTTCAAAACAACCTGTTTGTTAAAATAATTCTTGCAAGTCACAAGTACATTGGACAGATTTTAAGCTGTTAAATCTACTTTTCAAATGTTTGCAAGACATTGTTCTTCTGGCTTTTTCTTTGCCTCTGTCAGCTATTAAGTTCTATGTTGAGCTTCTACCTATCTGAGCTCTTTGTAGTGTGTTTACCCAACCATTCTGATCATTTATGTTACCCTACAACTCCTGTAGCCAATGAAAAATGAATATAATTTTAGAAATATGCCATGCTGTCCCCCATATAGATTGAGTTTCTTTAAATCAAAGATATGTTCCTGGTACAGCATAGAAAAGCATAGCACTAATAAGAACTAGACGCAGAAATACCAGGCAAGAGGATAAATTATTAATAATAATTATTATTATTAAGCATTTATGTATAGCGCCAGAAATGTACCTGGCGCTTTACAGAGAATAAAATAGACATGGTCCCTGCCCGAGAACTTAATTACAAGTAGAAATTAATTTCTCTCATTTCAGAGTTCAGTGTCCTACAGTGGCGTCATACCATTTATGGAATGAACAACAGCATGGACACAAAATCTGACTATCAATTTCAGAACCCACTTTCAATTTTATAACTTGGTCTCGAACACAGAAATATCACCTGCACAGTAATCCAAACAAGGTTCAGCACGGAATCTATATGCACACCTGACTTGTCATCTCTAGATACAAAAACACACACTTTCTGCACACCATATGTCAAGTGTGTTCAGTTCACATAACCAATTGATAATTTTGTGTTTGACTTCTTATTTAGGTACTTATGAAGCAAGAAAGCGGGATAACCAAAGTATGTACACCTTAAGAAAAAGGTTTCATTGAGCAGGAACAGTGGGCTCAATCAACATGCATTAAAGCTGTAACGATGGCCCTTCGCACGGACGCTCCCCCCTCGCACACATGGGCGGGGAGTCCGTTTGACCCTGGGGATGCTGCGACCAGTGGATGGGGGCGCGTACACGCTTGCTCCACCCACCGAGCAATGGTGTCAGTGGTGGATGCTCCGTGTGTGGAGGTGGGCATGCGTCTGTGGGAACGCCCCCCCCCCCGCACCCCTCCATTTACCACAGGGAGCCGCGGTCCGTTTAAAAAGGCTCATAAGTCCTCCTTGATCTAAATTCCCTTGCTTTCACTCATTTCTGTAACAACCTTACAGCTCCTGATGAACACTGAACAGTAATTGCATATCAGTCATCAGTTCTCAGAGAGGCACAGACATACCCTTCTGTTTTGGTATCTGCTATGTGGGTTCCACCTTTGATCTTCCCGGGAGTGAAGGTAATTTCTGTTGAACCAATTTCTCCACCTTCCAGTTTCCCATCACATAAGTCTCGAACCATCTCCAGTCCTGACAGATGCTGAGGCCTTCAAATCATAAATGAGAACATACATGAAGACTGTGTACAAACCCAGACTCTATTGCAGATGTAGGAAAAGTTTAGCAATGGTACAATTGCAAGTTTCAGGTCAAATCAAAGCAGCAGAGATTCAAACCAACTCTCATAGTAATTCATGGCTTTGCCTCTCCTCCCTGAAGGGGAACATAGCTGGGTCTTTGGGTTGTAAAGATCCTGGCCTCCTTCTGAGGGAGCAGACAAGGTGGAGGCAAAGGAATCTCCTGGTCTCTCTGTGGAAACTGGCAACAGTATCTAGTGGCGACTTTAGAGAGTTACATCCCGATCTTCCACAGGAAACTAGAAGAATGACTAGGCTGAAGCAATGATGGTCACATGCCTCCAGAGGCCTCTCCCTCCTTGACACACATCAGATTGTAGGTACATTTCACATCAAAATCTAAAAATACTGTAATCCTGCATCCATTCCTGACACAACAGCCTTGGTTACACTGAGTTTCCCCAACAGTTTAACACTGTCGCTGTAGTACTAGCATAACGCCCCAGGAGGGAACACAAGTATGAACATGCTGCTGGCATTTTTACTACCAAATCATTACAATCTGAATAGGATTAAAAAGCTTGGTGGTAAGAAGTCTTTATTGCTACCAACGATGGAATTGTCTCACTGATACGCTACAGAGTGGGATTTTGTGAAAATTGTCAGCATAAACACAGAAAAATATGAGGTTCTGATGAAGCATGATGTTCTCTTTGCTACTTTCTTCCCAGGTTCTGTAGTTATTTTCCACATCACCTCTTAAAGGTCTTACATATTCCTCCTACTGGCCTATCATTCAGCGTCTCCTTCTCCCCAGTAACTAAGCTAATCATGTGCATCTGCAACTTCTCATCTTCATAAATTTGTTTTTGTCCCTCCCCCTGTTCTCTTCTCCCTTGTCTCCCCTAGATTGTAAGCCTCTTGGGGCAGGGACCCATCTCTAATTAAGGATTGTATAATGCCAGGTACATTGCTTGCACTATATAAATAAATAAATAAATAAATAATAATAGTTCCTTTCAATTTGTGAAAGTTTACCTGAGGCCAGGCTGACTCCTGCCAGCTCGGATCTTCAGCACTCGCAAAGGAGTTCCTAGGAGGCAACTCAGGGCTGTTGAGACACGCAGGATCTGGCCACCCTGCAAAGCACACAGCTGGTCAGTGGAACATGGATTTTTAACTAGAGAGCTTTCCCACTCTTCCTTCAAACCAGTCTTCTATCAGGAAGGCACCAAGATGCTCCCTCAAGCCAAGCAATTTCAATTCAGCATCGGACCAATTATATTAGTATTGCTAAAGTTTAAGAAAACAAAAGGCCTATCTAACATCTGCCAGACGTTTACAGCTTTCAAGGTCAAAAGGAACCATTAAGATCTACTCTCACTTCTTGTATTACATGAGCCAACCCCTAGATCAGGGGTGGGGAACCTTTTCCTTCCTGGGGGCCATTTTGACAATTAGTACAAGCTTCAAGGACCACACAGAAGTTGGGAGGGGGAATGTGTAAGGGATGTAAACAAGAAAAGGAGGTTCCAGAACACAGTTCTGTCATGGATCGGTCCCCTATCCTTGTGTGCATGCCCTCCACTCTGCTCCTTTATCATGAGCTCTGTTTTTCAGTACTTTAGTGTTTGAACTGGACCCAGTGGTCAGATCCAGGAAGTAGAAAGGGGCCACATTAAAACTTGCCGGGGGCCACATTTGGCCCCCAGACCTGAGCTTCCCCACCCCTGCCCTAGATCTATATCAAGCCCACCGAAACTGCATTTGGCAAAAGAATATCTATTAGGAAGGCGTCTAGATTTGATGCACCCAGTGCCTCTGGCAACAGTTCAGAGGCATATCGTTAAAGATAAGAGTCAATTAATTCTGGAAATGTGCTGTGCTGTGAAGAGTTAATTTGCTTGAGATCCTGAGCCAAGTAACAAGAGGACAAAAATCACCTAATTGGAACCGTACAGTGTCTCCAACTCTTTAAACCTCTTTAGAGATTGGGGGTGAGGGGGGCTGGGAGGCAGGACTCCTGGGTCATACGGGAGTTGAGTAGAGGCTTGTGGATCAGAGCACTGGGTCTGGGAGCCAGGACTCCTGGGTTCAATGGAAGGGGGGTAGGGTCTAGTGGATGAGCAGGGGGGTTAGGCACTGGAACTCTTGGGTTCTTTGGGATGGGAGTAGAGGCTTGTGGATTAGAGCAGTAGGGCTGGGAGCCAGGACTCCTGGGTTCTTTAAGATGGAGTAGAAGCTTGTGGGTTAGAGCAGGGGGGCTGGGAGCAGGAACTCTTGGGTTATCATGGAAGAGAGTAGAGGTTTGTGGATTAGAGCAGGGAGTCTGGGAGTTCAATGAGAGGGGAGTGGGAGCCAGTGGGTTAGAGCAGGGAGCCAGGACTCCTGGGTTCAATGAAAAGGGAGTAGAGCCTAGTGGGTTAGAGCAGTGGGGCTGGAAGCTAGGACTCTTGAGCTATCTGGTAGGGGGGTTGGGGACTGTGAGTTAGAGAAGGGGAGCTGGGAGCCAAAACTCCTGGGCTCAATTGGGAGGGGAGTGGGGGCTAGTGATTTCAAGCATGTGGGCAAGGGAACCATGACTTCTCGGTTTTCTGGAAGGGGAGTGGGGGCTAGTAGGTTACAGCATGGGGTGGTGGCAGCTGGTGGTGAGGTATGGAGAGGACTACATTGCCAACTCTCAATAGTATTGTAGCAGCAGGGGTATTTAGTGCATTTCACTTTTTTAAAAATGGGAAATTCTAGGATAAAAAACCCTCCTGTTTAAGAGAGCAGTTAAATTCATTCATGCTCCATTACAAATTCATTCATGCTCCAAAAAGCATGGACATTGTAAGTTAAGGCTTATGCCTTAACTTGCGCACCATGTAAACAGTAAGGACATTATATAGTCTCACATATTGTGCTCTCTTACAACTTAGGCTCCATGCACCCACACTTTGCCTTGGTCTTACAACACCAATCTTCTTTCTCTATAGGTTGAAGGCAACAATGAAGTTGGGGATGCTCCTCCTTCCAATATAGGTTTTTGTTTGGGTTGGGGAGAATGGGACAGCTGGGTACTGGGGGGGCTGCATATGTGGCAAAACAAGGTTGATGGATGCAGGACATCTGCACAGAGACAAGACTAGGGGCAGCCACACAGTGGGAGAACTGTTTGTATTGGGAGGGGGCAGCCAGGTGCTGGGGGAGTGTTTATGAAGGACATGGCTGAGAAATGGGTGGTGTATATGCATGAACGAGGCTGGGTGGCAGGTAAGGGTGGAGGGAAGTGTATGTATTGGCAATGGGCAGACAGGTGCTGGGGTGGCATATGTGGGGAAGAAGGCTGAGAGATGGGTGATGTGTGTTGCGGGACAAGGTTTGGGGACAAAGTGCATGCATGATTTTTGTATGTGATTTCAGATGGGTTGGGGACAATGGTCATCCAAGAACAGGGATAAAGGGAACAAGGTTGATGGGTATGGGATGTGTACTGGCAAACAAGACTAGGGGCAGCCAGGGGCAGGGAAGTGCGTGTGTATAGCTAATGGGCAGCCAGATGATGCGCGAGTGTATATGAAGGGACAAAGTCCAGAGTCAGCCAGTGTTTATGGGGAGCATGTTTATGGGGAGATAGCACCTAAGTGCTTGGGGATGAAGTTCATAATATTGGGGCTGGGAGGAGCTTGCTGTCCCCAGCTTCAATGTTGCTCCCAACCTGCAGAGGAAGATGATTGGGGCTGAAAGACCATGGCCAAGTGTGGGTGCATGCAGGCTAAGTTGTAAGCGAGTACAACATGTGAGACTGTACATTGTCTTTGCTGCTTACGTAGCACGCAGGTTAAGGCATAAGCCTTAACTTACAATTTCTATGCTTTTGGGAGCTTTAATGAATTTGTAAGTGCCTTAACTCCTCTATTAAACTGGAGTGGTTTTTTTTATCCTCATCCTTCACATGGTGGAAGACTGCTGCATAACCAGGCCAAACAAGACATCTTTTAAACAAAACAAACAAGCAAACAAATATTTCTAGTTTCTGTTTAACTGACCCAACAGTACAAACTATTCAATATCTCAATGAATTTGTGCTCATCCCCTGTCTTCAGAACCAGTGAGCACAAGCAGATCGATCTTCATCTCTAGAGGGCCTAACCAACATCCCTCTCTCCTCCAGGGTACCTAGACCATTCAGTCATACTTTAGGACAATGTATGAAGACAAGGGTAGCCCACTCTGGATCTGCCAGTCTGCTATTAGGGGTAAGTAAAGGTTGCCTGATCAAACTGTCAAGAATGAGTCCTCCAGAGCAATGGGGTGTCTAGTCTGTGGAGCTAATTTTCCAAGTGGCCTGAATGCATGAAAAGCGATGTTATTGGGAGGGGGGGCTGAATCTGGTGGGAACCCTAACAGGTGCAATCCACTTAACCTACTGGGGGTGGGGGGCTAACACTGCTCCCCAATGTCAGCCCCTAGTTCTGCACAAGGAAGCCCTAATTCAACCCGGGTCCCAGCTCCGTTAAGCAGCTACCCCACTGTCCTCGCCCCGCCCGCACACCGGCCCATCCATTCATACACATCGATCCTCCATTAAGGGCCTCGGCCTGGCAAGCTCCTCCCCGCCTCCCCCCGGTGGAAGAGCCCCTGCTTCTGTACTTACCCCTTCCATAACCCCGCCATCTATCTCCACCCTGTCCCCGTCCATGGGCGACACCGAGCAGATGTGTCTCCGCAGAAAGGAGTCCCCGCACCGCAGGGGAGCGGCTCTGAAAAGAGCAAGGCCCTTGCGAGGCAGCCTCCCCGCGCAGAAGCCGGCTCTCCAGTAAAGCGTGGCAAGGCCCGGAGTCGCCTTGGGTCTGCGCTAGAGGCGGCCGATATTGCTAACGTGCCTCTCTACACTGCGGGCGGGCTGGCTGCAGAGACCGAGCAGGCGCAGAGCTGGGTCGCCGCCTCCACTGCGGCTCCTAGGGGCGGCTAGCAGCTGCTGGACTCGTCATACCCTAAAAGCCTTTCCACCCCTGCGAGGAATCACTCACTCGGAGACAACGCTGGGGAAACGGGCCGGGCTGTGCTCGGGGCTCGATCCTGCTTGGAGCTCAGCACCAGCAACTTCCATTTGGACCCTTTCTTTCTATTCCCATTTCGGATGCAATTCTGAGTCCAAATGAATTTAAAATGGGGTGTTTAACCATCTACATCAATGGTGTTAGGATTTTACCCATTATCAGCAAACCCTTGATCGTGGGCGCAGTCCTGACTTCATCATAATAAAAGGGAATTTAGCCATTGACTTGAATAGAGTCAGGATTGAGCTCTGTCATTAAGGGATTCCTTATTCCCTTGAAAGGGTGTACAGGAGGGTAACAATATGGTACCCAACAGCAATACCGGGGCTGACTATGGAAACACTAAGCAAATGGGCTTCTACTGGGTTTAATACCATCTTCAACAAATGTTCCCTGGCCTCTTTCCTTCCCTGGGTTGTTAATCTGTATCTGCCCCAAGGAAAGTTTCCTGCTATTCCTTTGAATGGATTGTTAGCATCTCTCTAGGTAATGAGACCACATGTGCCTGGCATGTGATTTGGCACAGTACAGGACATGTTAAGTTTAATGAAAACATAGTTGTTTTCATTAAACCAAAAGGAGAACCGTTAGTCCACAGTATTAACACTTTGAGGTGCTAATCTGGCAAAAGGTATTTAAGGCTGCAATCCCTTATTCTGGCATAGTGCTATTGTGTTTAGTGGCACTCAGGAGTAAATGGCTTCAAAACTGCAGCTTTTATCTCCATGTTTAACATTGTTCCTCTGTGTATTTCCACGGCGGGACTACTTGCATGGATAAAGTTAAGCACCTATGTAAATACTGGGGTCCTAGGGAACCTTTAAAACCTGTCATTGATTCCTGTCCTCTCTTTCTTAGATGGCTTCCTTTTTGTTCAGTCAGGGTTGCAGACTCTCACAGTTTTGAGACTCACAGTTTTGGGTGGCCACTAAAGCTTAAAATTGCACTTGGGACAAGATGATGAGAATCTCAGATTTCCTTTAACTAACTAAAAATAACAGCAACCTTCAGAATGCTTCACCTTCCAGACCCAAGTCTGCTATCTGTGTCTGTAGATAAAAGCCGGGGACAGAGCAAACGGATACAACGAAAGCTTAAAAAAATTCCCAACTTTTTAAAAAATCCCTTTTATGCCAGTCTCTTGATTATTGGGATCCTGTCTCATGCTTTTGAGCATATGAAAGCTGACAATCCTAGGCATCTGACAATATCATTTCTCTTTTTCGATTAATGCAAAGAATTGATTCATACGTACTTTCTGTGTGAATAAGCACGCTGTCTATTCAGTGGTTCTGTCATGCAACCACAGAACTGAGCACAAGTAAGAAAAGAGAGGGGAATATTTTATAAAATGGAGGGGGGGGGGCGGTGGGTTATGGCAGGTGGCGTTTACCAAAGTCTTGTTTGTTTCTATGAGAGAGATGCTAGTTGGAAGCTTTTTACCGCACCCGTCTCCTATTTATGGAGTACGGTTCTCTTCATCAATCCCTTCCTTCCTACGCCCCGCCTCACAGCCACAAACTCTCTCTAGCCCAAAGCTTCCCATTACTAACCGCACAGACTGCCACTAGTCTAACCCATGTCCCGCCGCCGCCGCCTCCTCCTTCTTCGGTCACTTTGAATGCTGTAGAGGAGGGACAGCTATCGCTCCGCTGATTGGCTAATGTGCGCGAGTCTGTATTCTGGTTGGCGGGCGGGTGGGAGGTGTGTTGGGGGGGGCACGCTTGGTCCTCTCTTTTTCCGGAATAAGATGGCGGCAGCCACTGCCCTGAGGAGCTGCTACCGGGCTGCGGGGCGCCTGGTAAGGCGGTGGGGTACTGGGGTAGAAGACGTGCCTCGCCAAGGAGTGAGGAGAGACGTGGAATTAAACAGCCCACTGCCCTTCCCCTGGGTTGTGGGGTTTCGCAGAGGGGCCCGAGCTGTGTTTACCCCCCTTCGCTGCTGGCAGAGAGCTCGCGGGGAAAGTCCCCCACAGTTCAGATGCAGGCACCGTACATACCCTATCCTCATCCAGCCCCCAATCCCAATGCAGGCTTAGACCTGTATCATTGCCCTCCCAGTGTCCATAGACCCAACACGAAGTACCCCTTCACAGAGATACATGCATGTCTCACCCTCACCCACACAGTCCCCACTCTACTGTACTCTTTTTAGTGTAACCTTAGACATCTGACTCATGGGACCTTCCATAGACCAACCCTGCAGAGAATTGCCATCTGGACCATGCATACAGCTCATTCACACAGATGCCAACCCACTTCATACACTGATATTCCTAAATAGATTTGTAGCTACATCCACTTCTTTGTAGACCAGTAGGTTTTATAGCTTAAAAATAAAACCCTGAGTTGGCCCTCCTCATCTGTTGAGGGATGTTTGGCATGGGTAAAATCTGCATTGAGGTCGGTGGCAAAGTTCTGACTTTGCAGTCAGGATTCCTCTTATAGTCTGCTTTTAAGAGATGCATAGTCTCTTAGTTTATGCTATAACATTGGTGTAAAATGAATGGAAACTTGTTGGTACTCAAGATTTTCAGCTATGCTCCCACATTCTATTCAGTTTATTAGACTGAAGCACCTTGGTGATAGATTGCGTGCTTGTGAGCAGTGAGCCCTTAGTGAACAAGAACATCTGTATTGTGATGATTTTTTACAAGGGACAAATATTTCAAATGAATATCGTATGGCTTCTGCAAGAAGTGACTATTGTGTGTAAGCCACTTCTTGCAGAAACCACCTGTTTTTAAACACTTTGTCAGCTGTTTTAAAAAGTATTAGACCTATCCCCTCCTGTTCCATCATAGACTTCTCTCTCTTCTCATTTAGGATTAATTTAATACACCTTTCTAAGAGAGTGCAATTAAATATTTTAATCACCCATTTTTAAATAAACTATTCAACTAAAGTAGTTAAAGAATTTTTAAGACAGTTGTGATGGGATCAGGGCCTCTCTGCCCTAATTTAGGCTAGCTGTGACTCAGTTTCCCCACTTACTGCTCCAGCCCACAAGGGGTTAACTCTCTCTGTCACCTTTACCTCAGAATTTCCCAAAGCACACAAAATACTTCATCAGGTTCGTCTGAGTTCATTGACTCAGAATCTCCCCAAACTGTGTCACTTCAAAATCAGGAATTCACTTAAGCACATCAGCCTTAGTTAAAAGAAGTTTATTATAAGAAAAAAGATACAATCATAATGCAAGATTGTGCTTAGAGTGCAGTAAATCAAATAAACATAAAATATAACGCAAGTCACCTTACTGTGAATTCTGAGTCTTACCCTACGCAGTTGTATGCTTACAAGTTCAATTCAGTCTTTTAAATCTTCTCTCTGCCTTAAAAGAAAGGCTGGGCCCATGGTCTTGCTTCTGTTATAGTTGCTAGTCAATTTTAGAAGATGCTTTCTTTTTGTCCTAAGCGTGCCTTTTAATGCAAATTGCTATGTCTAGTTCTCTGTGTGGTTCTATGCTGATGATTAAAATCGGGATAATACACACAATGGGCAACCCTCTGGCTTATCAGTAAATATAAGGGAATGGGAAGAGTTTCCTGTCCCATTCTATAAGCTTCCATGAGTCCATTTTGACTTGTATAATCGATACTTCGTGTCATCTAAATCACACCATGTTCTTCTATATATTACAGCGATCAGTTAGACACCAAACATGGATATAGAATATTAACATGCAGTGCTTATTCCATATACATGTATGTTTCATGTGTGTTATGTATGTTGTTTCATTATCTTCACCACAGTAGTCTTTTATAGTTCTTTTAGCACAATGCCTTGTAAGTTTTACTTCTATCTATACAGATTGTCTGCTTTTCATATCCAGAAAGAAATTATATTAAAGTGAAGGTTGCTGCTGTGGTTGCATGGATTAATTTTCAGGGTCTGGATCCTGAAAACCTTTAAGTCCCTGTTGTCCCATTGATTGGCTGTTTGCAGCGTTGTGTGTACGTGTTTTGAAGATTGGCATCCTGATTTCTGACTTACATACCTAATCCTCCAAATACTTCGCTAGTGAAAATCCCAGTGAAATCAGTGGGGTAGATAGATCCCTTTGAGAATTGGAAGGTCGGCATTGTTATAAAGCTTATTACCATCATATTCTTAATTTTAAATGTAGAAATTTATGCAAACCAAAAACAAAAGTCAAATATTAACCAAAAATGAATGATTTTCCTTGAAGGTTACTAGTGATTAGTTGTGATAGGCTGTAAAGGAAAGTTAATTCCAAAGATGGAAAATATATAAAGTTTATATCCCGCCCCCTCCTGCCTGACAGTGCTCGGGACAGCTTACAATGTTCATAAAACATATAAATACAATAAAACATAATATAAAACACAACATAATACAAAACCAACACTCTTAGAACGATAAATATGTATCCCATAAAAAATAAGTCCCACCCTCCCTATTACCCAACCCATACCCACCCTCTCCCTCGCCAAATGCCTAGCGAAAAAGCCAGGTCTTACACTGTCTTTGGAAGGAGGAAAGATTCGGGGACAGATGAACCTCTACCGGGAGGGAGTTCCACAGCCTTGGAGCCGCCACCAAGAATGCCCTATCCATCGTCCCCATCTGATGGACACAGGGGACTTCAAGAAATGCACCCCCTGATGACCTCAAGGGCCGATCCAGGACCTGGGGGTGAGGCAGTACCGCAGATAAGTAGGACACAAGCTGTTTAGGGCAGGGGTGGGGAACCTGTTCTGTCCTGGGGGCCACATTGAAAATTAGTATGAGCTTCGAGGACCACATAGAGGTTGGGGTGGAGTGCTTAATGGATGTATTAAAAAAAAGGAGGGCCCAGATCATGGATCTATGCCATGAATCTGTCCCCTATCCTTGTATGCATGCCCTCCTCTCTGCTCACTTATCCTGAGTTCAGTTTTTCAGTGCTTGGGGGTAGAGACTGGATCCAGGGGCCAGATCCAGGCACTGGAAAAGGGCCACATAAAAATTTGCTGAGGGCCACATTTGGCCCTCAGGCCCTCAGTTCCAATCCCCACCCCAGGTTTAGGGCTTTAAAGGTCAATACCAACACCTTGAATTGAGCCCAGAAGACTATGGGCAGCCAGTGCAGCGAACAGAACACTGGTGTAATATCCTCACAGTGATGCGTTCACTACTGCAAATAGTGTGATTAAGACAAAGGTCTTTCTAAGTCATTGTAACTACCTTTACTGGGGACATGGCAAGAGGTGATTGCTCTGATAGCTAGGCCCCAGGCCATTCAAGTTTGTAAAACTACCAAGCATTCTTTGAATTGGAGCTGGAAACGAAGGGTGCCATCACACACACAGAGTGGAGAGGCTACCACTTTGGGTAGCCTTACCCCACTCTGGGCAGCTGGGCCATGTGATGCAGAGTATCATATGGCCATTACCCGCCAGATGTTCCCCTTGCCCCAGGATGGGAGGAGCAGCGTCCTCAGAAAAATGCCAAGCAGCCTTACTCCCTGGGGATGCCCAAGGCAGGGTTACTCGTGTGCAGGGCTGCGCTTGCCCCACTACGTGGGGAGTACCACTGCAGGGCCTTGAGTGGCAGGCACTGTTGCCCATTGTGCGTGGTCACAGCCGGGGGTGTGATCTTGGTCACGCCAGGGGAGGATGGTGGCTGCCCCAGCCATGGCGGTGGCTGCCCCAGCCATGGCGGCGGCTGTGACAGGCTGGTTCGCCCAGCTTCCCCGCAACTATCTGCCTGGATCCCTGCACTGTCCCCTCTGTGTGGTGGCAGTAATTGCCCGCCACAAGGCCACATGGGGATCGCGCTGCCACAGCTTGCGTGGCCTCACCCTAGCAGTAATCCTAGGCTAAGAGTTTACCGATTTTAGAAGAGGTCAGTTGCATCCTGCATTTGCTGGAGCTCTTAGTGGTAGATTTAAATAGGATAACATAATTGTAAGCAAAGAGAGGACATAGGTATTATGATTGGCATGAGGTTACGATTAAAGGGTGGGGAAACCACTTTCATAGACAGCTGTCGATAGCAAAAGGCACAAAAGGCCACATAGGCTATATAGGAATCTTGTTAGAGCCAACTTCGGCTCTAATAAAACCAAGACTGAGAATTATTTTAGTCAAGGTTGTATATGAATATGCTTATCACCTGAGTCTTCCTGATCTAAACCACAGTATATCTGCTTCTGGAAATGTGATAGGAATCAGCTCTTACTGCTGTTGTCAGATGATAATCATTTCTGGTGTGTTATAAATAGCAGTACTTTTCAGGTACTTGTTTCCATCTATATTTTTCAGATCTCTTCAAACTTGTTTTGAACAAGTCCGAAACTTTCATCTTGTAAGAAGAAATCTGAAACATACCATATTTTCTTAACCATGTAATTCTATGACCTATTATCATATCATTGGGCGTCTTGCCTGACAACTAGCATTCATTTTAGTATTTGGTTAATTTCAGTATGTGTCTATTAGAATAAAATATTGTGTATTGCTCTTATTCCATATGTTACTGGCAAATTATTGCTTAATATATTTTTAAATAAAACACTAAATATTTTGATAATAAAATTGCCAGCTCTTGTGATCCATGGGATTGATTGGATGGACCTGGAAGGTGAAGCACACCATACTGTATAAAGAGATTAAATACTGCATAATTCATGCAACATACTAACAGATCAGGGATGTTTCAAGTACATAGAAGTACCATACTGGGTCAGACCAATGGTCCATTGAGCCCAGCACCTATCTCTGACAGTGGCCAGTCTCAGTAATTTGGAGGAAGTACCCAACAGAGTCACTATGGGGCAATCCATCCTGTTGTTCACTCCCAGCTCTCAGTAAGAGGTTATATTCACCATACCTACCTGGCTAATAGCTGCTAATGGACCTATCCTCCAGAAACTTGTTCAACCCTTTCTTAAACTCAACTATACTACTGGCCTTGACCACATCTTCTGGCAACATCTCTCATCTTCAGGATGAGGAGGCCAACCTCATATGCATTACAGAGACCTGGCTGGATGAGGCATCTGCGCCAGTATTGTCCGAGATGCTGCCAGCTGGGTACTTGGTGCAGCATCTGCTGAGGCTTGGGGGATGAGGAGGCAGAGTGGCCATGGTCTGTAAAGATATCTTGGCCTTTCAGAGGTATCTGGTGCCTAACCCATCGTTATAGAGTGCGTCCACCTTGTGCTGGATTTGGGTGGGGATAGACTGGGAATCCTCTTGGTGTACTGACCACCCTACTGTAAGGTTGATTCCCTCACTGTTATAGGAGAGCTGGTCTCGGAAGTGGTGTTGAGATCACCTTGGCTTATTGTTCTGGGTGATTTCAACATACACGCTGAGGCCAGCCTTTTGGGGTGGAGCAGTTCATGGCCGCCCTGACAACCGTGGGCCTGTCTCAAATAAATTGTATTGGGCCTGACACATGAGGCGGGACACACATTATGTTTTGCACCAGCCTGGAGACAGGGGTTCCGACTATCGGGGGTGTTGTTATAACACCGTTGTCATGGTCAAATCATTACCTCCTAAAGGCCCAGATCCCGGCCCTCCTATGCCATTGTTGGGGTGGTGGACCAGTTAGTTTGGTACACCACCGGGAGACTGATGGATCCAATTGGTTTCCACAACTCTCTGGGGGATATACCCATTGACCTTGACAGCTGCTCTGTTGCTGACCTGGTGCCTTGTGGAATGACCACGACCATCAACATGGTTGCACCCAGGCGTTCACTCCTTCCACTTCGTCAGCATATGTCTCCCTGGTATATGGAGGACCTGAGATGGTTGAAGCAGGAGGGTAGGCGGTTAGAGTGCAGGTGGTGCTTGACTCGTGCTGAAGCCAAGTGACTGAAGCATAAATCATTTTTGAAGGACTATGCCATGGCTGTGATGGTGGTGAAGAACTCTTTCTTCTCTACTATCGTAGTGTTTGCAAAACCCCATCCAATGAAGCTGTTCCAGGTGGTGAGTGGCCTGGTTAACCCGGCCTGTCTCCACCAGGAAATGGAGTCATCCATAGCCCACTGCGACATTTTTATTAATTACTTTGCAGACAAAATCGCTCATGTTCACCGTGACTTGGGTGCTGCCATTTCATCTGAAGAGTCAGAGTTTAGGGTTATGGAAGCTCAGTCTTGTCTTCTTTACCTGGATCAGTTTCAATTGCTTTCGCCCATCGATGCTAAGGAGGTGCTTGGGGTGATGAGGGCAACCAGTTGTGAACTGGATCCTTGCCTGTCCTGGCTGGTGAAAGCCAGCCGGGAGAAGTTGGGGTCACTGTTGGCTGGGGTTGACAATGCCACCCTTTGGGAGGGGGGTGTCAGACACCCTTAAAACTGTGGTGGTCCAGCCCCTGCTTAAGAAACCATCTCTGGATGGTGATGCCCCAGCCAGCTATTGGCCTGTCTCTAACCGTCCCTTTTTAGGAAAGGTTATTGAACGGGTGGTTGCCTGACAGCTTCAGGATCATTTTGATGCTGTCAGATTCCTGGATCCATTTCAGTCAGGTTTTTGTCTTGGGTATGGCATGGAGACTGCGCTTGTGGCTTTGGTCGATGGCCTGTGCCTGAAGATGGACAAGTGGAATTCTACCTTGTTGATCTTGTTAGATCTTTCTGTGGTGTTGCTGACAGTGGAACCTGGCCAGGGGTGCACGGGACCGCTCTTGAGTGGTTCCACTCTTTCCTGTTAGGGAGGTCCCAGTGGGTGGTAAAGGGCCATTGCTCATCATCTCCTCAGGACCTTTCTAGTGGTGTCCTACAGGGTTCTATTCTGTCTCCCCTCTTGTTCAATGTGTATCTGAGGCCACTGGGTGAGGTCATTTGGAGGTTTGGGGTGAGGTGTCATCAGTATGATGATGACGCTCAGCTCTACTTCTCTTTTTCATCTGATCCGGGTCCCGCAGTCTCGGTGCTTACTCAATGCCTGACTACTGTCAGGGACTGGATGAGGGTGAGCTGACTGAAGCTGAATCCTGACAAGACTGAAGTGATGATGGTTGGCTGGTCCTGTGTCTTGGAGGGGATTGGACACCTGCCATTGATGGTGTCTGGTCCCCTCTGGTCACTCAGGTTTGTAGCCTTGGAGTGCTTTTGAATCCCTCGCTGCACCTGGATTATCAGGTGGCAGCAGTGGCCAGGACCACCTTCCACCAACTCCACCTGGTGAGGAAGCTGGGGCCTTTTTCTTTCTGATTCAGATTTGGCCACTGTCATCCATGCTTTCATCTCCTTGAGGCTGGATTACTGCAATGCGCTGTATTTGGGGCTGCCCCTATGACTGCTCCGAAGCTGTAGCTGGTGCAGAATGTGTTGGTTCGGTTCCTTTCATGGACGAGTTGCTGGGAGCATATCACACTGGTGCTCCAAAGTCTGCGCTGTTTGCCTCTAGCTTTCCGGGTACAATTCAAGGTGCTGGTTTTGACCTTTAAAGCTCTAAATGGTCTGGGTCCCACATATCTGAAAGACTGCCTGTCCTACCATGCTCCTTTGAGGCCTCTATGGTCAACCGGGAGCGCCCTCGTGCAAGTTCCATCTGTTACCCTTGACCATGGTTCGGGGACGTGCAGGAGGGCATTCTTGGTTGCTGCCCCCATTTTGTGGAACTCCCTTCCCAAGGAGGTTCATTTGAGTCTGAGCCTGGGCATCTTCTGGAGACGGTGCATTTAAAAAAAAATTGAAATAAAGAGCATTTGGCAGGCAGAGATAAATATGTCTTGGGTGGGTTTCTTGTTACGGCTGTAGGGGAGGGAGGGAGTTTGAGGGAAGGGATGTGTGCTTTGTTGAATTTTACTGTTTTTTATGGATTGTGAGCCGCCCTGTGGCTTGTGGGAAGGGCGGCATATCAATTTGAAAAATAAATAAATAAATAAATTTCACAACTTAATTGTGTGTTGAGTGAAAAAAATACTTTCCTTTGTTTAAAATGTAGTATTAGAAGATTTTAAATAGCTTGACTTTAAAAGACAGAGGTAGTTTTTAATCCTGAAAATATTAAATTGGGACAGAACTGAAACTCTTCAGTAACAAAACAAGTCTGTTTTTTTTGTCAGTGACATTACTAATTCAGTATCTTCAGTGGGTACCAATGTAAAAGTCACATGGAAAGCATGCATGAAACTTCAGAGTTAGTGATAGTTCAGAGGTTTGAGGCTGCTGCTTGTGATCATCTGTGCAGGTAAATATTGTGTCTTTCCCACGTAGGGGCTTTCTAACTGGTTAAGAGAGTTATATTGTATATTCTGAATAAATAAGCCAACAGTAGTGCCATGTATTCACATGAGAAATTGTAAGCAGAAAATACAATTCAAAGTTTACACGGTCACTTTTCAAATTAGAAATCTGTTAACAAAATTAAAAATTGGCTTGTTAACATCATCTTGCTGAATTTTTGCCAAGAATATTAATAGTAAGGGTCCAGATGCAAGGATTGTTTCATGTTATTGAAGGCAATTTAAAAGTACTTTGGTTCATTGAGGTCCATTGTGTGAAACGTGTGCCCTGATATAGTCTGGTAGCTGGAGAACGACTGACTTCTCCAGAGGGCCCATTTGCAGTCCTATGTTGAGCTTGTGAGGATGGCAAAGGAAGAGTTCTTTGTCGCCCTCATAGTGTCTGCAAATTTGCATCCAGCGGAGCTATTCTGGGTGGTGTGAGGGCTGGTCAGTCCGGCCTCCCTCCACCTGGATAGGGACTTGTTCCAGGCCTGCTGTGAGGAGTTTGCCACCTACTTTGCAGACAAGATCGTTCACATCCAGAGCAACTTCGACACTGGATTAGGGGCAGTTGTTGTGGAGCACAAGGCTATGGAGGCCCCGTCTGGTCCAGCTTCTTGGGATGAGTTTCAGGAAATGATGCCAGCTAATGCTATGGGTGTTCTGGGGTCTGTTAGAGCCACCAGTTGTGAATTAGACCCATCCCGTCCTGGTTGGTGAAGGCCTCCAGGGAGACGTTGGGGACGGGGCTGGCGAGGGTAATCAACGCATTCCTTCGGCAGGGGAGACTACCCCCGGTCTCAAGGAGGCTTTGGTACACTCCCTGCTGAAGAAGCCATCTTTGGATGTGGACGCTCTAGCCAGATTAGAGACCGACCTGTCTCTAATCTTCCCTTTTTAGGGAAGGTTATTGAATGGGCGGTGGCACTACAGCTCCAGGCGCATCTTGACGGCATCAGTTTCCTTGACCCATTTCAATCTGGGTTCTGTCCTGGCTATGGTACAGAGACGGCGCTGGTGGCCTTGGTGGACAATCTCCGCTGGGAGATGGATGCAGGACATTTCTGGTCCTGCTAGATCTCTTGGCCGCTTTTGATACAGTGGACCATGGGCCGCTGTTGAGACGATTGCGAGCCCTGGGGGGCCTGGACGGGATTGTTCTTGAATGGTTCCGCCCATTCCTCTCAGGGAGAAGCCAGCGGGCTGTCCTGGGGGCTGAATCTCTAGCCCTCGGGCCCTGGAATGTGGCGTTCCGCAAGGTTCCATTCTGTCTCCATTGTTGTTTAATGTGTATATGCATCCCTTGGGGGAGATCGTGAGAGGGTTTGGTGTGCGTTGCCACCAATATGCTGATGACACCCAGCTTTACCTCTCTTTTTCAACTGACCCAGGTCCTGCCGTCTCAGTACTGTCCCAGTGTTTGGAAGCTGTGGCGGATTGGTTGTGGCAGAGCAGACTGAAACTCAATCCTGATAAGATGGAGGTGATGGTGGTGGGTAGGGCAAAGGAGGTGTCGGCTCCCCTCGTAGAGGGGGTCCGCCCTCCTGTAGCCCAGCAGGTTCGGAGTTTGAGAGTATTGTTGGACTCAGATCTCCACCAGGATCGGCAGGTGGAGACAGTGGCTAAAGCTGTCTTCCGCCAGCTGTATCTGGTGTGGAGGCTGCGTCCATATGTTTCCAGACCCAACCTGGCCACCATCATCCATGCCTTCATCTCCTTGAGGCTGGACTACTTCAACGCGCTCTACGTGGGGCTTCCCTTGACGCTGGTTCGGAGGCTGCAGCTAGTGCAGAACGCGGCGGTTCGTCTCCTTATGGGGACGAGTCGACGGGAGCACATCACCCCCGTGCTCTGCGCGCTGCACTGGCTGCCTATAGTCAGGGACCTGTGTTGCTGCAATTTGCAGTGATTTTTGCAGAATCAGCCAATGCTCACAGTGCCATGCTGAAATTGCAGTGAAACGGCAGTGGGGGCTGTCTGCAGGATCTTTAAACCCTGGCTCAGGCATAAACTTGTCGCCTGACCCTCAGGGAGGTGTGATCATGACCCGAGGGTAAATAGGCCCCTGGGTGATGAATTGTGGGTGGGTGGGGTCTGAAGGCCCTATGTTTGGGTGAAGGAGGTCTGGGGTTTTAATATGAGGTGGGAATTCTGGGATGCTGAAATTCCAGAGGATTTGAGTCATGTTTGATTAGCAAAGTTGTGATTCTATGTCAAACCTCTTGCAAATTTGCTTCCCAGCATGCATAGTTATGCAAATCAAGTTAATTATGAAAGTATTAATGCTCGCGGTGAATTTACAGAATTTGGCTTCACTGGTTGCAGATTTTGGTGCAGTGCACTCGGGTCCCTGCCTATAGTGTACTGAGCCAGAGTCAAGGTGTTGATTTTGGCCTATAAGGCCCTATACGGTCTTGGCCCTTCATACCTCAGGGACCGCCTCACCCTCTGTGCCCAGAACGACCCCTTTGGTCTGCTGGGGGGGCGCCTTCTTGGAGGTACCCCGTGTTTAACGGGAGGCCACAATGGAGAGGGCGTTCTTGGTGGCCGTACCTTGATTATGGAACTCCCTCCTGGAAGAAGCCCATCTGGCCCCAAGTTTGTTGGCCTTCCACCAGGCCTGCAAGACTTGGCTGTTCTCCCAGGCCTTTGGAGGAGGGGAGGGTGGGTTGGGATAATAAAACGTGGGGGGTAGTTCTGTCTTTTAGATGGGTTTTAAAATGTTTTTATTTTTGCTGTGTTTTATTGCTGTTTTACTTATTGTTTTTGTTGTACACCACCCTGAGATACCATGGGCATGAGGGGGTGGCTAAGAAATATAAACAAATAAAATAAATAAATAAATAAATAAATATTCTCCTGAGCTTGGGGAACTGGTACAGTTATAACACCATTCCTTCCCTCTCATCAGACCTGGCTTTAGCAAGAGACTGTGGCTGCTGTCCTGAAACACTTACACATAGTCTCATAGATCTAGCACAGTGACAAGTATCTCAAAGGTAGAAATGTACCACTCTTGTTATTGCGTGGTACGTAAACACTTCTTTCTGAAAAGATAGCTGTAATATATTAAATTACATATATACTATACACAAACTGCAGCAACAGTCTAATTAAATCATCTAAATGGTTACATCTAATGTAATATATTATCAGGACAATGAAATATACTGAGTATTCAAAGTGCAACATAAAACCAAATTATTTTCTAACCTATGAGGAAAAACTTTTTCTAAAACTTCTTTTCTAACCTATGAGAGGTTTAATATGCTCTGCAATTTGCAAACTTTGCCATATGGGTGTCCTGTCTTCTGGATCTTCTAAGACGATGATTTCTAAATTTTACTGTCTGAGCTGCTTGAGGTACATTGTAGGACCTGAAATGCTTCTCTAATAAATTCTCAACAGTTTCATTTTAATTAGTTACTTTAAATAGCTTTTTGGATCACTTTAAGACAACATAATGAATGATCATTCTAAACAAAGAATCTACTTTTCTACTCAGAGGGCCTGATCCAGCCTCAATCGATTTCATTGCACAACTTCCATTAAATTCAGTGGGATTGGGTTCAGTCTCTGTTGACTAAATTATGTTTAGGGGATTATGCAGTTTATTTACAACTGCATAATAAATAAATAATAAATAAAAACTTAAACTCTGGTAAATTTCTGAATTACATATAATTTCAACCTATAGAGAACATTCACCTGAATGATAACCAAACAACAAGATAATATAATGAAGTTGATGTTAAAAATATCTACCTCAATATTTATTTATGTATTTATTTATATTTATATTTTTACCCCACCCCTCTTGCAGAAGCAATTAAGGGTGGCTTACAAATTCAAAATAAAACAACAATTACAGTATAAAATATAAGTGCAAAACATATAAATAGATAATATAAAACTACAATAAGACTCTGACATTGTGCATAAAAAAATACCCTCCCCCCAACCCAACTAACACATCCCACCCTCCCCCGCCAAACGCCTAGCAGAAGAGCCAGGTCTTACAGTTTCATTGGATGGTGAGAAGATTCAGGCTGAGGCGAACCTGCACCGGGAGGGAATTCCAGAGCGATGGTGCAGCTGTTGAGAACACCCTCCTGTCCTTCCAAACTCATCGGTAACGCAGAACTTCCAGGAAGGCACACGTGGATGACCACAGGGGCTGCCCAGGGAGTGAGGCAATCACACAGATAAGCAGGGCCTAGGACATGAAGGTCAACACCAGCACCTTGAATTGGGTCCAGAAGACAATAGGGAACCAGTACAGTGCTCAGAGCACAGGTGCTATGTGCTCCCTGCAGCCTGACCCAGTAAGAACGTGGACCGTCGCATTCTGCACTAGCTGCAGCTTCCGAACTGTTACCAAGGGCAGCCCCATGTAGAGCGCATTGCAATAGTCTAGCCTCAAGGTGACAAACACATGGATGATAGTGGCAAGATTGGAGTCTGAGACATGGGCGGAGCCTCTTCACCAGATGTAATTGGCCAAAGGCGCCCCTGGCCACAGCCAACACCTGGGAATCCAGGCATAGCTGTGATTCCAGGGTCACCCCTAGGCTCCGCACAGATGGAGCCAAAGGAGGATGGATGCCCCCGATAACGGGGGAAACCTCCTTACCCAGTCACTGGTTCCACCAACTTACATCACCTCTGTCTTATGGGGATTAAGCTTCAATCACCTCGACCTCATCTAATCCCCCGCAGCGACCAAGCACTGAGATTGCAATGAGACAGCAGGGCCTGGGTCAGCTGAAAATGACAAATACATCTGGGTGTCATCAGCATATTGATGGCAACTAACCCTACAGCTGAACATGACCTCCCCGAGTGGCTTCATATACATGTTAAACAAGTGAGGGGACAGAATGGAACCCTGCAGCACCCCACACGGGAGGCCACCAAGGAACGAGGTGCAGTCCCCTAGCACTACCTGCTGAGATCTATCTACGAGGTAGGAACGGAATCTTTGCAAAACAATTCCATCCACCCCTGCCAGGTCCCGCAGGTTTGTCACCGGCAACTCATAATTAACAGTATCGAAAGTTGCCAATAGATCTAACAGGACCAGCAGGGTCATATGACTCTTGTCCAGTTCCATGAGGAGGTCGTTGACCAAGATCACAAGTGCTGTCTCCATGCCGTAACCCGGGCGAGAGCCAGACTGCATGGGATCAAGAAAACTGATGCCATCCAAATGCACCTGGAGCTTACGAGCCACCACCTGTTCTATAACCTTCCCTAAAAAGGGAAGGTTAGAGACAGGCCAGTAACTAGCTGGAACACCAACATCAAGCAATGGGTTTTTGAGGAGGGGCTGGACCACAGCCTCCGTGAGGCAAACTGGCACCCTCCCCTCCAGAAGGGAGGTGTTGATAACCCCTGCCAGCACCGGCCCCAGTGTCTCCCTGTTAGCTCTTACTAACCAGGACGGGCATGGATCTAATTCGCAAGTAGTGGCTCGAACAGACCCTAGCACATCGGCCACATCAGCAGACATTGCCAATTGAAATTCATCCAACAAAACATGACCAGACAGGGCATTCCTAACCTCTGGCTCAGCCACTGCCCCCGAAATGGCAGAGTCAAAGTCATGCTCAATGCGAGCGGTTTTGTCCACAAAGTACTTCAAAATCATGTCACTATGGGCTGTAGACAAGTCCGGTTCCAGGTGAAGACAAGCTGGACCGACCAGACCTTTCACCAACCGGAACAGCTCCTCTGGACATGAGTGAGCAGATGCAATGAGCACAGCAAAGAACCACTTCTTTGCTGCCCTCACCGCCATGGCATAGGACCTCAAAAATGCTCTATGCTGCAACCTATCATCTTGGGTGCGAGTATGGCACCACCGGCACTCCAACTGCCTCCCTTCATGCTTCAGACATCCCAGGTCCTCCGTGAACCACAGGGACCTGCGGAGCTGACGTGTTGGAAGCAGATGCCTAGGAGCCACCCGTTCAATGGCCTCAGCCAACCAGCTGTTCCATAAGGCCACGGGATTAGCAGCCATCGATGTCAACAGGCATCTCTCCAAGAGCATTCCAGAACCCTTCTGGTTCCATAAGTCTCCTGGGGCAGACCATCCAAGCTGGTCCCGCACCCCAGTGGTTAGGCAGGCGCGTTAGGATGGAGGTTCACAGGAGGTAATGGTCCGACCATGGCATGGGTGAACACAACATGCCCCCAATCATCGGACCCCCCACCTCAAGGTTAGTGCAGAAAACCAGATCCAGAGTGTGCCCCCGCTCATGTGTTGGACTCCTCACCACTTGGGGCAGGTCCATGGTTGCCATGGCGGCCATAGATTCCTGCTCTGCCCCTTGCAATCCTGCCTCGGCATGGATATTGAAGTCTCCCAAAACAATAACCTTAGGGGATCTCAAGACCAGGTCTGAGATGAGAGCTACTATGCAGTGGGGTGCACGGTACACCAGCAGAATCCCCAAGCTGTCCCTGGCCGGACCTTCCAGTCCGTCTTCAGCCAAATCAATCACAAGGTGCAGGCACTGTATCCCAGACTTGGTCTGCACTGAAAACCTCCATGTGACCAGTCCATCCCTAAAAATAATAGCTATGTTCCCCCCCCCCGACCCTCTGGCCTGGGCTGGTGCTGGACAGAGTACCCAGTCAGAACAAGATCTGCCAGAATTAGCCTGGAACACTCGTCCAACCAGGTCTCCGTCACACACACGAGGTTAGCCGACCAATCCAAGATAGCATCATGGATATATATGCATGCCTTTTAGATAATATTAAGTGGGTGTAGCCAAGAGACCTCAGATTCCTCTTGAGCCCTCTTGCTGCAGATAATACGTCAATCAACTTGCGATTTCAGTCAGAGATGATGAATTAAATTGTACATATTTCCCCCCCTGTGGACCTGAACCAAGCCCATTGGAATCAGAGGCATTCCCAGATTACAAAAGGATTTTGATTAGTGCCTATAAGAACCCTTATTTTGCATACCAACATTTCAAGTTCTTTATGCAGCCACTTAAAACTCATGATGTTTATTAATGTGTATATGTAATTCTTCTAGCACATATACCAGTTGATGAAAGAAAATAAAAAATTTTGTGCAAGTCTATTTATGAGCAAGTGTATTGACATTAACTTGTGATGAGCAAAGTGTACTGACGTTATGAAGTCTTTGACTTCCTAAGCGTGCCATCCTCCACCATTAACGTCAGTGGGAGCTGAGCCACTGACTTCAGTGGACATGTGTGCCCTCAGGACACTCCCAAGGGTGTAATACTCCATCCATAGAAGTCAGCGGGTTAGCTCCCATTGACTTTAATAGTCAATAATAATTATGTACGCTTAAGTGTCACATTAATAAAGCTAGTTGAATACTTATGACAAAGATTGTGCTAGTTTAAAATCAGGGCACCTTCCACTTTCAACTGTCAAATGTTCTTCCAAATACATTAGAATTAAACGGCTCCTGTAACAAGTCAGAGATTGAAACGGGCACTGGTTTCCTTGCAGCATTTCAACATTTGATTTTTTCCCCCCTCTAGCTTTGTGCTCGCCATGTTAGATTGTGTAGCAGTGTTCGCTTTCTAAAGTCAAAATATGTTTGGATGTTTGACAAGTCTACATTCGAGTTCAGTCATCAACACAGATTGTTCAAAACAACTGCCGGTTAGTACCATGATATTTAAGTGCATTACTTTACACTGTTGTTTTGCCTGTCTCATGTGTTAGTAGTCTGTGATTTGTTTGTAGCTCGTATTACATAATCTGTCTTATTTGGTGAAGGAATATTTTTCTGACATTTTAGATTTATTTTTAACCTGATATTTGCACCATTATTTGTTTTAAGTTTCAAATGGCCAAATTGTCCAGTTCAAGCTCTCTGATATTGTAGAAGGGATAACAGAGGTGACAGTGAAAGAATGGTAAGTTAACAGAATAGTAATAGGTAAGTTAATTTACCACTTTAGTATGAATACCTTGCATTGTGTCACCTTGTATTCTAATTATTATTTACAAGGTAACGTGTTAGACTTTTTTTATTCACACCTTTCCCCACATATTTCTCATCTTTCTTCTACTGGCAAAACTGATAATTAGTGCTTAAGAGAAAGAAATTGTCCTCAGTCATTTCTGTGATGTTTATGTCTCAATCCTGCAAAAGCATATTTTATTTATTTATTTATTTATTTATTATTTATTTAAAACATTTGTACCCCGCCCCTCCTGTAAACAGCTCAGGGCGGCTTCCAACAATATAAAACAATTTAAAACAATCAACAATTAAATACTTTTAAAACAGGGCCCTGGGAAATAATATCAACATTAAAACAATAAAACAGGGTAGGGGAGAAAAGCACAACCCTAAACCCCCCTCCCCCAAGACCTGGGCCTGCTCAACTTGATTCCCAGCACAGTCCCATTAATTGCAGAGATCAGTCAGACTACTCATGGGGGTTAAGCAGGTATGTAAGTTTTTGCAGGACATGGTTATTGGAAACAAAATGTCAAAATGCTGGCTCAGTAGAAGTTAATGGGAGCCTTGCTATTGACTTAATTCTTGGACTTGATAACATATAACTATTTTTGTTGGGGGTGTGATTATTTTACCATATAGTTACACCTGTGTGAGCCTTAGGGTATTAACACATGGGCTGGGAGCACCCCAGAGCCACTCTTTTGGGGTCCCCATGTAGCAACCACCTGTGTGGACACTGGACAGCGTGCGAAGCCCAACAAAAGAAGCACCCTGTCTGCAGTTCATGTGCTTGCGCCAGCCGCCACAGATGGTGCTAGTACACTCCTTCCCTCCTAGCTCTGCCCCCCTCCCTCCCGCCGGGGTGCCTGACAGCTGGGTAGCCGCTCCAGCAATCTCGCTGTCCCTGGGCGGCTTGGGGACAGTGAGATTGCTGACGTGCCCCTCAGCTGTCAGGCAGCCCCCCGGGACAACGTGGTCACTTGCTTTCACTGTTAGGTGCTGGGGCGCGCTAGCAGTGGGTCTGATGGAAAGGGGAGAAAGGCTTTTTCCCTGGCTACGATCCCTCTTTCTGTTGGAGCCAGTGCTAGCATGCCCCTCTCAGTTGACTGGCTGGATGAGGGGACTGCGGATCACATCCCTCTCAGCAGAGAGACAGCTGGGAGAGGGTGCAGATCGCAGACGTAGGGCAATATCTCATTTAACACCCTTAGTGTTGATACGATTGAACTGGCTTAACCTCTCATTAAGCTAGGGTAGTTTATTTCTCTACATTTGTCAGTACAGTTGGGGATTGCTATTTCTGACATAACTATACTAGTACAAAACCTGTGTGTAGACAGGGCTGTTAAGTGCTTTTACATCTGTGTCTAAGCTATGCAGGTGCACATGTGACTTTTCATCTTTGTGTATGTACCTCCTGTCTCCTTTGTTTCCCTCTCCCTTGTCTTTCCTAGATTGTAAGCCCCTTAGAGTAGAGCTCTGTCTCCAATTTATGATTGTGCAGCACCAGGTACACTGCTGGTGCTGTATAAATAATAAGAATAATGTCTATGTTACACATCAGTAGATTGTTAGTATAAATACATTAATCACAGTTCAGTTTTCTTTGCACGCTGTGAAGACTCATGCCCTGATCATTTTTTGAGGGGCAAGAAGTTGACATTTGGATTTTATGTTCCCTAGGTAGAAAGGAGTTATAAGCCAGAGATCGCCCAAAAATGTTACTAAACATAGCTTGATCACTAAATCTGAGGCTTTTAATTAGAAATGGCTTTTATACTCAGGAAGAACACGGCTATATTTGTGGTTAAATAATACCATAATATGTGTGACGGGTGAAGAAAGTTCAAGCTATTATATTTAATATATCAGAGTGCTCTTGTGAATAGACAGACGAGAGGTGTATGCAGAATACATTAACTGCTTTTACAACACACTTCACCTCCAGTGCATATTACAACAAAACTATCATGCATAACTAGGCTTATGCTGAATCAGTTTTTAAAAAAAACTTTTATCACATGCTATGCAAGTCTCTCTTTTCCTCTTAGGTATGTAAAAGAGGGTGACAATGTATCACAGTTTGATAGCATCTGTGAAGTACAAAGTGATAAAGCCTCTGTCACTATCACTAGTCGTTATGATGGTGTCATTAGAAAACTCTACTATAACCTCGATGAAATTGCGTATGTGGGGAAACCATTAGTGGACATAGAAACTGATGCCTTGAAAGGTACTGTAAAATGTTTCTTCATGAATATTAGCTTATGTTTTCTGTTTGAAACCATTCAGATTGGCAGATGTTATGGAAATACAAATTATTACTGTATTTTTCTCAGGAAATGATTTTTATTATAAGACATTGGTTGTGATTTTGAAACCACCTTTTCTGGAGTTCATGTATTAAATTATTTCATGTATTAAATTAACTTCTAAATCTAAAAAAACGGTTAGGAATTTATTTAAGTATGAGCATAGTTTTTCCTTCAATTTTTTAAAAACCGAAACAACAAAATAGAATAAAATCTAAGAGGTGTAGCTGAGATTGAATGTCTTTGTGCACTAGGTAGCTGTTACGGCTGTTGTACATATTGTGATTTTTGCAATTTAATGTCATATTCAGTCATTAAAAAATACTGCGTTTGTGCAAGATAACTGAATTAGCTGCTTTTGGATTCAGAGCATTGGATTTCTTCAAGTTTGTGCTTTTAAAATTATACCCATAAACTGCAAGAATATCCTGAGATTTTTTAAGTGTATTCTTTTACACATCTCACACAAAGAGGAGAGTCCAAGGTTGTGGTCTATGGGAAGTAATCTTGATTTCCTGAAAAAGGTTAGGGTTTGTTTGCCTTTGCATCTCCTGATTATGTAGCTTTGTAGGCTTTTTATGATGTGAAAATCTGTGCATAATATTAGAGAAGGTGCAAACTTTTAAGCCTCTGTAAAGAATTTAAAAGCAGTTTTAGTGTGGGAGCAAGAGACAGATTCTTGGTTCAAGTTAATTTGTGGTGCTCTGTCTCTGAACCTTTAGAAAGTCTTAATTTTTTTAAAAAAATTCAGTTAATATCTTAAAAATGCCAACTTTTATTAGCATTATTATGTGTTGCTTTTTACATGTAACAGAAGAAGTCACATTTCTGTTGGTATATTGAAAGCGTAACTTGCAGTAAGAAAACAACCTATTTCATTATTTCAGTAAAAATATATAGGATTTTTAAAATTTTATTTTTGTTTAGGATGTATCAATGTGTGGGTATGTGGGTTAGCAGAAATAAAATTAATTCAAGGTTAAAAAGAGCTAAAATTTAACTCTTGTTTAGTAATTATATTGTGCTTTAAGTAGGACTGTGCATTCAGATTTCAATAAAACCCACTCTTTTTGGCTCCCGTATTTGAAACACAAAATACTAGTTCTGTTTATTCAGGTTTTGAGTGAACCCAACATTTCCCCCAAAAACGTAATAGCCAAGGTATTGAAATGGACCCCCAGAATTGCAGCACATATCCAGCTTGGAGCTGAGCTAGTCTCTGATTCTCAGGCACCTGCTTGGGGAGTGTGTAGCAAGCCCTCCCTACTCACAGAGTAGGGTTGTCTCAGAAATGCAGTCTCCAGCACTGCAGCCCGGCTCAGCCTAGCAGAGCCCAGCCCAGCCAAGGAGAAATGCCAGGTCCTTGGCAGCCTCATTCCCTCCTCCTCAAGCCAGTGACACTCACCCCCTCCCCTCAGCCAGCCCCATATCCCATTCCCACCTAGGGATCCCACTTTCTCCAAGTCAGTGACTCCCCTTTGAGCCAGAACCCACTCCCTCCCAAGCCAGAACCATACCTCACCCCCCCAAGCCCGCAACCTACTCCCTAAGCCAGCTCTATGTCCCATTTCCCCATCTCCTACCCAACATCCCCAACTCCCCACACAAGCCAGACCCATGGTCCCTCAAGCCAGTGATCCCCCTGAGCCAGACTCATGTCCCATTCCACCCACCCCAAGCTAACACTCTCCCCATCAATCTAGCCGTATTCTCCATCCTCCCTCAAACCAGTGCTCCCCTTTTTACACTGGTAGCAGACTTAGCAACAGTTTTGATTGCATTTACTTTTCCTTATAGGCCTGTGAAACTGGCAGGCCTCAAATACATCTACAATAACAAAGAATACATAAAGTGCAATTGGGTGTTAACAAACATGACAGTGGAGCACCGCCATCACGGCCTGACCCAGGTTGGGGAACCTCCGCCAACACACTCCGGACATTCACGCAGCTGGGGGCGGAGAGACGCACAAACGTGTAGCAGCCCAGCCCTGTGCTGTGCACAGAGAGCCGGCTGTGTGACTGGCCATGGCAGACCCAATCCAGGCCAGTGGGAAATAGATCTATTAACACACTGTGGCCCACTTTGCCCTGATCGGGCAGACCTTAACCTGGCCTGTGACCCCAGAGGTCTCCAGGGTCACAGCCTGGGCTAGCTGATGACACAGCCTAGGACAACCCTTGGTCAACCTCTGGAAGCACCTGCACATACGTCCGGGCCAAAGCAACCAGCCATCATGTTTGTTAACACCCATTGTCTATATTTTACATAGCACAGATTTGGGAAGTTGGATTCCGTATGACATGATGGATTTTCAAACATTACTTATTTCTTTGCGGTCTGTCTTGTAAGATACCAAGCACTCTAATCTGATTCAACAAAGTATGAGAATGGTCCTATTAAATTAACAGGACTACTTGTGCATAAACTGTGTTCATGTACCATTTATTTGTTTTAAATAAGAAATCTAGATCTGGAATTTGTTTCAATCTAGACATGTTCTAAGTTTGGTGCCTACAGTGAGCATTATAACAAGTTTTTGTCTAATTTGCAGATGTGGCTTCAGAAGAGGATGTTGTTGAAACACCTGCTGTGTCGCATGAAGAACACACGCACCAAGAGATAAAAGGCCACAAAACTTTGGCAACCCCTGCAGTCCGTCGGCTTGCCATGGAAAACAATGTATGCTTTCTACTAAACGAGGCCCCGCTGCTGCTTACCTTGCATATCTGTTTGACTAGATGCAAGAGGGCAATAAGATGCCAGTGTTACTGAAAGAATGTAGTATATTATCAGAAAACAATGAGAAAATATGTTGTTAAATGGCTTACTTACAGCACATTCCTCTGGCAGATGATATGCTTGCGAATACCATTGAAGTGACACTGGCACACATTTTATCTGCTGGAGGATTGTGCTGCTTATTAGTATGATAATGGTAGAGTCATGAACTGCTTGTACAGAGTGCTTATCCTACACGAAAAAAATATCATTACATAATGATTCTGCCTTTCTCTGTGTAACTATGGACATGGGGATGTTTTACATTTTCTTGTTATATACGTCTACTGTCAGTAAAAAAAAAAGAAAAGAAACAACCCACTAGTATTTAGGGTAACAACTCAAGACTTCAGGAGATATATTATTTGCATATTACCATTGAAACCTTTGCAGGCCACTTAGGCCATTTTTAAACAGACTGCCGCTGGGCAGGGTGGTCCATGTGCAGCCGGTGGAGTGCCGCTGTGTGGGCCGTATATGGGGGGAGGGCGCAGACGGGAGCACACCCACCTCCACCCATGGAGCAGCCTGTCTTTTTGCTGATTACTCCATGGGGTGGGTTGTGGAGGTGGGTGAAGGTGTGTGGGTTGCGGGAGCTGGCATCCACACATCTCCACTTTTAAACAAGATGCTCCCTGCGTGCGGACACTGGGTGTCCATGCGTGGGAGCGTTTCATTTAAAAACGGCCTTAGTCATTCTATGACTCAATTCCTCATTAGTAAAATGTGGATAATCATATTTCTTTATCATACGGAGATATTGTGATGATAAGTACATACAGCTTGAGGCACTTGGACACTCTGGCAATGGAGCTTAAACAAGTACTTTAGATAGGCAGAAATTATCTTAAATAATAGCCACTACTGGCTCAGTCTCTCTAACACATCTTTTTTTATTGTAATCCAGATATATCCCATGATTTCCCTACTAAAAAGGCTAATGCAATTTTGGGCTGCATTGAGAGAAGCATAATGTCCAGGTCACAAGAAGTAATAGTTTCACTCTCTTCTGCGCTGGTCAGACCTTATTTGGAGTACTGTGTCCAGTTCTGGGCACCACATTTTAAGAAGGACATTGACAAATTGGAATGGGTTCAGAGGAGAGCAACAAAGATGGTTAGGGGTCTGGAAACCAACTCCTATGAGGAAAGGTTGAAGGAGCTGGATATGTTTATTATTAATTAATTATTAATTAATTATTTATATAGCGCCAGTGGAAGACTGAGGGGAGACATGATAGCCGCCTTCAAATATATGTCACATAGAAAATGGAGCAGACTTGTTCTTTGTTGCTCCTGAGAGCTGGATTAGAACCATTGGGCTCAAATTACAAGAAAGCAGATTTTGGCTAAACGTTAGGAAGAACTTCCTAACAGTAAGAGCTGTTTGACAATTGAACAGACTGCCTAGGCGGTGGTGGGTTCTCCTTCGTTAGAGGTTTTCAAACAGAGGCTGGACAGCCATCTATCAGGGATGCTTTAGCTGTGGGTTTCCTGCACTGAGCAGGGGGTTGGACTAGGTGACCTCTGAGGTCCCTTCCAACTCTAAGATTCTAGGATTCTACTTGTGCTACTCATCAAAAGTTCCATAGCTTGTTATATGTTTTTCAGATTAAACTGAGTGAAGTTGTTGGAACAGGGAAAGATAACCGCATCCTTAAAGAAGACATCCTCAATTATTTGGCTAAGCAGACGGGAGCTATTTTACCTCCATCACCAAAACTTGAAATTATCCCACCATTACCAGAATCGGAGACTGCACCAGCCAAGCCAAAGGACAAAGCACCTAAAATTCCTATACCCATTTCCAGACCCATAGTTTTTTCAGGGAAAGATAAAACTGAGGCCCTAACAGGTAAAAAAGCATTAATGCAAGCATCAAATAAAAATGGTTGAGCTGTGAAGACTAAATACTAATTGATGAATTTTAACATCTGTCTCAATTGATGAACCTGGTTGTACTTACATCTTTTGAGAATCATACAAGCATGCTGAGAGAGGTGGCCGGACAGGGCTGCCAGTACTTTTCTCTGCCATGTGTCCAATTTATTTTTAAGAAAGATTTACAATCTTCAAATAAAACAGAAGGTTAGAAGCTCACTAACTGTAAAATGTCTAGCAACTTCTTTATTGGTGGAAAACAGTTACTGTATTTTTGCCAGGTTTTCACAAGGTGATGGTAAAGACCATGACAGCTGCTCTGAAGATTCCTCACTTTGGTTATTGTGATGAGATCGACCTGACTCAGCTCATTCAGTTGCGAGAGGAACTGAAACCTACAGCAGAAGCTCGCGGAGTTAAACTCTCCTTCCTGCCTTTCTTTATAAAGGTGCGCTCCTACCCACACATATTTTAGCCTTCCCCTGTATGGAGCAGTCTGGATTCTTCTCCGATGCTCCGTGAGTGGCTATGGGTAGGTGGTGCGTGGGTCACAGGAGCATACACCCTCCACACTGCCTTCAGATGGGCATTTGGATGCTTGGGTGAACCTGTGTGGTTGCGTCTTGTTTAAAAATGGCCAAGAAGTCTGATATGTCCACCAAAGCACAGGGCAACTTTTCCTGTTAATTGTGACCTTTAACAATACCCTGTTGCATTACTGTATCATAACTATAGTCATTGTATTTCTGGGTGTTTATAAATGAGACAATAGCCTGCTGGAGTCCGTGTTCGGTCAGCGCAGCCCCTACACAGCCCATATTTGGTAAAAACCGTAAATAAATACTATCTACCACACAGCCCCGACTCGCATGTTTTAGTGTGTAGAGCTAAAAAACGGGCAGCCTCCTGCATGCATTTCACGCGCTGGCAGCAGCCACCACCAGTGGCTCTACTCAGTGCATTTCCTCTCCCCAGCCCTGTCTGATGGAAAGTGGGGTTACGGCCAGGGAAGGATTCGTCCGTGGGTATGACTCCCCTTTCCATCAGAAGCAGTGCTAGCGCTCTCTCCCAACTGAGAAGCAGCAGCTAGAAGGGAGAGCGATTGCTCTCTCCCAGCTGGCAGGCGGCTGTGAGAGGAGAGAACAAGGCAGGGGGTGCAGGAAGGACCTTCTCCAGAGCAACTGAGACCACTCTTCTCCATTTGGGAAAGGGAGTGAGGGAGGCGTGCGGCTCCCGTCGGTTCCTTTCCCAAATGAAGAGAGGAGTGTGGGCACAGATGCTCTGGAGAAGGTCCTTCCTGCACCCCCTGCCTTGTTCTCTCCTCTCACAGCCACTTGACAGCTGGGAGAGCGCAATTGCTTTTTCCTGGCAGTTGCCTCTCAGCTGAGAGAGCACACTAGGTATGACTATGGTGCTGGCAGACCTGGTTGCAGGCAATCCTAATTAACAAAGACATGGCCACGTGTGTGCCCATTAGTCTGGATTTGCCCACACAGCGGGCTCACGATGTCCCTGGATGATGCTGTAATAAGTGGGGCTGTGTGGTGGGTGTGGTCTAACATCTGGCAAACACCTACTAGACAAGCAGGCAAACATACCTGGTAGGGGCTAATGTGGGCTATCGTCTTGTCTCGTTTATTTTTACCTTCTATTGTGTTCTGGCCTGGACGGATGGATGGAGTGTGTGTGTGTGTGTGTGTGTGGCAGGCAAATTAAGGGAAAACTCAGTATATGTGCACATTTCACATGTCTTGAATAATCGGACGTAACTGAAAATTATTTTTTTGAAGTATCAGTTTTAAAATGAGTCTGTGTTTCTCTCCATATATATTCATTCAAAAGCTGTCATGATTGCAGGGTTCACTCTGACTGGAAGGAAGGGTGGGCATAGTATTTACTGTAAAGCAGCTGGGCAGTGTTTACTCTGTCAGCAGAGTGTTGAATGGGTATGACGATTATTCTTTCCTGGCATGGTCTCTTCTTCCAAGACCGCCTTGAGGTGATTACTTCCTCAGCTTGTCGACAGAAGAAATGACAGTGCACCCAAATGTTGGGCTCCTGTGCTTTTGCTTTGGAAATATGGTTTAGCCTTTGTTAAGTTTACACTTTTGTCTGATGAAATTATGATTCTTTTAATCTGAATTGTGGTCCCCTTTGCCCTAAAGAAAGAAAGGAGCTGGATTTTCAAATATCTCTTTGTTCCCCCACTTACACATACTAGATAACAGTAGTAGCAGGGAACATTAAAGTCAAATTAATTGATGAATTCTGCTTAACAGAAATGTTTTGTTGGGGCTAGGACAGTATGATAGAGTAGGAACCTGTCCATCTGAAGCAGAGACAATTGGAGCTGTGGTTCAGAGCTAGAATCTGTTTGCCACATGTTATTAGTACGGATGAAGAGAACCTGTTTTATCAATTTTTAATTGAGTTTAATTCACATTTTCATAAATTGCCTTTTATTTTTTTATTTCCATTATATTCACAGTCCATATGTACCTGGTGCTTAGTTTCCCATCACCATATTATTTAAAAACAAAGAAAACACTCTTTTACACTTCAGATGTTACAAACTGTTACTGATGTACTTAGTCTTAATACCATTGTCTTTTATATTTAACAGGCAGCTTCTCTGGGATTATTACATTACCCTATACTTAATGCTTCTGTGGATGAAAACTGTACAAATATCACATACAAGGTTTGTGGAATACAGTGAATTAGAAAACCTAGTACTCCACCCATCCACATAATGCTTAGGGTTCCTTTTAGGTGTAAATAAAAAATATATATCTTTGATTACAAAAGAAGAATTAGTCTATTACAGCATATTTGGAAAATGGTCAGTACATCATGATAATCAAATCTGATTTATTAAGCAAAGGGTCTCCTTTCTGTAATAAAATTGCAAAGGAAAATAATAAATGCTTCTCCTGGTGTTACAAAAAACCTGCAAGTGTGATATGCAAAATAGAAAAGGCAGGAGTTTATAGTCAGAGCTCTGGAGAATAACTTTTCCCCTACAAAGTTTTGCCTGGATTTAGCGCTTGGGAAAAATGCAGGATTGAAAACCTCAGGGCTGCGTTCCTCTGTTTACAAACATTGCACTGAATGGAGAGCAATAATATAGGCCACTCTACACAGTCCTCCAGCCTTTCCACCTAGCTGTTTGTGGACCATGTCTAGAAGGTGAAAAAGCAATTCACTCTCCATTCTCTTTAAATTCAGTCTCACAGCAGCTGAGACTACCAACAAACATACTAAGTGTATTAGTTTTGTGAAGTTTAATAATACTTGGGCCCCGTGAATTCTGTGCTGCCACAATCACAGATGCTCTGTGGAATTTGGCACTTGGGAGGTTCTCGCAGACATTGCCTCTAACTGTCCTGAAATACAGCCTGAATGGGGAGAACTGTGAGCCAGCCAAGGGAGTGTTGGCATTGTAGAGCGCCCTGACACAGCTACTGAAGAGGACCAGCCCATACCCTCAATTGGGTGGTGGTGTGTAGTATTTAGTGGTTTACTTAAAGATAGACTGGATGGAATGGCCTGCTTGGAAACTCAATATACATTTTAAAATGTGCACACTATGTACAATCTCATTGATCTGCACAATTCTGCTTGCAGAGTTTTGTGGGGGGAGGGGTGCTAGGTGGACATTTTGAGAAAAATTTTGCAGAATACTTCTAGTTCCTACATCAAATGAAAAAATAAACACAGGATTGTATGTTTATTTTCTAGATATAAATTCTCCAACAGTAATTTGGTTTTCCCGTTTACAGTTCAGGATCTAAAGGGGTATATCAAAAAGATCTGTTATAAAAATGGACCTCAGATCAGAGTAGGAAGGAGTAGTGTATTTTGGACAGAAATTTCTTGAAGGAAGTATTGGAAAACATTATTATAGTCTTATATTTTACACAAAATAAAGGTAACTAATTTTTTTATTAATGTATATATAATTTATGGTTAATTTAATGTGCCTCATTGTATTATATCTGCCCATATTCCAGACTTCTCACAACATTGGAGTTGCTATGGATACAGAACAAGGCTTGATTGTCCCTAATGTGAAAAATGTTCAGGGCTGTAGCGTCTTAGAAATCGCTTTTGAATTAAATCGCCTGCAGGCCTTGGGCTCTGCAAACCAGCTGGGAACCAATGACCTCACCGGGGGAACATTCACTCTCTCCAACATTGGCACAGTAAGCAAATAGAAAAAAAAATATTGTTTCATTTAAAACCTTTTCAACAAATGCCTGTTACATTGTTAAGACCACAATTCTCAGGAAACAAGTTTTATTTGTCTTTTATGCAGATATCACCCCCAAAATATTCTGCTTTTCAAACTGACTGTGGCTAATCTTTCTGACTTGTTCTTTTTTAGATCGGTGGTACCTATTGCAAAGCAGTGATACTACCTCCTGAGGTAGCTATTGGAGCACTTGGAAAGATTCAGGTAAAACAAGAAACTTGCAGGTTTGATTTTAACCAAGACCATGTGTAATGTATACCACCATTGTTTTTATCTCAAGCATCTTTTCTATAAAATTTAAAATAATGGTACCCTACAAATATATCATATGACTTAGGTCAGAGTTTCCTAAACTGTGGGATGGGACACCAAGTGGTGTTTCAGCATCAGTGGATGGGGTCATGATCCCAATTGACATTTGATATACTTTTCATGTCTTTGGTTGCTGCATAGGGTAGTGGGATTGTATTTAAATCTAAATATGGGGTGTCATAGGCAAAAGGTTTGGGAACCACTGACATAGATGCACAGAACAGCATGGAAATCATAAACATAAATCTTTATATTCAATGGCTCTGGATTGTATTTGTTAGGCTGGTCTCCTGGTGCATTTATTTACCCTGTGGACTGTCAGCTGCAAAAAAATAATCGCGAGGGTAGGTTTCTAATAATAATCCAATTTTAGGTATTTTGTAACTTGTCCTTACTCATCTTGTGCAGAAACAAGACTTGCTGAGTTTCAACTCAAGGAATATTGAACACAATTTTCTTCTGCTATTTAAGTTCTGTTGTGCACTATGAGACAGGAATCTTTGTAGAATGTTGCATGGTCGAATACTCATTCAGTATAGACAACCATTTTCTTAGTTGATGATGTTTTCATTGTTCTCCCTTTGTTCTTCTGTTCTGTCACCGGGAGGGGGGAAAACACTCACTCGCCGGGAAGGGGGGAGCACTCGCTACCGAGGCCTGTCCTGGTCTTGGGGGTTTCGGTGGAGACTTCAAATGCCCGTCAGGATAGAGTGATGGCCTTACCTCTCAAGGAGAGAACAGGCCTCTATCATCATAGGGTGCCAGAGACTCAAGAACGCCAAGGTCCGCCCCGAGGGGCACCCACACAACACACTCACTTGGGAGCGTGGGCGGGAACGGGTAGAGACATGAGACAGTGGTCAGCAGGAGGTACCAAGTAAGGAAATGGGGGAAAGGCACACTTATGCAGGGGAGGAGACCCCAGGGAAGGAAGGGGGTGGAGAGGGTTCCTACCCTCCAACACGCATGCTCTTGCTCACTCACCAGTCACTCCGGGGAAAGAGGGTCTCGGGTTCCAGACACACGGGTTAAGGGCAGACACTCTCGTTCTCCTCTTCATGTAACAACAAGGGCTCAATTTGCAAGGGGGCCGGTCTCTGAATCACCAGCGCCACTCTGTAAGTGGCGCTGGGCTTTATCCTCCAGGCCTCGCCCCCGTGCGCGCCCGCAGGCGCTCAGAGCGACGCAGCAGGGGCAGAGGATTCCCCGCGTGCCGTGTCTGAGCAGGGGGCGTGGCCGGCCCCTGGAATCCCGGCCCCTGGTCTGACGTCGCCGCCGGGGACAGAACCACTGGCCGTGGAGCCACCAGCCACTTCGGCGAGGCCCGCCTCACCAGAACCTGTCGGCCTGAGGATTGCATTGGCTGGGCTGGCAGGCGGGGGCGGCGCTGCTGTGGGCCCCCGTGGCTAACATGTAGACCTTTAAGAAAAGTCTGAGGGCTAAATATTTCCTGAGCACTAATGGTGTTAGGAATAATCTAAGACAGGGGTGCTCAAAACATAGATCGCAATTTACTGGTTGATCGGCCAACGTTCTGAGGTCAATCCTGGGACAGCTGTGTCCCAGGCTGCAGCGGCTGTCTGCTTCCCTGTGCATGCCAGAAGCATGTGCATGCCGGCCACCATCCCAGGACACAGTTCACTGGCTCCCCACTCACCCACTCGCTGTCCCCACCCAGCCTTCTGCTGCGGCCCACTGTCTGCCCCCACCAACCCACAGCAGCCTGGGGGGGGGAAGGAAAAAAAATACCGGCCCCCTGCTGCCCGCTCACCCACCAGCAGTTCCTTCCATCCCCGCCCCCCCAATGTATATGTTTGTGTCTGTCAGCGTCTGTGAGAGTGTCTGCCTGTGTGTCTGTAAGAGGTGTGGGTGTGAGTGTCTGCCTCTGGGTGTGTGTGTCCTTCCACGCATAACTGTGTGTGAGATGTGGATGTGTGTGTGTCCTGTGTGTAAGAGAGGTGTGTGTGTCTGTTTCTGAGAGAGTGTCTGTGTTTGTGAGACAGAGGTGTGTCTGTGTGTGTGAGGGGGTTGTTCCCTCTCCCCCCCCCCCATGTCCTCCCTCCCATGTGGTTGTCTCCCTCTCCCCCCACAGTCCCTCATTTGCATAGCCACATCCCCAGATGACTGGGATGCAACTATGCATATGAGTGGGCAGGGCCATGCAAATTAGGGTTGAGCCACACCCCCTTGCCACCAGTAGATCTCCAGCTGGGCAAGTGTGGGCACCCCTGATCTAAGAGGATGATATCTCAGAGTGAAGGGAAGATTACCTGATTAAAAGCATGTCAGGCCTGCATAGGGGTGGCAGGTGGCCAGAAATGTCACAGATAGTTAGGAGGAGCTCTGTTGTATTAATGGAATGAATACAGTATACCTGCATTAACAAATGGTAAGGCAAGATTTTGTCTAGTGGCATAGTTTCTGTTTAGTTTACTTTTCTTCCATCCCCTAATTTCTAGGTCCTTCCTCGATTTAATGGAAAAGGTGAAGTGATTAAAGCACACATAATGAATGTGAGTTGGTCAGCTGATCATCGAATTATCGATGGAGCTACAATGTCCTGTTTTTCTAACTTGTGGAAATCCTACTTGGAGAAACCTGCTTTCATGCTGCTGGATCTTAAATGAAGAAGATTAATGTGAGGATACATCCTTAAACTTTTGAGGATTAAAATTAACTTTTATGAAAGCTAGCTATGCTAGCATATTGCCCTTCACTACTTGTTGCATTATATAATTACAATGCATTGGCTGAAAGACCTTGACATCGGTCAGTCAGTTTATTGATAAGCTGTTACATTCTTTTCCATTCAAATGCTGCCACAATTTATTTTGCAGGAGGCTGTCAGACTTAATAGGTTGTGGTGGGGCTTGTTAATGTGGTGGTAAGAAGTTTATGGTGTCTGTCTGTGATTGTACATACTGACTGTTCTAGAATGACATTGACTGGTGACTGTCTACGTATCTACAGTATTTTTAAAACTGCTGGGTCTGGTTAGAAAAGAAATTGTGTCAAATTATTCCTGATTGGAAATAGCTTCTTTTAACCATCTAAATAATTTTTTTCCAGTTTTCTAATACAAATTATGCCAAAATAATGTAAAAATAAAATGTCTTTATGTTCATCTTTAAATATGTCCCATGGACTTTTTATTGTTTTAATGATAACATTTTTCTTTTCCATCCTCTTTCCGTCACTTCTTTCTACTCTGAAAGTGCTTAACGCAAATACTCATTAACCAAGTGATGAGGGTAGATTTCTATAGCCTTACATGCTGCAGAGACTCAAAATATTTACTAGTGTCCAACTGCTCTTCCTAGAACCTCCGTGTAAAGTTTTCTACACGCAACACGACTGTGGGCCAATGGTGAAACTGAAAAACATACTTTCAGCTTGCTCAGCTGCAAAGCAGTTGTCTGAAAAAAGCATGACGTATCCCGACACCAAACTGTTAACTGCTTGTACTTAGTTACCATAACCTGCCATACAGATAACAATGTGCCCGAAAATCCTGCTACCTTGAACATGATAACTATTGGTGCTAGATATCAAGGAGTTACAGGTCTGTATTTGATATGGAATTCAAGTTGTTAAAGCATAATTGTTAGGCTAGAACAAAGTGGCCTTGGTGGAATGGGAGAGATGCTTGTACAGTAATAAGATGCAAAGGAAACTATTAATACGTTTTGAAAATAATTATTTTAAGTTGCAAATAATATGAGAAATATAGCAGAACCTCCCGTTTTTGACACCTTGGATGACGTGCTGCCACAATCACAGAAAAAGGCCGCCAAGCGGGAAATAACATAGGTGAGAGCCCAAAGAGGGAAATATTTCATCCTGGTGCTGGCAGGGGCTGGATGGCCCAGAAGAAAAAACCCAGTGAAACGCAGGAAACATTTAAAAAATCTTCATTGATAACAGAAAAAGAACTGCCGTAATTAAACTATAATGACTATAATGCTTTGCTATCCCAGTGTTTGGAGATGGTGGCGGAATGGATGTGGCAGAGCAGACTGAAGCTCAACCCCGATAAGACGGAGGTGATGTTGGTGGGGAGAGCGAGGGAGGTAGTGGCCCCCCTGATTGGGGGGGTTCGTCCTCCTATAGCTCAGCAGGTCTGGAGTCTGGGGCTGATATTGGACACGGATCTCCGCCTGGAGCGGCAGGTGGAGGCAGTCGCGAAGGCTGCTTTCTGCCAGTTGCATCTGGTGCGGAGGCTGTGTCTGTTCGTCTCCAGCCCGGACCTGGCCTCCCTCATCCATGCCTTCGTCACCTCAAGGCTGGACTATTTAACACGCTCTACGTGGGGCTTCCCTTGTTCCTGGTTCGGAGGCTGCAGCTAGTGCAGAATGCGGCGGCCCGCCTCCTTTCGGGGACGGGTCGTCGGGAGCACATTACACCTGTGCTCCGGACTCTGCACTGGTTGCCAATAGCGTGCTGAGCTAGGTTCAAGGTTTTGGTGTTGATCTACAAGGCCCTTCATGGTCTGGGCCCCTCATATCTCAGGGACCACCTCGCCCTCCGCGCCCCAGAACGGCTCCTTCGGTCTGCTGGGGGTGCCTTCCTGGAGGTCCCCCGCGTTAAGCGGGGAGCCACAATGGAGAGGGCATTTGCGGTGGCCGGCCGCACCGCGCCTTTGGAACTCCCTTCCGGAGGAAGCTCGCCTGGCCCCAAGCCTGTTGACATTCTGGCGAGTTGTAAAACCTGGCTGTTCGCCCAGGCCTTGGGGGAGGGGGGGGAGAGTGGGTTTTTATCTCCCCTACCCTATTTATTGTTTTAATGTTTTCCCGGGCCCTGTTTTAATGCCTTATATTGTATTTTTGATGTGTTTTAAATTGTTTTATATGTATTTTATATATATTTTTATTGTTGGAAGCCACTCTGAGCTGTTCTCAGGAGGGGCGGGGTAGAAATCTAGAAAATAAATAAATAAATAAACTGTCACAAATGTATTGTGGTTGATGTGCCAGCACAAGGCATCCCTGATCTCCCCGGCTGTGCGCTGCCTGTTCGGTTCACCTAGTCCTGGAACAGAGGCACTGGCTTGCCAGAGCTAATTGGCCCCGCTGGTATCTCAGATCAAAAAACAAATGGTCAAAAAACAAACAGAATGTTAGGAATTATTCGTAAAGGGATAGAGAATAAAACAGAAAATATAATGCCTCTATATAAATGTATGATGCAACTGCACCTTGAATATTGTGTGCAGTTCTCATCACTCCATCTCATTTATTCTGTCTTTATCTAACTTTCTGTTCTCAGTAAATCAGGTTTTATTATAGCCTCTTTGGTTTCAGACTTTTATTTGGGAGTTTAATATCACTCAGTCCTGAACAATAAACTTTTACCTCCACAAAGAGATTATTAGGGAAAAGGGGATGCAGTGGGATTATCTGTTAAATGTGCATTGGTTCGTCTCACCTAAACAATTTCAGTCCAAGAGAGAACCCCTAGTGAACATTTGTCAGAAGCAGATTCAAAAGATTGAGGTCACTGCCATACGATGGAGTCAGATTTCCAGTTTTGTGAGAAAATGAAAGTCAAATACTTTGGCAGAGCTATGCAAGTAATTTCCTACAGAAGGAAGGAAATTAGATATTTAAGAGACATTTCACTAATTTTCAGTTTGGGGAAATCTTAAAAGCATTGAAAAGTAAGCACCATTCATATTTTTATAAATGGAGACTGGGTTTGCTGAATGGCTCAGCATTTTGGTGAAGGGTTATGGAGCCTCTCACATCTAGATGTAGCCAGTTTTAACCTGATTTAGATGGGTAGTTATTAAAGGCATTACCATCTAGTTATGTGTTGACTTATTGGTCATGAGTCCACATGAGAGGCAAAGCGGAGACCAGAGCACGTTGTTTCTGGGCGGCCTCTGGGAATCCATTTAGGAGATTGCAGGGACATCTGTAGTTGGTGGAGAACTGAAGAGTACAGGGGCTAAGGATCTTTGCACAGGATCAATTGTGCATCTCTTGCCTCTGCAGAACCTAGAGTTCTACTCAGAGGCTTCTTCCACAGGGTGCATTGCAGGACTGGTTCTGTACTGTGAAAACAAAATAATTTCTGGCCAAATAAGTAGTACTGCATTTCCTCTGAAAAGCTGCTTGGGCTCTGTCAAACCTCTAGAGATAAGACTTCCAAAGTTGCCGAGCAGCCGCCAAGAATGCAGACCTGGTACGCAGATGGAATAAATACTGACTGTACAGTGCCAGGTACATCACTGGTACCATATAAATAACAGTAAGCAAGGCAGCCATTTCTGTCTGACCTCAGCGGTTGCAACAGAACATAGGGGAGGAGGCAGTTGTTTAGATTGTAGGACCCCAGGCCACTTAGGAATTTATAGGTCAAAACCAGCACCTTGATTCAAGGCGGCTATTGGAAACCAGCAGAGACTCCGAAGCACAGGGGTAGTGTGCTCCTGCTCACCCCCATCATTTTGATTGTGAATAAAATAAATTTCACAGAAAAGATTGGAAACTGTACAAATGTTTACCACAAACATAACTAACTAGGACTCTACAGAACATCATCTTCCAAATAAGACTTTTTACAATATTTTTTTATTTGCACTCTCTAGACAAGCACTCAAAGTTTTTATGTAAATTTAGTAAAAATATTGCAAGTAAAAAAGCAAATAGCTATCATACCAAACTCAAATCTAATTAATGTAGGGTTCTGTCACTAAGCAGGAAATCATTAAAAATTTCTTTTTGTTCAAAACCACTGATTTTTGTTGGTTCTGTAGCTACTTGTGGAGGCAGAACCATGTTTTGAAAAGTGGAAAGACATTCAAAGTGGTAAATATTATGGGGGGCTTTGCAGGTTGCTCCCATGTGACAGCTGCTATTCTCAGTTGTGTCATAAGCTAAAATTAGACCCAGGCTGGCATGACACTTCACTCTGTCATAGTCTGCATGAGGATCGTAAATGGGTTTTTGCACCATGCATCAGATTGAGAACCTCTCTCTGCTCTTGCATGGAAATCAATGAGCCATGGAAAACCTGTGACTAGAACAAGTGATTTAGGTAAGTTCTTAAATGCTTCCATATGCCTGACAGGGGATCTGATTACAAAAGGCTGAGCTTGCAGTTGGTTTTAGGCTAAAACTGGGAATGCGTTTTTGAACTGCTGGCAGATCATATCACCCTTGTATAATAATAACTACCAGAAAGAAGTGCAAAGGATGAAGTCAAGAGGCTCTACTTTCAGCTCTATGATATGCAGTTGTATTAACTTGCAAACAGACTGTTTGCAAGTTAATACAACTACATATAATACAGCAACAGAAGCTTATAATCAGTGCTTTTTCTATAACTTCTATAGCTTTATGCTTCTGCATTGAAGCTCATTGTGAATATTCGCTGAGAATATACTCAAGAATTACCTCACTGCCATGGAAATGGACCCCAGACTGTTATTTATTTACATTAGCAAGATCCCTTACTACTTATCAGGACAGTAACCTCTAGCAATGGTGGGGAAGCTTTTCCTTTCTATGGTCCACTTTGAAAATGAATATAAGCTCTGCAGAGTTTGGGTATGTACATGCTTAAAGAGTGTTGTCAGATGAAAGGAGGGAGGGTCCCGATTCTGGAATCCAGTCTTTGTCATTGACTACATGCTGCATCTTTGGTCCCTTCCCCTGAGCTCACTCTTTCAGTGCTTGAGGGTAGGAGCTGGATATACAGGCCAGATCCAGGAACTGGCCAAATGAAAGCTAGCTGAGAACTGGATTTGGCCCATGGACCTCTGACCTAGAGGTCTAGGGCTGCAGAGTAATACATTGTGGTAAGTGACACGTATATGTACATGTAATAAAAAGACCCATGCCTAAAAGAGGATATAGTCTAAGCATAGAAGGCTTCTGCATTGAAACTCATTGTGGATATTCTCATTGAAAGACAATGGGACTTAAGCCACTTTCAGACTTCCCCACCCTGCTCTGTATAGCTCCGGGTGTTTGCTGACAAAGCCACGTGGAGGGGGCTTTCAGACCGGTGGCACCCTGCATGTACCCTGGCTGCATTCCCTCCCACAGCCAGCATATGCGCAGGGGGAGGTCTGAAAGCGGTCTTAGACTCCTAAATCACTCGTGTACTTTTTAAAACTTTACTGTCTCCCCTGTTCTTGGGTATGCAGATCTCATGCAAGGTTATTATGGTGAGGACTGAAACCTGTGGCTGAAGTAGAATGTAGAAGAATCATGACTGAAACCACAGTTTGTATTGGATCATTCACAACTGTTAAGGCACTTTGGGAAGTGAGAATCCAGAAAATAAAGGAAGACCTACGGAAGGAAAAGGAATTCAGGCAGAAGACCACAGGGAAGTATGTTCAGAACTCAGCTGTTAACTTGTAAAACTGTACAAACAGGTCTCATGCCTAGGAGGAGCAGTTACTGGATCAGACTCTAAGAGAATAATAAATTAAAAACTAAACCATATGCTCAAACACAGGTGATGACAATTGTTTATTCTGGACCACATGGGGTCCAATATTGCAGCCATTAAAGAAAATTCCTACTCAAAGGTACCTGGTGGAGGTCAGGAGGGTGACCCCCCCCCCCACCAAGGATGAGGATGGGTTAGGGTCCGCCTGTGGGGGCCTGATGCTGTTGAACGCAAGGTCTGTAGTGAATAAGGCCCCAGTTATCCGGGATGTTATCCTGGATGGGGCAGCAGACCTTGCGTGCATCACAGAGACCTGGCTGGATGAGGGGGCTGGACCTGTTCTGGCAGACCTCGTGCCGGCCGGGTATGCTGTGCAGCGCCAGCCTCGTATAAGGGGCCGGGGGGGAAGTGTAGCTATCATTTTTAGGGAGGACTGGCCAGTTAGGAGATATCCAGTCCAAGATATTCCAGGTGTGGAGGCCCTCCATGTGGTGTTTGATTTGGCTGGGGGCAAGCTTGGGGTGCTGCTGCTATACCGGGCCCCTTCCTGTCCAGCGGCATCCCTTGCCACCCTAGCAGAGCTGGCCTCGGAGGTAGTGTTGAACTCCCCCAGGACCGTGGGCCTTGGGGACTTCAACGCTCATGTCGATGCCGGCCTTGTAGGAGCGGAGCGAGAGTTCATGGCCGCCATGGCAACCATGGACTTGTCCCAACTGGTCAACTGCCTGACTTATGTGGGGAGGACATATCCTTGACCTGGTCTTCTGTTCTGGCCTTGAGGCGGGTGATCCATTAATAGGGGATGTGAGATCTACACCCTTGTCATGGACGGACCATTATCTCCTGCAGGCCAGCCTCTTAGCACACTCCCTCCAGAAGGGGAATGGACCAGTTAGGTTGGTCCACCCTCGGAGGCTGATAGAACCGCAGCGGTTCCAGGAGGCTCTGAGGGAGTTAACCCTGGACCCGGACGGCCACTCTGTCGATGTGCTGGTACAGTATTGGAACATCTTGCTGGGGGAGACCATCGACAGGGTGGCTCAGAGATGTCCCCTGCCTCCGTCTCGACACCGCAGGGCCCCTTGGTTTACCGAGGGGCTGCGGTGTATGAAGCAGGTAGGCAGGAGACTAGAGTGATGCTGGCATCGGACTCGCTCCGAATCTGACCGATTTCTCCATAGGACCCATTTGCGGTCATATGTTGAGGCTGTGAGGACAGCAAAGAAGGAATTCTTTGCTGCCCTCATAGCGTCTGCAAAGTCGCATGCAGCGAAGCTGTTCTGGGTGGTGCGGGGGCTGGTCAGTCTGGCCTCCCTCCGCCTGAAATGGGACTTGTCCCAGGCCTGCCATGAGGAGTTTGCCTTCTACTTTGCAGACAAGGTTGCTCAGATCCAGAGTAATTTCGACACTGGGTTGGATGCAGTAGATGAGGAGCGTGAGGTTATGGAGGCACCGTCTAGTCGATCTTTCTTGGAGGAGTTTCAGGAAGTGACGCCGGCTGATGCGGTGGATGTCTTGGGGTCTGTTTGAGCCACAAGTTGTGAATTAGATCCGTGCCCGTCCTGGTTGGTGAAAGCCTTCAGGGAGATATTGGGGTCAGTTCTGGTGAGGGTGGTTAATGCAATCTGGGTTCCGCCCCAGCTATGGTACTGAGATGGCGGTGGTGGCCTTGGTGGACGATCTCCGCCGGGAGATGGACGCAGGATGTTCAACATTTCTGATCCTGCTAGATCTCTCAGCCACTTTTGATACCATGGACCATGGGCTGCTGCTGAGATGGCTGCGAGACCTGGGGGATCTGGACGGGACTGTCCT
>QEPC01001726.1:549719-566095 GCA_003113815.1 Sphenodon punctatus
TGTCACCAATATGCTGATGATACTCAGCTGTACCTCTCGTTTTCGACCAACCCAGGCCCTGCTGTCTCGTTGCTTTCCCAATGTTTGGAGGCTGTGGTGGGTTGGATGCGGCAGAGCAGACTGAGGCTCAATCCTGATAAGACGGAGGTGATGGTGGTGGGTAGGGCGAGGGAGGTTCTGGCCCCTCTGGTGGGGGGGGTGTCTGCCCTCCTGTAGCCCAACAGGTTCGGAGTCTGGGAGTGGTTCTGGATCCGGGCCTCCGTTTGGATCAGCAGGTGGAGGCGGCGGCTAAAGCCACCTTTCACCAGCTGTATCTAGTACGAAGGCTGCGCCCATACATTTCCGGGCCCGACCTGGCCACTCTTATTCACGTCTTCATCGCCTCGAGGCTAGACTACTGCAACGCGCTCTACGTGGGGTTTCCCTTGGTTCTGGTTCAGAGGCTGCAGCTGGTGCAGAATGCGGTGGCCAGTCTCCTTACAGGGACGAGGCGGCGGGAGCATATAACACCTGTGCTCCGCACTCTGCACTGGCTGCCTATAGCGTACCGAGCCAGATTCAAGGTGCTGGTGTTGATCTATAAAGCCCTATACGGTCTGGGCCCCTCATACCTTGGGGACCGCCTCACCTTCCGCGCCTCAGGGCGATACCTGCAGTCTGCCGGGGGCGCCTTCTGGAGGTCCCCCGTTTTAAACGGGGGGCCACAATGGAGAGAGCGTTCTCAATGGCCGGGCCGCGACTTTGGAACTCCCTCCTGGAGGAAGCTTTTCTGGCCTCGGGTCTGATGGCTTTTTGTCGAGCCTCTAAGACCTGGCTGTTTGCCCAGCCCTTTGGAGGGGAGGATGGGGCGAGGGTTGAGGGGTGTATAGTAAATGTTGTGTGGGGGACTACTTTTTAATTATTCTTATTTGATGATGTTTTTATGAGTTTTTATTATTGTTTTACTTGCTGTGAGCCACCCCGGAATGCCATAGGCATGAGAGGGTGGCCAATAAATATAAATAAATAAATAAAGGCAGCATATTTCAATGAATCCATCATAGAATTAGGTTTAATCACAAATAAATGTATGGGTAATACCATAAATGAGAGCCAGTGTGGTGTAATGGCTAAGTGTGCAGTACTTGGACTCGGAGGTAGGAAGGACCCCAGTTCTAGTCTTACTTAGCCAGAAACTCACTGGGTGACCTTGTACCAGTCACATTATTCTCTCAGCCTAACCTACCTCACAGGGTTGTTGTGAGGATTAAAAAAATGTTATATGTAAAGCACACCAAGTGCCATTGTATGGGGGGTGCTATGTAAAACTAAAGATTATTATTCATTAATTAATTATTATGATTATTATTATATTTACTTAATGGAAAGTCACCATTCCCGATCTCCTTCAGATAAATCTGATGGTACAGCTTAAGACCTTTGACTTATAAGATGATTTTATATACAGTGCATCTGGTAAAGAATTTGACTCTTATTGTCTGTGACCGTGACAATAATAAAGTCACTGAATGATCAGATTTTAGTCTCTGACTATTGGTGCAAGTGAAGAGTTTTAAGGGTTCAAGGCTCACTCATTAGCATCATTAGGAGCCTAGACTTGGACACCTATTGGATCAGTATTGCAGTGGCATTGCTAAATAAAGTATCTTTAAGTATGATTTCACTAGCAGACTGGTCACTACTAGCATTGGCATTACATGAGAATCTCAGTGTACATCAGAATTAATTTGGTAAGTTTTCTGCCTTGAAAGTACAATTGTACAAAATGTTTATCTTGGACGTTAGTCTCTTTTTATGACATAACTTAGATTCTATACAGTTTAAAGTACTAAAAACAGGATTCCAAAGCATTAAGTTACTTTACATGTCCTTTATAAGACAATGACTTTCTACATTTGCAGCATTTGGGTCCAGAGTCAGTCTAGCACTCTGTTCAAGTAAATTCTTGTCAGAGCTTCGTTGAGGCTTTATAGCCAAAAAGCTGTCTCTTGCTGGGCCAGGCAATAAAGAAGGGGTATTAAATGCTGCTGCACAATTAAATGTATTTGTTTCTCTGCTAGACTAACACTTGTTTGGGAAGAGAGAGCCAGTTTCATCAAACTCAAAGAAAAAGTCATCACTGAAAATGGAAGGGTTATTTTAAAGATTGAACAAGAAGAATGGAAGGTAACAACAAAAAAATAGAAATTTAGTTAACTACAAATTAAGCTATCTTGCAAATTGAGTGTACTATTATTCAGCAGTTAAATAGGAAAATTGGGCACTTACCTCTGAATTTTCCTTCTGCGGGGGATCTTCCTGGCCGACCAGTCAGGACAGTAGGGTAGATCCCACCAACTACCACGAAGAGGCAGACAATCAAATTTTCTGGAACCTAGCCCCAGGAATCTATCCTTATTTCCACAGTTTTACCAAGCCTTATCAACCTGCTTGTTTGTTAAGCTACTCCTAGTTTGTGCTATATAAGTTCCGTAAACTATTAACTAGAGAACTGAAGAGTAAACCTACTCTAACTCTCTCTCCCCTCTTCCATGAGCAAAATAACAGTACTAAGCTAAGTTCTAGGAGTCATGGCAGCAATCCCGCGATCAGACACTACAGAGTTAAATTCACTCCAGGTGGGGACTGGCCGGCCAGGAGAATCCCCTGTAGAAGGAAAATTCAGAGGTAAGTGCCCAATTTTTCTTTCTCCTGGGGGATCCTCCTGGTCATCCAGTCAGGACAGTAGGGACGTACCAAAGCAGTACCTCAGTCCTTCATTACGGGAGGGTAAATGAGGGAGAGAGAACAACCAGATAAACTGCGCACTCCTCCAGGCAGTGCCTCTGCTCAGAGGACTGCCTGAAGGCCTCTTCTCCCAAAGGCTGCGTCTGCCGAGTCCTACAGTAGAATCCTGTAGTGTTTAGTGAAGGAATGCACCGAGGACCAGGTCACAGCTCGACAGATCTCCCCATAGGAGGCTGCATTTCTAAATGCTTGAAAGGTTGCAGCTCCCCTAAGGGAATGTGCGAATACCCCCATAAGGGGAATTTCCCCCTCTGCCTTATAGGCCTCCGTGATGCAGAGAGTCATCCATTTGGCGATTCATGCTTTTGATGCTTTCATTCCCCTCTTTTGAGCATTATACGAGACAAAAAGGGCCAGAGTTTTCCTGAACGTTTTTGTTCTGTCCAGATATATTTTCAGAGCTCTCCTAATGTCTAGGGTGTGCCAAGCCCGTTCTAACGGGTGACTTGGATTGGGGCAGAAAGACGGGAGACTCACTTCCTGTTCCCTATGGAAACGGGAATCTACCTTGGGGCTAAAAGCTGGGTCCAATCTCAGGACCACCGAAGACTCCTTGAAGGAGCAGAGAGCTGGGTCCATGGATAGAGCTCCTAACTCAGAGACTCTCCTAGCAGAGGTAATCCCCATGAGGAACGCTACCTTAATTGACATATAGTAGAGGGAAACCTCGTTCAGCGGTTCAAATGGGATCTTGGTGAGAGCTCCGAGGAGGAGGTTCAAGCTCCAAGAAGGAAAGCGATAGACTACTGGAGGAGATATAATTCTGGCTGCCCTGAGAAAATGTCTTACATGGGGGTGGCTGGATACCCTGCGGCCCTTAACTATGCATAGCACGCTATTAAGCGCTGCTACTTTCCTCTGTAGGGTGTTGGGTTTTAGACCTTTTTCTAACCCTTCCTGAAGAAATTCTAAGATACTCCTAACAGGCTCCCTGTCTGGCCTAACTGCCCTACTCTCACACCACCTAGCAAATGTAGCCCAGGTGCTCTGATAAATGCGCTTGGTTGCCGGGCGTCTGGACTGTAGCATAGTGTTTAGTACTTGACGAGAATAGCCCAATCTCCTCAAGGCCCTCCTCTCAACTTCCAGGCTGTCAGTCTGAGTGATGTTGGATTGCCGTATTGGATCGGACCCTGGGTCAGTAGGTCCAGGAGGTCTGGCAACCTGAGTGGAGGCTCTGAGCTGAGATTTTGCAGGTCCGCAAACCATGGCCTCCGTGGCCAGAAGGGGGCCACCAGAATGACCTCTGCTCCTTCGTTCTTTATTTTTGCTATGGTTCTTTGTATGAGTGGAAACGGAGGGAAGGCATATAGACGACCCTGGGGCCACCTGATGTTCAGTGCATCGAAGGCTATTGCTCTGCGGTCCAGGTGACGAGAGACGAAGATTCTCACCTTCGCATTGACCGGGGATGCAAACAGGTCTACTATGGGGGCGCCGAACAGACTGGTTATCGTTTGGAATGCCCTCGGGTGTAGAGACCACTCCCCTTGGTCCAGTTCCACCCTGCTGAGCCAGTCAGCTTGGGTGTTTGCTTTTCCCTTGATATGCAGTGCCCAGATGGATCGTAAGTTCCTCTCTGACCATCTGATGAGAGTGGAAGCCATCTGGTGGAGCGCTTCGGTTCTTGACCCGCCTTGGTGGTTTAGATAGGCCTTTGCCACCATATTGTCTGTATACACGAGGACATCTTTTCCTTGAAGGGTTGGAGCCAGGCTCCGCAGCGCCAGGTAGGTTGCTCTCAACTCCAGTCAATTGATACGATGGTCCTTTTCCCACGGTAGCCATTTCCCTTGTGTCGTCATGTTCTGTGCGTGTGCTCCCTAGTCCTGGAGACTCGCATCTGTTATGGCTGTCATCTCCAGATCCGCCAGGGGCATTCCGGGGGTGAACCGGGGTGGTTGCATCCACCAGGTGAAAGATCTCTTGAGCTCGGCCGGAATCAAGATCCACGGATTTTCACCCTGAATCAGTATGTCCTGCCATGAACGAAGGAAATGTTGGCGAGGTCTGGCATGGAACCTGGCCCATTGTATGATCCCCAATCAGGAGGTCATGGCTCCCAGAGGGCTCGCCAGGGTCTTGAGACAGACTCTGCGAACCTTCGTGATCTGTTGGATCAACCTGGTGAGCTTCAGTTGTCTCTGTTGCGACAGGAAGAGCCTGCAACACCTGGTGTCCAGTATCACTCCTAGGTGCTCCAAAGTTTGAGAGGGATGGTTGTTCTTGAGGTTGACCACGAATCTGTGATCTTGTAAGTACGTGATAGTCCTGTGTACATCCCTCTGTGCCTGCTCGTAGGTTGGGGATCATATTAAAATGTCATCGAGGTAGGGGAGCAGTTTGATCCCCTCCGTTCTTAGGTTCGCTATGAGCACTACTAGGACTTTGGTGAATGTCCTCAGCAAAGTTGCCAGGCCGAACGGGAGAGCTGTATACTGCCAATGTCACCTGGCATAACTGAACCTGAGCCACTGCTCGTGGGATGGCAGAACAGGTACGTGAAGGTAAGCCTCCTTCAGGTTGAGTGATGTTAGCCACTCTCCCTTCGTGATCACTATGCGGATGGACTGCAAGGTTTCCATTTTGAATTTTTGTACCTTGACGACCTGGTTCAGCATCTTCAGGTCCAACACTGCTCGTCCGACTTTTTCGGGACTAAGAACAGAATGGAATAAAGCCCCTGGCCTTTTTCGTGGTGGGAGACTGTTTCGTTGGCTCCGATGGATAGGAGTCTGGTAACTTCTTCCTGCATCGCCATTTGTTTGTCGTGGTTACTGGATACTGACGAGGCACAGAAGAACTGTCGGGGGGAGCGAGAGAACTCTATTGTGTATCCCCATTGTATGGTACGAATGAACCAGGCGTCTGTGGCGGACTCCCTCCATTGGTCCGCAAACAGTTGCCCAATCATGCCCAGTCATGCCTCCATTTTGGGGCGGCCTGTGTTCTGACACTGCTTTTCTGATGTCGTGCCCCTTTTGTTTTTGCCACCAGGGTCTGTATTTCTGTTGGTTTCCCCTGTGGGGAAAGAAGGGCCGTCTGGAACCCCTAGGAACTGAGAAGGATGCATTGTAGGAACAAAAGGATCGCTTTTGGACCCCCACGCTCTGGAGAGCCTGCTTCTTGGTTTTATCAGTGGCATCCGCTAGCACCTTATCCAGGCAAACTCCAAAGAGCTTGTGGCCCTGGAATGGGTCGCCGCCGACCAGAGTGTTCGGTGATCTCAGCCATAGCCATCATCGAGTTGCTACATTGGGTGCGGCCGCCCTGGACGCCCAGCAGAGCATGTCTGTGGATGAATTGGCTATGAAGGCGTAGGCCAGCTGGATTCTGGTCGAAAGAACCCTGGTCATCCTCGTGGAGCCTCATGGCTCCCCGGCTCGCTTGATCCACGTCATTAAGGCCCTTGAAAAATAAGAGGTTAGCATGGCCATCTTTATAATGGAGGATATTTCTTCGAAGTTCCTTCTCAGGTTGCATTCAATCCCCTTGTCTGTTGGATCTCAGGGGTAACACTCCCCGTCGGTGGGGAAAACTGAGTTTCTGGCCAGAGAGGCTACCACTGCGTCTACCTTAGGTATGGAGAGCAGGGCATTCTTGCTCTTAGAGAGGAAATAAAGCGATAGTTGGGCTTTAGACATTCTGGAGGCCTTATTGGGTCACTGCCACTCTCTCTTAATAATGCGCTCATAGGCCTTGTCCAAGACCATCCCCTTGTCTCTATCTCTAGCTCAAGGGAGGTACTCCCTTCCTTCCTCTTCCTCGGAGTCTGACGAGGCTTCCTTGTCCTTCTTTTGTTTGAGATGGTGGGCCTTGGTGACCAGGTCATAGATCTGGTCCCTATATTTATTGGGGAAATGTCTGTCTGGGTCTGAAGAGGTGTCTAATTCTGGTTCCTCCTCTCTTGACTGGCTCCCGCTGTCTGAATCCTGGTTAGAGACCTCCCCCTCTTCTTTGCTGGCTTCCTCGCAAAGTGACCTGCCTTTTTTCTTCCTTCTCCTGTCCCCTGTTCTTTCCTCCTCTGAGGATTGGACTGACAGAATCTCCTCTGGGGGTTCTGACTCCGAGGAGGTTGCTGAGTCAAGGGGCCGAGCAGGTTTGCGGGGTTTCTTGGCCCTCAGGTGTTTACCCTTTCCTGCCTCTTTGGAGCAGCCTTTGAAGGAGTGCTTTTTCCCCTCATGGGAGGGGGATCTTTTCCTCTTCAGCTCGGAGAGGATTTCCCTCAAAACCTCCATATGTGGATCTTGAGCTAGTGGAGGAGTGCGGGGGGGACTAACTGCACTGTCTCTGCTTGCTCTGCCGAGGCTCTGCATCTGGTGGGCATTTTCCTCCTTGTGTTTTCCCGCCGGCACTAAGCGCAGCCCGAATGGGGGAGGGGTGGAGAAGGGCCTGGCCCGCTGAGGCGGCGTGTGCTGGGTTATGGGCCATGGGAGGAGATGGATCCAGGCAGGGGCTCCTGAAATCCCTCATGGCCCTTTGGACGTTGCGCCGGACTGTTGGCCGTGGGCGCTGGCTGGCCTAGTAGGAGACAGACTGTTTCGTTGCTCCATGGTGGAGCTATATATGCTGGGCTACTGCCACAGTAACTGCTAGAGGGGCAGGGAAAGAAATGCCACGTCGCCTTCAGTCGGGGGAGGAAGGCTGTATGGGGTCACCCGGTGGGACCGGGCCCTTACCCGCCGTTGTTCTCTCTGGGCGATATCCCAAGGCGGCTGAGCTCCGTGTCATCGATCCGCCCTCTGCTGCAGCGATTCTAGCTGAGCCCAGGCCTCCCCACCCCAGCGGGGTATGGGTCCTGAAGCATGTCTACTTCTAGGCTGCTACTCCCGCTCCTCGGGGACCCCCTGTTAGGGGGCTACGGCACAGGGGGAAAGTGAACCTGGCTAAACGGTGAGACGGCTTCTTAGTTCCCCTGTACGCACGCGAGGGGGCAACACGTGGATTGAGAACAACACCCCTCAGGTTGTAATAGGGCCGCTGGCTTTGGAATAAGCGGCGGCCTATCTCATCATAGGGGGGGAGACAGCGAGGCCCTGAGTGAGCCCCCTCTCGTTCGTACTGGTTGCAAATGCAACTCCTTAACCCCCACGAACTCACCCGCTTCACACGTGTCTCGGGGATCCACACAGGGAAGAAGGNCTATAGGGAAAGATGGAGGGTCATGTTATAGAATCATAGGGCTGGAAGGGACTTTATAGGTCATCTAGTACAACCCTCTGAAGCAAGGCAGGATGTGTTATACCTATACCATCTCAGACAGATTTGTGTTCAACCTTTTTGGTAAGAAACACCAAAGGCGGCAATTTCATGCTTGAATTATATATCTGTGAACATAAGCATTATTCCAGTAAATGTAGGTTGAGTTTAACATGCTAAGGAGGTTTACTTCCAAACATACATGCTTAACCTGAGGTTATGGAAGTCATGCCTTGTCTGGTTTTATGGGATCAATTTCAGTCAGTGACACCTGCTGATGCGGTCGGGACCCTTGGGGTTGTTAGGGCCACCTCTTGTGAATTAGATCTGTGCCTGTCTTGGCTAATTAAAGGAGATAATAGGGCCGTTGCTGGTGGGGGTGGTCAATGCCTCCCTTCGGGAGGGCAGAGTGCCGGGCTGTCTCAAGGAGGCTCAAGAAACCATCGCTTGATGTTGACTCCCTTGCCAGCTATCAACCTGTCTCTAACCTTCCCTTTTTAGGGAAGGTCATTGAGCGGATGGTGACTCAGCAGTTGCAGGTCTTGACCGCGTCCGTTTTCTTGATCCCTCTGTCAGAATTTCATCCGGGTTATGGCACGGAGACTGCGCTTGTGGCCTTGGTGGATGATCTGCGCCTGGAGATGGACCGGGGTCATTTGACCCTGTTGGTTCTATTAGATCTGTCAGCTGCTTTTGATACGGTTGATCATGAGATGTTGACCCCGAGAACTCAGCGAGTGGTACTCGGGGAGTGTTTTTCATCATACCGAGACCTCGCATGTGGTGTCCTGCAGGGTTCGGTGTTGTCCCCCCTCCTGTTCAATGTATATACGCAGCCTCTCGGCGAGGTGATTAGGAGGTTTGGCATATGGTGCCACCAATATGCTGACGACACCCAGCTATACCTCTCTTTTTTTAAACAGACCCAGACCCCGCAGTCTCCGTGCTTACTCAGTGTCTGACGGCTGTGGGGGTTTGGATGAGGGCTAATCGACTGAAGCTGAATCCTGTTCTTTTCATTATGATTTTCTGTGAACTTCTTTGTCACATAGGATGCTGGGCTCAATGGACCACTGGTCTGACCCAGTATGGCACTTATGTTCTTACTACCACGAGTAGTCCCTTTGCAATAACTGGTCTGAGCACACAGATCCAGTAAATAGACACCCTCCTGGGTAAGGTTTGCAGTCATTACTCTAGCCCATGAAAGCTCCAAATCCTGCACAAGGTGTTGGTGGAGTCCATCCCCTACAAACTCTCTAATTTGCACATAAACTGTATAACGAAGTTATATGCAGCAATGAAGAGCAAGTAAAATTTTTAATAAGATATTGCATGTAATCATTTTTCAATGAGCAGTTAGTTAGAAATACTGTGCCATCTTGGAAGTTGGTCTTCCTTTCTAAAGTGTAAAACATATTCTGGACCATCAGTTGAAACCTTTCTAAGGGTACCTGTCCAATGGACTTCCTATGCTAGCTAATCAATAAGCCACGCTTGTCCTGTACATTAACTGAAATTTCCCTTGATCTCATTTTGTGAGTTTAGACCCTACCTTCTTGTTTACTGAAACTGAACCACCTTCAGGAATGGCAGCTTCACAGAGTTAATTTGGTGAAAATTCCTGAATTCATTGGAAGGTTTCAAAATCTCATGGTGCTGGACCTGTCCCGAAATTCAATTGCAGAGGTACCTAGAGAGATTGGTGAGTTGAATAAAGTAACAAGCTTGTCTCTATATCTAGAGTTCTATTTCTGGACCAAGCAGCCTCCAATCCTAAATCCAACATTTCCATTTATATGCATACTTATTTCATGCATATAAATGGTTAGTTCAGTGACCACCCTACGGCTACCCTCATCATTCATATTTTAAATTACGTTTGTAAGCCGCCTCGAGCTGCATGTGCAGGAGAGGCAGGGTAGAAATTTTGTTAAATAAATAAATAAATACAGCATTCAGCCAACATAAACTTTAATCTCAGTGTTTCAAAGCTAAAATATTTTATGGGGTCTACAGAAGTGAGAAACCCCTGGCCTGTGACTTTTTTATTTGACTCCTTTCCAGTAACTGGATCTGACCCATGGATCCAGTCCCTTCCTTCAAGCACTGCAAGAGTGAGCTCAAGGAAAGGGAACAGAGATAAGGCCATGCCCTCAAGGATAGGGGGCGGATCCATGCCATAAGCCCAGAATCCGGACCCTCACTTTCTTCCTACACCCCTCTTAAACAATCTGTGGAACTTGCACTAATTTTCTATGTGCCCTGCAAAAAGGAGATTTGCTACTCCTGTTTGACACATCCTTCTCTTTTATTTTTGTGTTCTGCAGGTCAACTGGTGAACCTCCAAGAACTGCTACTTAGTTACAATAAAATAAAATTAGTTCCTAAAGAACTAAGCAACTGTGTTAGACTGGAAAGACTGGAACTGGCTGTGAACAGGGATATCCATGACCTTCCACATCAGGTATGGAAAAACAATTACTTGTGACTAAGTTGGCAGCTGCACTGGAATGCAACTTGCTACGTGCTCAGGCATATTGTTATTAACACTCTTCCCTCTCTGCTTTAGCTCAGTAATCTGAAGAAGCTTTATCATCTAGATCTAAGTATGAACCAGTTTACTACTTTCCCTGAAGCTCTCCTGCATATGCCAAGTCTGGAATGGGTTGACATTGCAAGCAACAAGCTTCAGCAACTCCCTGACACTATTGACAGGTAAAAAAAAAATTAATCCAAACCCATAAGCATGTAATTCTGTCACATTAACATCCAGAGTTTTGCCCCTTACATGATTGGAGCCATTCTTTTCATTCTATTGTAATTCCAATCTGTTTTGTTGCCCAGTTTGTAAATATTAACAAGAATAAAGTGTCTTTGAAACAAAAGGCAATTAAAATAGATTTTTAAAATGTCATATAGTGCTTTTTTTTTTTTACAACCCCCCCTCTAAAATGGAATCATCTTTTTGTGCAATTTAATATCTATGCAAAAGCAAAATATTTCATTAGAAAAGTTCATTTTTGTGAATAGTGGGAGGGGAGATGTGAAGGACGGGTGCAGCCACCCAAGAGGCTTTGGGCAAGTTACCACACCTTGGGCAGCCGTAACCCGCTCTGGGCACTGGATCACATGATATAATGCAGCGTGTAGCTGACAGATGTTCCCCCTTTCGTGGGGCAAGGCGAGCAGCTGGCTGCTACATGACGTGTCCTTGGAAAAAGGCTGAGGACGTGTCACATAGCAACCTTACCGCCAAATAGGATAAGGCTGCCCAAGGTGTGGTAGCCCATCTGCCTGGGCCCCTTCTGCCGCACGGTGAGCTCCACGGTGGGGCTTTGAGCGGTGGATGCTGTCACCCATGGCCACATCATGGTTGGGGGCGGGATTTTGGTCATGCCGGGGGGTGGGGAGAGGGAAGCGGGGCAGGGCCAGGTGCTGCCCCAGCCGTGGCAGGAGATCGGACAGCAGTCCACCCGCCCTGCTGCCCCACTCCTTGTGCTGGCTCTGCAGCATGGTGGCTACGTTTGCCCCCCATGGGGCCACGCAGGGAACAGGCCCTCTGCAGCTTGTGTGGCTGCACTCAACGTCTGTGCCTCTGTGTGCATGGTTAAGATGACATTCATTCCTGGTATCAATTAAGATCTTCCATAGAAATATTCATCTAACATTTAAGGTGACTGTCTTGGACAGGTTTCTTTCAAGCATTACTGCATTTTAGCATTACTATAATGATTATTCTATATACAAGTTACACAGTTAGTGAAATCTGATGAATTTAAACATCAATTAAACTAATTATAGAAATCTCTTATCCTTGCAGAATGGAGAACCTACATACCCTATGGCTTCAACGGAATGAAATAACTAATTTACCAGAAACCATCAGCAATATGAAAAAATTAAGTACCCTTGTCCTCACCAACAACAAACTTCAAGATATTCCTGTTTGCATGCAGCAAATGACAAATCTAAGGTAAAAACTCAAGTGACTGAAAGGCTGGTTTTAAGGATTCCCTAATTTCATGTGGGGAAGATTTTTATAGAACAAAGTGGAGATAGAAAAATCACCTGCACAAGTGGATGTGATCCAGCCTTGCTCCACTGAGGTAATGGGAGTGTTACCAATATACATCACTGTAGTTCTATTAAGAAATCATGTCCAATGAATTTGTCAAATTTAGAATTTTAAACTATTAGCATATAGCGTGCCAATGGTTAAGAGAATCTTAAGTGTTTCCTAATTTGTGACAGTAAAAAAGTAGGCTTTCAGTGTTTAAATAACTGGACACTCCCATGTACTACCCCCTTAGAACAAGAAAATGAGATTGAAAAGCAACACTTTAAATTAAAAACAGGATAATAGAACACACTGCCACAAAATATCACTGAGGCCAAGAAACCTAGATATATTAAAAAGGATTAAATACTTCTTATAGATAATAGAAATACCCCACATTTTATTAGGTAGCATACATTTATTTATTTTTTAAAAAAAGGATAACACCCTTCTTACTTAATAAACCAAACAGTACCTGATGAGGGCAAGAAAACAGTTTTGCCTATGGACAGACTATCCCATTGTTGCCCATGAAAGAGAGTCTTTCAAGTATCCAATACCAGCCACTGTCCGACAGGGTAGCGGATTAATTAGACTAGCGCTGACACAGTATGGCAAATGCTGAGACTCCATCACATTCTAGGCTGCTGGGGCAGCTTGTATTTTGATAATGTGGTATCAAAGAATCGGTTCTATTATTGATTTTATCAGAAAAAATAAGCAACATTTTATTCTGTTTGCAAACAAAGCTTGTTTGCTTATGCATTAGTTATCAAACTACAATAGAAAGATGTAAAGCCATCTTGCTCTGTAATATAAATATATATTTAAGGATAAGCATAGCAGCTGATGGGGACATCTCAAGGTATCTGCAAGAGGCCCTGGATTTACTTAAAATGGTGTTTTCAATAACCATACGGTAGCCAATACCAAGACCTAAACTTTTAACCCTGATGTAAGCCTGCAAACCTGTTTTGCATGTTCCAAAGTACACTATACTAAGCAGATAGGATTGGGGAACAAAACCCTTTACTGTCGGGAGCCTGGGGATGACCCACAGGGAAGGGATAGCATGGTAACCTGTTGGATGCTTTTCCCAGGCCCCCATGACTGGCCACTGTCGGAAGCAGGATACTGGGCTCGATGGACAATTGGTCTGATCCAGTATGGCACTTCTTATGTTCTTATATCAATGATCAATCTATATTAAATTCTCAAAACTAAGCTTGGCATGTGAATCATTTAAACAAGTGTCACCTAAATCACTGTTACGACTAACACAATCACTACAGCACGACGACAAACCAGATAATATACTTGGCTAGGGAAATTGCTTTTAATTACTTTTTTTGCTAGCTGTTTGAGGGAGCCTGTTTAGGTCTGAAACCATAGTTCTGGCTCCTTGGAAGAAGTTCCATGAGTAATTTACTCTGTTAAATTACCAGATTTGTCAACTTCCGAGGCAACCCATTGGAGCTGGAGATAGAACTTCCCCCATGTAAGAACGCTGAAGAGGAGGAGGAACGGGAAATGTTTGGGATTGAGTTCATGCACGTTTACATTCAAGAGTCACTCCGCAGAGCAGGTATGGTGTTTATACTCATCTGCAAAGTATGTTTGATATGAGAAAGCATAGAATTGTAAAATCGGCCAGTAGCTGAGTGAGCAATACTCACTCCTCTCCTTGCAGGACATCAGGCCCCTGAAAGAGGTCTTACTTTATTGGCTGGAGCTGTAAGGGTTCACCAGGTAGGGGACATGGTAGGAGGAGGATTTAATGCTCTCCCCTTGCTGGTAAGGTGGCCAGATATGCAAGTTTTAGTGGACACTTATGAGAAATACAGGTTACAGGGCTGCATTGGTGCTTATGCCACCCTGCAACCTGTATTTCTCATAAGTGTTCTCTAACATTTACGTATGTGGCCACCCTACTTGCTGGTCTCTGAACAGTAGACAGAAAGCATTCATGACTAATAGGTTTTTAAAAGGTGTGTTGCACAGTAGTCTCATGCCTATTTCCTCCCCCCTAGATTCAGTCACCAATGAAAAATAAATTAGCTGTTCTGGTCTATATCCTATTGGAGAAGCATGGATTTCTCCCTGGAGATCCTCCTGGATGGCCAGTCTGCAAAGTAGGGTAGGTTCCCATCACTACCAATAGGAGGCAGACATATCAGTTTTTTGGAGCCTGCCCAGGGGATCTCACCCCCGTTAGACTCCAGTTCGTTGTCTTCCTCCACACTGATAGGAAGCTGAAGGGCCTGTCTCCCAGAAATGACAGTCTGGTTTAAAAAAAAAAGAAAGAAGAAGAGAGAGGAGGAGGAAACAGGAGAACGCCCCAGGTGCCAGGGGAGGGAAATCCCTCGCCCTGTTCACCCCCTCAATAGAGGGTTTGGGGGCGAAAGATCCAGGCCCTCCCCTTTCCTATGGGCAGGGGAAGCCCGTAGAGTGGGAGTAGTTGTTCCGGGTGTGTGTGGCAATCTACTGATCCTAGGGATCTTTTTTCCTCGGCCTCCAGGACCCCAGGACCTTGTATGATATGCTGCGGCTCTGGCCTGCAGCGTTCTCCGCCCCCCCACCCCCCGAGGGGAGAGACTTGCCGGGGGTCGAGCAGGCCCAGCTCCACTGTATAAACCTGGGCAGCCGGGGCTCCCTTTCGTAAGGGACACCTCCCCCCCCTTAGATGCTGGCAGGCTCGGTGCGTGTGTGTGCGTGTGGGTGGAAGTGCCGCCCCCAGGAGACAGGCCATGATTTGGTTTTCCCGCGTGCCGGCAGGGGCTGTGCTAGATCTCCGGGCAGGCCCAGGGCTAATGGCGCTGAGATTTCCCTCCAGCAACAGTTCCTGCTTCAGTTTTTACGCATGTTTTCAGGGGCTGCGGCAGCCAATAGCGGCAGGTGGGGAGCTTAGTTTACGGGCACTAGGACCCAGCACAGCTCCTGCTGGCCAGCCAGCCGTCCACCTCTCTATCTCGGAGCACAGAGGAGGAGAGCGGGAGAGTGAGACAGGGTTATTCCTAGAGCAGCTGCTGAGCAACTGGCCTGAGCATCCAGGACAAGAGCTCCCTGGGTCAGAGAATGTCACAGAGACGAGGAGCAGCGGCAGGAGAGCCGGCAAGGGCTTCTGGAACCGTGGCTGCGGCATCAGAGTCTGTAAGCCCCCCACGTCCTGTTTCCCTTGCCCAAGACCCCCACATGGAGGTTCTCAAGGAGATCCTCCTGGAGCTAAAGAGGAAAAGGTCCCCACCCAGATCCAAGAAGGTCCGGGTACACAACATCAAACCCAAGGCAAAGGGGAAAGTGAAACCCCCCTGCTCCAAGAGGTCCCGAAGGGTCCATAAGCTCCTGGATTTCCCTGAATCGGAGGAGGCTGGGTCCACTCACTCATGTGAGGAAGATCAGGCCCTGGGGAAAAGTGGGACAAAGAAGGGGAAAGGACCTGCGGCCCAGCTGGTTAGCAAAGGGAGGGACGAGGAGGAGCATGAAAGTCTCATCTCAGAACAGGCCTCCGAAGAAGGGACAGGGTCCTACGCCCTTGAGGAGGGGAAGCTGGAGGAACCAGAACTAGAGGTGTCCGCTGACTGTGATAGGGAGTTCCCAGCTAAATACAGGGACTAGATCTTCTATCTGGTGATTAAGGCCCTCCATCGTCAGCAAAAAAAGGACAAGCATGTCACCTCTGATTCGTCAGAGGAGGAAGGGCACGAGTACATCCCTAGAGTAGACTCCAGGGATAGGGGAATGGTCCTGGACAGGGCCTACACGAAGATTATAAGAAAGGAGTGGCAACAGCCTAATAAACTATACAAGTTAAACAAGATGCAGCTCTCTCTGTACTCACTGTCTAAGTCTAAGGAGCCCTTCCTGGCGATACCCAAGGTCGATGCGGCAGCAGCATCTCTAGCCAGGAACTCAGTATTCCCAACAGAAGGGGAATGCTACCCTCGCGATCCCACAGACAAGGGTATCGAGTGTAACCTGAGATGAAACTTTGAGAAGGTGTCGTCAGTCATGAAGATGACTACCATTACCTCATACTTTTCCAGGGCATTAATGACCTGGATCAAGCAGGCGGGTGACCCCAGCACCTCAAATGACTAGAGTGCTGTCAACGCGTATTCAACTGGCTTATGCATTATTATTATTATTATTAACAAACATTTATATAGCACCAGCAGTGTACCTGGCACTTTACAAAGTAATAAAATAGACAGGGTCCCTGCCCTTAGGGCTTACAATCTGAGAGACAGGAGCTGGGGGAGAGACTTAGGAAGGGGAACAGAGGGAGAGACAAGGGGTCTAACATTCATGAAGATGCGAGGTCTCAAGTGCA
>QEPC01001726.1:579548-617392 GCA_003113815.1 Sphenodon punctatus
CCTATAATGGTGACCGTATGCTGGTAATTACCTATAAAGCCCTAAATGGCCTGGGCCCTGCCTACCTGCGGAAGCGCCTCAGGCCCTGGGTTGTATCGCGGCCCCTGCGGTTGACTGGGGATGCTCGACTTGAAGTCCCCCAGGTTTCTTGGTTAGCGACGATGGGGAGGGCGTTCTCGGTGGCCGTTCCTAGGCTGTGGAATTCCCTCCTGATTGAGGCCTTCCTGGCCCCAAACCTCCCCTCTTTCCAAAGACAGTGTAAGGCCTGGCTGTTCTGCCAGGCCTTTAGAGAGGGAGACAGGTAGGGTGGGGAGTTGGGGGTTCTGCCCTTTTAGTATATTTTAGTATTTTAATGAATTTTTAAACTGTATATTATATGCTTGTTTTATTTATTATTATGTGTTATATGTCTTGTGAACCACCCCAAGCTGCTCTGTGAGCAGAAGGGTGCGGGGTAGAAAAAAAAATTGAATTAAATAAATATCCATACAACAACTTCACTCATAAGCCAGACTGTCCTGTCAGTCTTTATGCCCAAACTCTTATCATAGCACTTCCCTTAATTGCTTGGCTTCCACACCCTCATGCACAGTGAGCTTTACAATTTACACAGCCCTCCTCCTGGCAATAAAGATTCCCACCCTCACGCCAGCCATTTCTCCTCCTGCGTGGATTCTTCCACAGATGAGATGCTGTGAGGATTTTTCATGGGTGGCTATTAGTAATAGCCCATTACCTAACAGAGGCTGGTCAGAATTTGTTTTGTTACTATTTTAAAAAAGAAACTTAATTAACCACATTAGCCCTTTACAGGGCCAGGTTTGAATCCTTTGCTAGCTGATTTTTTCAAGAGAAATACTTAGAAATCGTAGATTTACATTGCTCCAAATAGAGGATTTTTTATTGGAAAGACTGGCCATGTTGGAAAACCCTTTTTACCAGGACTGCAGGGTGAACAACAAAAGAGGTGTGAAATCAGGGATGTCCTGTAAAATCCAAGACACTTGTGATATGCTTAGATTGTAAGTCCACTGGGGCAGGGACCTGCCTATAGTTTAAGATTGTAAAGTGCCAGGTACATTGCTGGTACTATATAAATAACAACTACATTTTTTTCCTGTCATGTAGTGTTCCACAGTCCACATGTGTTCTGCATTAATGAGGACATCTGAGACTTGGCCCCTTCAGTTAACATGGCAGTATAGCAAGGATGGAGAACTTCCTTCTAATGGCCCAAATATGGCCCCATCACGCTTTAGATCTGGCATGCATCCTCCATGACTGCTGTTGATGTGTCCCACTGCCAGGAGTGTGCTACCTCAGGTGCGGTAGTGGCAAGGTCTCTACTGCTTCCTACTAGTGTGCAAGTTCCAGCTAGGAAGAAGTTAGGGCTGGAGGTTGCATGACAGGAAGAGTGAGGGAAGGGACTGTTGCTTCCTGTTGAACAGGAGCCCCACCACCACCTCTGTGCCTCTCTGGTCAGTTTTAAATTGCCAGTCACCAGCCAAAAAACAGTTCTCCACTCTTTCTATCAAGCATAGCTAAAATACACAGATCAATACGTAAGCATTCACTCATGAAACGGCTAAGACTCCTAAGGAATGCTTTTTGCCTGGTGACTGAGCCAGAATGAAACCTTCTGAAATCAAGCTTATTTGTAAAATGGTTATATGGGAATCTAGGAACATTATAGCAAGCTAAAGCTGAACTGCAACACCATGACCAATTTAAAATTAAGAATAATCTTGTGAACAAACATTGTAGCTATTTTAAGTGCAAAATATCCCTGCACTTTCCTATGCAGCAATCAAGTTGCTAAGCAACTATTCACTTAAACTTATGCAAGCCAAGTCGCAACTTACTTAAACATAAATGCTGGATATCAACCAGAAGCCTTTCAAATATGGTGTCTTTTTTTCTATGTTTACCATCTACCTGTGCAAACAAAAAACACCACATGATTTAGGACTATTGATTAATCTAATAATCACCTCAGCACATTCTTTTTCAAACATGCATATATCTCCGGTAGCAAACAAGAATATTTTACTACACTCGAAGGCCTTAAAACTCTGATTGCCATAATTAAACCTTTATAAACTTCTAACTTTAGCCTCCTATTTATACAGCTTGCTTAGAAAGAAATGTTTCCTCAGTTAATGCTGCTTTAAAGATAGCACAGTTACAAAACTAAGTCTGCCAATTCCACAATATCCAATCTTACCTTGAATCTGGTAGTTGCCCTTTCCACAAGCAGAAAATGAACCTTTTCCGCATCTTGTAAGGCTATATCAACCCAATGAGACAGCTTTCCTCGTCCAGCTCCAAACTCAATAAAGCATCTTCTTGGTCCAAGCAAATGCAACTTTTCCATGTTCCCTAAAATAGAAGCCTACAAACTTCAAAAGATTATTTATGGATTAAAGCAAGCACACACTCCTGTGTGCAATTATTTGTGACAGAGTTATATTAGCATTTCCCAATCAATAGTATTTATAAGAGGGCTGATGCAAGAAGAAGGTCTTTTCTCAATGGAAATTTCACAGACCCCACAAGGCTTGCACTGCCGCTCCTGCCCATCAGCTGATGGTCAGCAGGAGCTGCCCCCCTTCCAGTTGCCTCCAGCAGAAGCCTCTCTACAGCCAGTAAGCCATTTGGTGGGGAGCCACAGCACCCACCCTTACCTGAGCTTGCACTGCAAGCATGCACCGAGAAAAGAAACAATTTCAATACAAAATAATGCCACAAGGACATATTTACACAGGCACAGATCTGTTTTTGCAGCTTTCCTCCTCTCATAAGAGTCTGCCTATATAGCAAATAACTAAGCTAGAAAGTCCTGCTACACTTATGGAACAAATGAGTATGGATCTGGAGGCAAAATAAAGAGTCAGAACCATCTCTGTGGCATTTTTATAACTCTAAATAACCCCACTTCACTTGGTTTTTGGGTATCATTCCCAGCAGATCCTGGAGCTATTCATATAGATGTTCCAGTAAAATTTACTATTTATCTTATAGTCTTAAAAAAAATAATTTTAGTGGGTAGAACTTGATTTACTAGAAGTCAAAAGCACAAAAGAAAAAGATTCAGTTATGTTTAAAGAAATTGCAGAATGAAAACAAACCTTATGTAGGAAGCACAATTTAAAAGCACATGTGGACAATGGAGGGGTCAGTACATAGTCTAATACATTAAGAGAGATATTAAGTACCATCTTATTACTTATTTTCATGGGAAGTAACTGATACTATGAGACTCATGAGTCAAAAAAGAACTCAAAGGAGAAAGCTGCAGTGAAGACAACTAGAGCTACTAGCCTGAAAATGACAATACCTGCTGTTTCAAGTGTTTGAAAGCAGACTCTCCATTCTTTGGGTCATTTAGGGCATTTTGTAAGGCTTGATGAGAGAGAGTTTGATCCTTAATTATAGTCTTTATGCCTGTATGAAAAGCAAGAAACATCCCTCTTAAGTTCAATTAAGGCAGCCACACACTATCATTCTGGCTCCAATGGATGAAAACAGACATGACGCTAACCACCCTTTAACCACCCTGGGTGGTCATTTATGCATGTTGCAGGGTTATATTGGTGCCCTATGCGGCCCTGCAACATGCATAAATGACCATCAAGGGTGGTTAAAGGGTGGTTAGCGTCATGTCTGTTTTCACCCAATGTTATTGGGTGACTTCAGACGTGACAGGGGCCCTATTAGCCCCATCACAGAATCACCCAAATGATTCACCGGCGGAATCAGACTGGCCCGTCAACAGACGAGGGAGGGGGCTGCGCAGTGCAACGTGCAGCTGCACAGTCCTGCCCCCCCATGCTTCCGAGGTCACCCGCCCCCCGGGGTATTGACCACGGCCCGGAATCGGCGGCGAGCATGGCCGCCGATTCCGGGCCGTGGTCGGGCCAGACGAGACGTTACCATGTTCAACCACGGTGAATTCCGCCGTGGTTGAGCGTGGAAACATCACGTCTGTTGGAGGCACAAAGTGATTCCCGCTGGGTGTTCACCCCTGGCGGGAATCACTTTGACCACACTTTCGGAGATGGTCCCCGGACCATCCTCGAAAGCGTGGTTATTTTGATCCCCGCCAGTGGTTCACTGTGGTGAACATCTGGCGGGGATCAAACAGACGTTACGGGACCATTCCCCACCACAGGGGATTGTCTGTGGTTGAGTGTGATCTTGTAATGTCTGAAAATACCCATTGTATGTTTTCTAAAGCAAAAAACTTTACAGTTTAAAAAAATCACTAAAGGCAGAACCATTTCCAGAAAGAAAAAAACTTTCCTTTTCAAAATCATTTCACAAAATACATTTTTACCTAACTCCAAAAACCATCAAAATTAATTCCAATTAAAAAAACATTTTACGTACATTACAACAAAAATTAAACACCAAAAAGTGTGGAAATTTACAGATTTTCTATCTATATTCTATAATTTACCATTAACATTAATGTAATATATATACTTAATTGCTTACCATACATACTTACTCTTATTTATCACTAACTAAACTATCACATTTTCTTTATTGATCATTTTTTAATCATAATTTGACAACGATTTTTTCAAACTGCCTTAACTTTGTCATTTATGTGTATAAAAATTGTATAAGTTAGATAATGAACTGTTGACAATGTCAGCTAGATAACTTTATACGATCGGTTGTACACGAAGCAATTCTGTGCAGAAGAACAGAGTTAAGGCAGTTTGAAAAAATTGTTCGTCATTGAATTATGATGATAAAGAAATCAATAAAGAAAAAATGTGATAGTTTAGTTAGTGATGAATAATAAAAGTACATATGGTAAGGACTTAAGTATATATATTACGTCTGGGGTTCAGCGTGGCGGGCCTTTGGGCCCATCACGTCTGAAAATACCCTACAACTATCTCTTTTCTAGCGTAATTCTAGCATATATTTAACCCCAGTTAAAAAGTTGATGATGTACTTTGTCAGTGATGGACACAGAAATATAAAATATTTCAAACATCAAAGTTAAGCAGACTCACTGTAACTGGCTCTTTTCAGCTTTCTAATTAAATCCTCTAATGCTTCTTTAGACAGAGAAGAAACTGGCATCTGCTGGAAACAATGATCAAACACTTAATAAGAGGCTCTTCTCTTGCTTGTTTATTCTTTATTTATAGAAAAAAAATAGTTGGACTCACTTGCTCCTCAGGTATTTCTGCTGCATCTTTTAATCCTGAATTTATATCTTCAACAAAGTAGACCTTAAAATAAGTCATGCAATCAGAATGATTAGATTCTAACAGCAGCAAAAGAAGAGCAGTATATTAAAAGTAAATTAGTACTTCACAGTGGGTGCAGCCACACGAACTGCAGGGGCCCAATCCCTGCGTGGCCCCGTGGCAGGCAAGCGCAGCTGCCACACTGCGGGGCCAATGCGGGAAGCTGGGCAGACAAGTACTCCCACCGTGGGGCAACTGGGCCACTGCCAGAGATCCCGCCACAGCCAGGGTGGGCCAAGGCACCGGCTACTGCCTCCCTCCCCTGGCCCGACCAAATTCCTGCCCCAGCCGTGACAGCGTGCAACAGCGCCCGCTGCTCAGAGCCTTGCCATGGAGGTTGCCGCACAGCAGGGCAGAGGAGATCCGGCACACGGGCAGCCACTCCTTGGGAAATCTTACTCAATATGCTACACAAGACGTCCTTAGACTTTTCCCAAGGACATAGTGCAAAGCAGGCAGCAGCTTGCACCACCATGCGGCAGCCCATCTGGTGGCAGCCGGTCACATGATGCACTGCAATGCATGGTTTGCTGCCCAGACTGGATTAAGGCTACCCAGGTGTGGTAGCCTTCCCAGGGTGTCTTGTGTGGTTGGTCTGCACCCAGTGTCTCTACAGTAATTCATCAGTAAAGGCCAAAACATTCCTTCTTAAATAAAGAAAACAGTTCCAAGTTCATCCCTTACACTCTGTTAGGACTTGATTAGTGAAGTCAATAGCAAAGCCCCCATTAACCTTAAGGGTCAGCTCCATAAGGCCTAATTCTTTAAACACCTTCAATGGGTGTAGAGCTTAGGACTCCTTAGTTCTATTGACTTCAATGGGGTTAAACACTATGCCAGTGGTGTTTGCAAGTTTGTCTTGTATTTACAAAAAAATAAATAAATCACTGGGATATTATTCAGTATTTAGCTACAATTATTCTTCAGTTATGGAAGATATTTTGAAGGAAGGAGTACCCAGCATATGGCCTGTCAGGCAATTTTGCTTGTCTGGGACCTGCTTGTCTGGGACCCTCCTGTTAAAAATGACAATTTTAGCTTTCATTAAAATTTCTCTTCCTCATCCAAAGGGTACTTGCAAAGAAAAGCTTGAGGATGTGGCTGCAATGGGACTTTAACGGCAGAAACCAGAGGTCAAGAAAAGGAATCTAAATTATTAATTTTTAAAACCTCACAATTTTTAAGCCTCCCCCTCGCAACTGGGCGTTAAACCTGCAGAGAACAGCATTGGCCCCAAAAGGATAATCTCCCACCATGTATTTGTCCTGCCTAAAACATTATGCAGATGATGCTGAGATGCCCCTTACCCCTTCCAGCTGGGCGTCCCCCCACAATAACGAAGCCAACCGCACATATTGACTTGAAGCGTGACCTGTGCCACTAGCTGCAACATGATGTTGGTGATCAAAACTCCTTAGTGACCTATCTAATAGGTCGAAAGAATGCTCCTTTCTAGTTGATAACTCCATATATCCCCTGTAATAGTTGCTTGGTTTCTTGAAGAAGTGGTACCAAATACACTTACAGGCTTTGGCTTTTCTCTTGAATTACATTTTTTCAAATGCCTTTGTAGCTGATCTTCATAGACTGTGCTAAAATCAGAGACAGTAAGAAAAATAAACAATGGTGATCAAGTTTAAACCATGAGATGAATTAAGCTGTAAATTTAAACAATGGATGTTGATGCATAAATGGATTTGAAACATCCTTACTGTTTCGGATCAAGAGGACATGGAATTCTTTTCCTGCTATTTTCTTCCTAGTTCAAAAGCAAAATTTGATTACTGAAAGATTACTGTCCACATAATCATGTCTTCTGGCTATAGAAAACTGGTACAAGATGCAGCAGAGAATCCTATTTATTTGGACTTCTATCCCACCATATCCCACGGGCTCAAGGAGGGTTACAAAACATATTCAAAACAAGAGTCTATACCAGAGTGTGTGTTCAACCGCAAGGCAGTCTTACACAGTCTCTGGAAGACACTCGGGCTTTGATGAATTTTCAAGAGGAGTTCCAGAGTCGCGAGCGGCTACTGAGAAAGCCTCACTAGGAGCCATGGGTAGATATGCTTGTTGCCATACTGGAATTAGCAGGAGACTGTTCTCAGTTTACTTTAGGGATCATGATAGAACATGGGAGGGGGGAAGGTGGTATTTCAGATATGTCAGGCCCAAGCTGTTTAAGGTTTTGTAGGTCAAGACCAGCATCTTGATTTGTGCCCAGAAAGGTACTGGAAGCCAGCAGAGAGTATAATATGCTCCCGGCGACACACCCTTGTGAGAAAGCAGGCCACTGCTTTCTACTTCAGGTGCAGCTTCTGAACAGTCTTCAAGGGCAGGCCCACATAGAGTGCACTGCAGTAGTCCCTTTCGGGTAGAGACCTGTCTCTAATTCTGATTGTCCAGCACCAGGTACATTGCTGGCACTATATTAATAACAATAAATAATTAATAACAGTCTAGCTTCACAGTTATGAAGGCATAGATGATGATGGCCAGGTCAGAGATAAAAAGGGTTGCAGGCTTCTCACCAGATGGTGTTGCTGAAAGGTGCTCCTAGCCATCACCGCAACCTGACGGTCCAGATGCAGCGATGAATCCAGAAGCATTCAAAGACTGCAAACCTGAGTGACCAAAGGAGGCTGGACCCCATCAACGACAGGCATCCTTATGCCTGCCCCAAGTCACAGGACTGACCCAATCATCATCACTTCTGTCTTGTTAGGATTCAATTTCAGTTGGTTCACCTACTTCCAGCCCACAACAGCAGCAAGGCACTTAGTAAGCACTGAGACTGTAGGACTTGGGTCAAATGAAAAGAAAAGATAGAGCTGGATATCATCTGCATGTTGATGCACCATCACATTTACACACAATTTCACCCAGCAGCCTCAGATACACATTGAACAAAAGGGGCAATGAGATGGAACCCTGCAGGACTCCACAGAAGAGATCCCAAGGGGACAAGCAATTGCCCATCACTACCCTCTACGATCTCCTTGGCAGGAATGAGTGGAACCACTCAAAAGGAGTCCCATGGATCCCTGCCAAATCCCACAGTTGTGCCAACATCACCTCATGATCAGCTGTATCAAAGGCTGCTGAAAGGTCTAATAAGACCTTTCATACATATGGAAACCTTGGCTTGCACTGATTTATTGGAGTAAAATGTATAAATAAAATAGTGTATGATTGAATTAGATTCTGCATGGAATAAATATTGTGCAGGTTAAGGACCTAATAAATCACAAGGCCCAAAGAGGCAGATATGCTATTCTTGATAAGCAGACATGATCACTTTAGTGAATTTTGATGGAGAATCTTTCCCCTTCCAGGGACCATTTTGAAAATTAGTACAAGCTCCAAGGGCCACACAGACATTGGTGGCAGGAGTGCTTAAGGGGGTACACTCAGGAAGAGGAAGGTCGAGATCATGGATTTGTGACCTATTTTTCTCTGCATATCCTCATCTCTGCTTCCTCACTCTGAGTTCAGTTTTTCAGTGCTGAGGGGAGTGGGGGTGGGAAGGGTAGAAAGTGGATTCAGGGGACAGATTTTGGAACTAGAAAGGGGCGAGGGGCCACTTAAAAACCTTGCTGTGAGCTACATTTAGCCCCCAGGCCCGAGGTCCCCAACCCTGCTTTAGTGGTACCTGTGCTGGTTCAAAGTGCTGTTAATTTTGGTACTAATAGCTAGAGGAGCAAAACTCAGTCCACTGTTCTAATATTTGTAAAGGAAATTCACACTTATAACCTCATTTCTCAAAGAACTCTGTTGAACAAGCCACACTGGCAGAGTGCTTTGAGAACAGAGTCTTATAGGGCTAACTAACACATTGGCCCCTTTCAAACTCACCACATTTTCCATAATCTGTATTTGTCTTGTCCTGTATCCAAGAATTCACACAACTGCTCACTACCTTATATTTCAATGGCCTCTCCTTCTTCCTACTTTCCTTGATATTTCACCACAGTCATAATGCATAGGACATGGCATTCATGCATGCAGTGTTCAGGAACTAGCACAGAATGGTGGAGGCAATCCCTGCTCCATGACACTCTGGTCACACCTTTATGGTAACTTGAAAGTAGCAGCAAACATAAATGATGTATTTGAGACTGAAGCTTGCTTTGGACAAACATTCACACTACTACATAATTGCTGCTTAATGAAATCATCCTTGCATGCTGCACTCTGCGTAGACTCTGCTCGGAGAACAATGAGTGACTAAGCACTCAAGGAGTGCAGCCACACGACTTGCAGAGGGCCTGATCCACCCAGTGTGATGTAGTGGCTAAGTGCACAGTACCTGGACTGGGAGGTAGAGGGAGGCCCTGGTTCAAGTCTCGCCTTAGCCATAAACTTACTGGGTGACCTTGGGGCCAGTCACAATATTCTCTCAGCCTAACCTACCTGACAGGGTTGTTGTGAGGATTAAAAGTTATGTTAATTAGTTCTATGTCAAGCCCTCTAAGTGCCATGGCAGGGGGGTACTATATACAAATAAAAATAATTATTATTATCATCATCCCCACATGATCCTGTGTAAGGCAAGCACAGCCACCACACTGCAGGGCCAGCACAGGGAGCACGGAAGATGGTCCTCTCCACTCCCCCTGCAGGGAAGCTTGGCGGGTGGGCTGCTGTTGGACCTCCTGAGACAGTGCAGGAAAACTGAGGTGCTGGCCACCCAAGCAGGAGCCCGGACCTGCCTCACCTCCCTGCCCCAGCTCAACCACACATGGCATGGCTGAGTGGGACTGGAGCTAGCAGCTGCCAATCAAAGCCCCTCAGCACACCTTGCCATGCAGCGGGGCAGACGGCAACCAGGCACACAAGCTACCGTGCCTTGGGCAGCCTTACCCCCATCTTGGGTAAGGCTGTTACCTGCTGCCTCCTTGGCCTTTTACCGAGTACACAGCGCGTAGCAGCCAGTTGCCCACCCTGCGGCAGGGGGATCATCTGGCGGCTGTATCGTGTGGCAAAACTGCACAGAGTGGGGTAAGGGTGTCCAAGGCACAGTAGTGGTGGTGCTATCAGCTCTACAATAGTGTAGTGCAAATGAGTCACTAGTTGTAAAATTGTACACACAAAAAAGGAGAATCCATATGAAGACCTTCAAGTTTATGATTGTAGCAAACATTTATTTTTATATTTATAATTCAGAGCGCAAACAAAAATGGAGAGCAGTGATGAGGAATTCTCTGGCTGATTAGACAGATTAGTAGGCAAGTCTGAACTACGCATACTGGGTTAGTTTAGGAGCAGTAACTGAACTTCAAATTTTAAAGTTACATGAATGCCAGTTCCCACTATTTTAATGCTAGTCTTGATGCTTTACTTACAGTTCCAGCTCCTGAATTCATGTTATTTTGCTAAGACGTTTAGCTTTAATTTTACCATAAAAACTAGACTTTCAGACAAAAGCTGGAAAATATGACCCAAGCATATTTTGAACACTTAAGGACCAAGAGACAAAGTAGAATCCAATATTAATTATTATTATTATTTAAAAAATGTTTAGCCAATGATTTGGGGGCCCAACTTGAGATTTTTGAATATCTATGGCCCAAAATCCTGTTGCAGTTTCTCTGGTCAGCCAGGAGCATGCCCTCCATTCGTCAAGTACCAAAAGCAAGGGAGTGGGACAGAAGCATTCTCAGTAGCCACTCTCCAGCTTTGGAATTCTCTTCCTCTTGAGATATGCCAGAGTTCAAGCCAGTGCATCTTCTGCAATGGCTCCACACTTTTGTTTAGGCAGACTTTTGGTAGGGAGGGGGTGGGTGGATTTAGGATTAGGGGGGTGGATATATTTTATTTGCTTTTGTTATTGTTGTTTTTTAATGTATGTATCTGATTTTTGTCTGTAACTTGACCTGAATCTGTTGCTTGGGGACAGGGTGGGATAGAAATCCAAATAAATAGATATTAGACAACCACCACACAAAATGTTAGCATTTGGTAACATTTAGCCAGCAGTTGTGAAAAACAGAATTCAGCCATATTGATACACATGGCATAATGGGGAAGAGCCAACAGGGATTTAGCAAAAGGAAGTCGTGCCTTGCTAATCTATTATAATTTTTTAGGGTGTAAATAAGCATGCGGATACAGGTAAGCTAGACAATAAAGTGTACTTGGATTTTCAGAAAGCATTTGATAACGTCCTTCATGAGACTCTTGAGGAAACTAATCATGAGATAGGAGGAAGTGTCCTATTGTGGATCAGTAACTGGTTAAAGGATGGGAAACAAAGATCAGTTTTCACAATGGAGAGAAGTAAATAGTGGAGTGCTCCAGGGATCTGTACTGGGACCAGTGTTGTTTAATATATTCATTAATGACTTGGAAAAGGGAGTAAAGAGTGAGGTGATCAAGTCTGCAGGTAACACAAAGTTATTCAAGGTAGTTAAAACCCAAGCTGACTGTGATGAATTGCAGGAGGACCTTGCGAGACTGGATAACTAAATGGTAGATGAAATTCAATGGGTGCTTTTAAATGTCCACGCATGGCCCCCACTGTCCACGTGTCCAATTGCTTTTGTGACCATCATGGCCATGCATGGAGCACTCCTGAAAAATCCAGTGCCGCGTGTGGGCCAGGGTAGCCGCCTCTGTGGACAGGACAGCCATGTTGGGAACTCCTCATTCAAAGTGCTCCTCACACGTTGCCTGTGTGGGCGCCCTGCAGCTGCGCCATGGACCCCCCTCCTCAAAAACATCCAATGTTGACAACTGCAAAGCGATGCACATAGGGAAAAATAATCCAAACTATAGGTACAAAATGCTGGGCTCTGAATTTGGCATTACCATTCAAGAAAACAATCTTGGAGAAACTGTGAGCAACAAACTGAAAAATCTGTCTCAGTGCACGGTAGCGGTCAAAAAAGCAAACAACGTTAGGAGTTATTTAGAAAGGAATAAAGAATAAAATAGAAAATATCATAATGCTGCTATGTAGATCTATGGTGCGACCACACCTTGAATATTGCATGCAGTTCTGGTCCCCCCATCTCAAAAAGGATATAGCAGAACTGTAAAAGGTACAGAGAAGGCCAACAAAGATGATAAAGGGTATGGAATGGCTTCCTTATGAGGAGAGAACTGACAGGTTAGGGATGTTCATCTTGGAGAAAGAGACAACAGCGAGGGAATCTGAGTTTATAAAATCATGAGTGCTGTGGAGTTAATAGGGAGTTATTTACCCTCTCAAAAAGTACTAGAACTAGGGAACACTCCATGAAATTAACAGGTGGCAGACAAGGTCAATAGCATACGTGTGTTTAAAAAAGTATAAGCTCTTGGAGTAGACTGGGGATGTAACTGTCAGGAGCTGAGAGTGAACAAGGAATGGATTACCCCATTATGACCTGTTGGGTACTTCTTGAAATGCCTGAGATTGGCCAGTCAGAGACAGTATGCTAGGCTCAACGGACCATTGGTCTGACCCAATGATCTGGCCCAGTGTGGGGTAAGGTAAACTACCCTACATGACACAATACAATTTACCCCTGGGTAAATCATGAGATATGTAGGTGCTCCTATTTGATAGCCTTGACCTTCGGGTAATTTACCACTGGGCAGAAGTGACTACCTGGATTGTAAAATTATTATTTTTTTACCCAGGGTAGGGACCTGTCTATAACTATTGACTGTACGCCACTGGTGCTATATAAAATAATTAAAATATTAAGTCCTGCTTTTGTGTGAAGTATCTTTACAGATTATGTTGTCAGCTGAAAACATGTTGACTCCACTTATGTTCTGTTGGCTCGAGAGAAGTATGATTTAGGAGTTACAGCAAAAGATTGGGCATTATGGTTCTCCTTACTGGGTAGCATAGATGGATTGGTTTCCCTTGCAGTGCTTCAGTTTTCTGTCTGATAAACTACCTGACTGGGTGGTGTGAGGTCTTGTTCACTTTCTAAAGCAGCATCAGTCCCTTTGATGAACTGGGGCACTATTGTGCAAAGTATTTAGTAGGATATCAAATAAAATGCTTATTTTTTCACAATGGTTAAATGCTTTTTGTTTTCTCAAATCTACACAGAGTTTGATGAAAAGAGCCAGGAATTGGACAAATTGAGAAATGAATGGACATCGCATACAACATCACTAACAAACAAGCATACTCAGGAAATTACAAATGAGAGAGAGAAAACTGTCCACGTACGTGACTAGAGGGAGAGCCAAACCAGAAATATCCTTCTATGTTTAGCAATGTTTTCGATTTAAGCTTAATAATTTGAAGCCATTAAGTCACTCTGTGGTTTGCTTTCTAACCTTATTGTAGGCACAGACTCAGTACCATCAACAACATGAACAACAGAAAAGGGAACTGGAAAGCTTGCATCAGAGAACTGTCCAACAGCTACAGAGCAGACTGACAGAATTAGAGATTGCCAACAAGGACCTAACGGAGAGAAGATACAAAGGCGACTCCAGAATCCCAGAGCTTAAAGCCAAGCTCTCTGGAATTGAAGATGTAATGAGTGTTAACATTCTGTTTTTATAGGGTTAGCACTCTATCAATGCACGCTTAGAGGGTTTGTGTAATGAAGCTAATTACACAGCACAAGCAATTCATGTAGCATATTTTCAGAGTTTAATTTCTGCTGTGTTTTCTGTATTGTAATTTACACCATTCTATATTTTCACTACTTTGCGTGGTGTCATAGTTCTATTCAGTTCTTAACTGAGCACAAGTTTATTCCAATTTATGTATCATTGCAATTTTTGAAGAGAGCAAAGCAAGAGGTGCTGTCACTCCGTCGGGAGAACACTACCCTAGATGCTGAATGTCATGGAAAAACACCACATCAATCAGCTACGAACACACGAGTTGCTTTTTTAGAGCAAGAGATCTACAACGAAGAAATCATCTTGGGCTAATTAACCGCTGGGCAGAAGCGGCTACTCGGATTAAAACATTAATTTACCCCGGGTTAAACTACCCATCAGTACCCGGGGCGCCCATAGTTTGACACAGGCACGGATTAGGGGCGGGGAACTGCCTTGCCTTTCCCCCTCGGGATGCTGACCCCCAACAAGTCACTTTAGTTACAGGCTGGACCACAAGATGCTACTTCTCGGGTTGTGCCCTTATCGCTTCCAAGCCCTAGGGGAGCGCCTGGCCAGCCAGCTGGGCTCCCCGCTCGGCGCTTCAATGGGGCGGGCGAGGAGTTGTAAAGAAGCCCCCGCCTCCTCCACAAAGCTGCCCTTGTGCCCCCTGTTACCTCTTGGTCCCCGTGTTCCCCGCAAAAGCGTTTCCCCTGAGCCGGGACCATCCGACAAAACCGCTTTTTCCGCTCCACAAAGTAAGCGCATCGTCCAGGCTGAGGAGCCGTCTCGGCCGCCATCTTGTTGCTCCTCCTCTTCGCTGACAGACTCGCTCCCTTTCTTCCTTCCTTCCGCCCCGCGGGAGCCCGGCGCCAAAGTCAAAGTGCAAGATGGCGGCGGAGAGGCTGTTCTGCAATGTAGTCCCGGTACAGGTGAAATGCCAGGGCTGCGAGGAGAGGTGAGGGGCGCGCCGCCAGCCGGGCCTGGGCCTGGGCCTGTCCGCGAGTAGGGCCGCTTGTGCTTCAACCTTTACCTTAGGGTGGGGAGAAAGCGAAGGGGGCTCAGCTCACTCCCCAACCTGGTGGCCCCCGCTCACGTCTCTTCCCGCACGGGGTGGGGGGAGAGGTCCGTGAGGGGCTGTAACTGTATAGTGTGGGGCGGGTGACTCGCCAGACAGGCTTTGGGCAGGGGTCTGCGTGGCTTCCTCTCACTAGACTTCGCTGCATCATGAATCCCAAAGGTCCCGAGTAGCCAGCTAGGGCGTTCTTCTTAAACACGGGCCGCCTGGCAACGCTTTGCAGTGCGCAACGTTTTTAAGGAATGAGCGTTTGCCACCTCTCGGTTAAAACATGGGATATTTGCAGCGCTTCGTATGAAATCCCTAACATACGAATCCCCCCCCCCCATAACGAAACATTGCTATTTAGACATGACATGTCTAAAAAACCCTATAGTGATCACTATATGCCCGTTGTGAAGAAGGTACTAGATTATTATTTAAATAGGTGCCCTTCGGGAATATGGGTAGGAAACAGTTTGCTCAAGGGAAGTTATGGTGTAAACCCCATTCCATTAAAATTAGTTGGCATTTTGCAGGCAGGCCCTGAGTACCCTACTCTGAGTATCTCTGAGGTCAGCTGGGTTCCAGGCAGCTGATGGTAACTAGGAGCTAAAAGTTCTTGCCATTGTTTTTGATGGCATAATTGGTGCGCACTCAACAAACAACAACAAAATTAAACCTGTAGGAGAAAATTTGCAACATCGCTATATCTGTTTCTTCATTTATCTTGTCTGTTTCAACTTCTATGAAATGGGGTATCCTCTCTGCAAGCTTAGCAGGCTCAAAATCCACAAACCTTTTTCTCAATGTGCCTTGAGGTCCTCTAAATCTTTCAGAACACCATTAAAAAGTACTGTATTTTTAAAATTGTCTAGTTGACTTTGGTAAATGAGTTTGAATTGTTTGGTTGAAGTTGCTGTAAGAGAAAACTGACTTTAGTGGGACCTTGGGGTACACTGAAGGGTGAAATGTTGACACTGTTGGTGGTAAAACTCCCATTGTCTTTGACTTCAGAGTAGTCATAGTCAGTTTCAGAAATTTAGACCTTGTCTGCATTAGATGCTGTAGAAGTCCAGAATTGCAGCCTCACTAAACAATAGTATACACACAATGCACAAAATAAATAATGTTTTTTCTTAATCACAAAATAAATAGGTTTGGTTCTCCAATCTTTAATTTAAAATATTCTTAGCTATTGCTTGTAAATGCAAGATGGGAGTAAGGGGGCTTTAAATGGATGTTATGCTAATTATGTAGCTATGACATCTTTATAAAACTTAAGACATGGAGACAAAGTAGTTCAGGCGATATCTTTTATTGGACCAACTGTAGTTGGCAAGATTTTATGCAAACTTCCAGGGCCACACAGGGTGCTTCCTCAGGCATGTAACAAATCAGAGCTGAACAAATACAGGACAGCAATTGCAGCAAATATGAGAGGAGGCAGTCACTTGGGTGGGAATGGATAGGGGGGGGGGAAATGTCAGACATTTATACAATGCTGTAAACTAAAAAATTTGATATAAGAGACCAAGAAACAAAAGGCAATACTAAATGAAGATAGAAGAGTAAATAAAGCAAACATTTGGGTTGGGGGATAGTAGGAAATAGTTTTCCAGGTAAAGGGAACTTGCGTATCAAAGGAACTGATTTCACAGCAGTAACATAAAGGTTATAGCAGACTTTTAGTTGCTTACAGATTTCTATAGTGGCTGAAAATCCTAAATAAGTTGTCAGTTATTTTTAGTATCCAATAAAGTTACAAATATTAGTTTCCAGGCACATCTGTTAAAGGTGTTGTACAGGTTTCCTTTCAGGACAAGGACAGAGATCAGACATGGCACAGCCTTTCTAGCAGAAATGAGTGCTCATCATAGAATCAGAGTTGTTGTCTACAACCTTTTTGCTATACAGGTTTATTCATTGGTGTAAGGATTGATGGGTTTCATCAGCATAGTTTCCATGGAGGCATTTTGTGTACTGAATGAAGTACACCAGGTTCTTGGATTTGCAGGTATAGGTCCCTTGTTTTTGAATATATCACCTGAACTACTTTGGCTCCATCTCTTACGATTAGGACCAGTGTGGCAACCACCCTCTCTCTCTCTCTCTGCACCAGGGGTGGGGGACTCTACACTGTCTATGAGATGTAGGCATATATAATATATATGTTTTCAGAGCAAGTTGATCTGAGACCAATCTAAATATTGCAGTTAAATACACACGGAGTACATGAACTGCATTTTATTTATTTTATTTAGATTTATCATCCCACCCTATCCCTTAGGCTCAGGGTGGCTTACAATTCGTTAACTAATTAATTGTAACATTAACAACTAATTAGGTTAGGCCAAGAGACCTGTGACTGGCCCAGGTCACCCAGTGAGTTCCTGGCTAAGGTGAGTCTTGAACCAGGGTCTCTCCCAACTGCCTGGTCCAAGTACTGCACTCTTAACCACTGTACCACACTGGCGCGCTCAGCAATTTTTACAGAATTTTTACAATTTTCTGAACTATTTTTACAGAATGTAGGCGTATAATGCAAAGCGATCATCTTCTCTTGATTGCATTTTAGAACACAAAAAACATTAAGGGTTTTTGAACAATACCTTGGACTGTAATGGGAAATGGAAATAGAACTATTCATTTCAAATCTGAGGGCTCAGCCTTACGTAGCCCATGCATAATAGTATGCACTCTGCAATGTCATAGCGATTGTTGCACGTGGCTGTTAGTCTTTGTAGGACTGAGCTGTAAATTAATGCTACAACATTTTTTTATTTTTTTTTTGTTAGCTCCCTGTAACTGGCAATACAGTACATACGTGTAAAGCTTTTTTGGTTACAGTGATCCTATTAACAATATTACTTAAAGAAAATGGCTTGTATGCTTCATAGAACCCTTAACATTAGGGATTTGCAAGACCGGTTAGTTCAACTTGACTGTGTCTGCGTGAGAAGAATTGTTCCCTACAATAGAGACTGCAGCCACACAAGCTGCAAGGACCCGATCCCCGCGTGGCCCTATGGCATTCAAGCGCAGCCACCACATTGTGGGGCAAGCTTGGGGAGCTGGTCAGACGGTTACAAGGAAGCCAGGCTGGCCTGCTGCTGTTGGACCCATGGCGAGCCAAGGCGCCAGCCTTCCTCCCTGGGCCCAACCAAAGTCCTGCCCCAGGCCGTGATGCAGCCACGCACGAAGGGCGCTAGCAGCCATCGCTTAAAGCTCTGCTGCGGCACTCATGGTAGCTGGGCATATGGGCAGCCTTACCGAAGCTGGGGTCAAGCTGCTGTGCGATGTGTCCATGGGATTTTTTCGAGGATGTGTCCCAGAGCAGCTTGTTGCTTGCCCTGGGGCGAGCAGAGACCTCTCATGACCTGGCCGCCCAGACTGAGTTAAAGCTATCCAAAGTGTGGTAGCCTGCCCACAGCATCTTGTGTGGCTGCACTCAGAGTCTTGAGATCAAAAGGATACTTATGAGTATTCACGAGTCTCTGAGTACCGGACCTGAGTTTTTGGTCTGGTACTCGGAGCCCAGGTTAATGCTCAGCAAACTCTTCAGTACTCAGAAGGGCGGGAAAGAGGGCAGCAGTGGCCAGGGGAAAATGACAGGGAAGGAGGGGCGAGCAAACTTACTGGGAAGTGGCTCCGGCACTCCTGTGCTGTGCGGGACTGCCCTGCCCAGGAAGCGGCTTCAGCGCACCTCTGTCTGTGCTGTCCAGCAAGCATGCTGGGGGGACTCCGCTCTATTGGGGAAGCGGCTGCAGAGTGCCTCTGCACATGCTGTCGGAGATGTAGTCCACAGAGGTTGCAGAGTGCCTCTGTGCATGCTGTCAGGGAGAGTGCTGGGAGATTTAGTCCACACTACATCTCCTAGCATGCTCGCTGACAGCATACACAGAGGCGCTACACAGCCACTTCCCGGGCAGGGCAGTCCCCCCAGCATGCTTACCAGACAGCATGGACATCTAGAGGCGCGCTGGAGCTGCTTCTTGGCCAGGGCAGTCCTGCACAGGAGAGGAGCGCCAGAGTCACTTCCCGGTGACTTTGTTGCCCCCCGCTTCCCTTCCCTGCCCCCTGCCATTTCCCCTGGTCACTGCTGCCCTTCCCCCCTCCCTTACGAGTACCGAGGAGTTTGCCAAGTATTGGGGCAATTCCTCAGTCACTCGAAACTCAGCAAACCTGAGTCGAGGATGGGGATACTCAGGGAAAATCCGAGTACTGAGTTGCAGCACTACTTGTATATAATTTGAATGGCAGGGCTTTCGCCATGTCACTGGTAGTAACATTGTCTTGACATTTGGTTTAAATTTTTCTTGTATATGTTTTATACCTAATCCTCCAAGTTAAGCTGCATATCCTCTATTTACTGGAAAATTAAGACTATATTGTTGATTTATTGAAAGTACTTTACAGTTGCATGTCTGTTACACAGGCGAATAAACGTTCGAGTGAGTATTGAGCTACAATCAACTTCTAATCCTGCTCATAGAAAGGTTTGTATATTGTTTCCTCTGTTCTAAGGATGTGCTCCGCAAAGACTTATGTGCAAGCTTTTTACTACTGTGTGAGCCGTTCCTGCCGATAGAATACAAAGTGCATAACTATTTGTAGAACTGGGGTCTTAGTAATTTTGCTATTCTTTAGCAAGTAGCGGAAATTCGAACTTAGTTTGTTGGCTATTTGTAAATGGTTAAATATAGTATGTTTTCTTTGCCTTGGTAGCGATTGATTTTAGTTTCGTACGTGCCTACAATTTAATTACAAAATACGGCTTATTAAAGTACAAGGTGTGTAGTAAAAAGTGAAAACACATGGTGAAAACACCATGAAAAGTTTTATTTTTCCTTTCCTTATTTTTAGGATTTGGTTGTCCGTTTGACTGATGATACTGATCCCTTTTTCCTTTATAATCTTGTTATATCAGAGGAAGATTTTCAAAGGTAGGCTTGCAACATAATGAACTGTTCATGAACAAATATGGAGATACAATGACAAAAAAACCAATAGATGCTCCTCTGTTTCAAAAAGTTTTATTTGTTGATCCAATAATAATATTCCGTGCCAATAGTGATTATTTTTTATTTATTTATATAAAATTTGTATCCCGCCCCTCCTGCCCACAGAGCAGCGCAGGGTGGCGAACAACAACTATAAAAACAATAAAATATAAAAATTAAAAATTCCATATTATGCAGGGAAAAACAAAACACTCCCTCCCCCCCCAACCGCAACCACCAAACCCCTACCCCTCACCAAAGGCCTGTCGAAACAGCCAGGTCTTATATAATCGTCAAAATGACAGGAGAGTGCGGGCCAACCGAACCTCCTCCGGGAGCGAATTCCACAGCACGGGCAGCCACCAAAAAAGATCTAACATCGGTGGCCACCCACCTCGCCTGAGGAACCTCCCAAAAGGCTCCCACGGACGATTGCAGGGGTCGCATGGGCACATGGCGGTGACGGGCTTTAGCGGTTAAAACCACCACCTTGAACTTAGTCCGGTGCTTTATAGGCAGCCAGTGCAGAGCCTGGAGGACTGGTGTCATGTGCTCCCTGCGGCCCGCCCTCGTAAGGAGACGGGCGCGGCATTCTGCACCAGCTGCAGCCTCCGGTCCAACTTCTCGGGCAGCCCCACGTAGAGCGTGTTGCAGTAATCCAGCCTTGAGGTGATGAAGACCTGGATGACAGTGGTGAGGTCAGAGTCTGAGAGATACGGCCGAAGCCGCCAGACAAGATGTAACTGCCAAAACGCACTCCCTGCCACAGCCACAACCTGAGATTCCAAGCTGAGCTGTGAATTGAGGAGTACACCCAGACTCCACACTTGAGAGACCATGGGAGGGCGAACCACCCCTAGGCCCCCCAAGCCCTTGCCCACCAACATCACCTCTGTCTTGTCAGGATTCAATTGCAGATGGCTCAACCTCATCCAAGTCCCCACAGCTGACAGGCACTGGGAAAATAAGTGCCTGTCAGGTGAATCGTACTATGAGATTATAAATCTCATAGTACAAGTCACCTGCTTTTATCCAGGAGGAAAGTGAGGCATAGAGATCAAGTGACTTGCTCAAAGTCCTACAGATCAGTGATAGAGCCTGGGTCATGGGATTTCCAGTTTAGTATTTTCGAGAGTAGACCATGGTGCCTTCTATACTTGCACCTGTCAATATTTTGCTGGTGGTTTATGAACACTCAAAAATTTCATTTGGTCTACTTACATGAGCATGGGTTCACTGAATTGGATCAGAATTGTATATATATTCATGGACTATCACGTTTTCTAGGTTCTAGATTTAATACTAACAGACTGGTGAGGGTGCGTGGGAGAGAATACTGTATTATTGTAAACTAGATGATGAAATCTTTTACCGGCCTCATCTCCAGAACCGTGGTTAGCTGGACCATGATAAGGAATGAGGCGAAACTAACGTCTGTTACCTCCCTGAGGGCGGCCGGCTGGTGGAGCACAGGGTGGCGGGGCTGAACGGCCACACGTTGTGCCCCACCCCCTCCCCGATTCCCCTCCAAGATCAGGCCGATGCGTATAAAGGACAGCCGGTCTGATCACGGACTGGGTTCCAAGACGGATTGTGGTCCAGGGTTCAACGTGGCGTGTCGAAAAGGCCCATCACGTCTGAAATTACCCTTAGTGTGCAGTAGTAGTCAAAAACAAAACAATTTTTTTGTTGTACAGTAGTGCCGAGAGGCTCCAATTGGATTAGTTCCATTATATTTGTGTGTGTGTACAGGTGTGTGTTGAAAGATAGCTCTTGCTTTAAAGCGCTTACAGTCAGAAGCCCTGATCTTATATGATTCCATTCCTGAAAATCTTGTGTGTGACAATGGAATTGATTGCCTTTCGTGGTTGTGGAATTGCTTTCCTTGGATGATTTCAAAAACCATCTGGACAGGCATCTGTTTGAGATGTTATAGGTAGAAGGTATCTGCCTTCAAGTAGGGGTTTGGGCTAGATGACCCTAGAGATCCCTTCCAACCCTACAATTCTATGTTTCTATGATGACTAGTCCCAATGATTTCAGCGTGGAACAGTCTGTAAACATTTGCAGGACCTGTGTCTAGAGAACTGGTTACTCTTCAGTGGCTCTCAAACTTTCTGAAGCTGCTTGTTTGTGTTGGCTGATATCCTTCCTCCCACCACACACAGACACATGCATACACCTTGCTTCCTCCACCCCCTTCACACCTTCCTGTTACTTCTCCTTCTCACTATCCCTTGTCACCCTGTTATTTTGCAGATTTCCCTTAGCTCAGTTAGAACGGATCACGGCCAGCAAACCCCTAGCTCCTTCTTGCATCCCCCCCAAATACCTTCCATGCTCCTCAGTTAGAGAACCACTGCTCTGAGCAATAGCTAGAGCTTTAATTAATATACATTATTATTATAACATTTAGTTGCTGCAAATGAAAATATAGAAATATAAATTTGTGTTTTTCCTTCTTGCCTTCATATAGCTTAAAATTCCAGCAGTGTCTTCTGGTTGATTTCTCTGCTTTCCCTCAAAGATTTATAGATTTACTTCAACAGTGCATTCAGGAACAAAACAAAGATATCCCAAGGTAAGCAACCTTTTTGAAAAATACAATAAAATCTTTAAATATACAGGCAGCAAAATTAGCCAGCCACCAATAACCATACTATAAGACCTTTCCTAGTGTGACTTTTTATACATTTCTTCTGAAGTGTGCATATTTAGGAATTTTGTTTATATTATCAAATACAAAAGACATAAACATTACGTAACTGTTGGCACTTTTCTTTTTTTATGCAGAAACACATTTTTTCTGGTGCTGGTATTGCATATTTAAGTGATTTTGCATATTTAATATTTTGACAGTCTTAGATTGTAAGATCAAAATAACTTTCAGTAAAGATTTAGGACTAGATATTGCCACTAAAACTGTACAGATTCAACTTGTATAGATCAAGTTGCTGTGAGAGATGTTGCGTTATGACTATAAGGTGAAAAATATACTGAAATTTACTGATAGTTGCCGGTAGATAAAGACATTTTTATAATATATTAAATCATTCTTCTTAGGTTTTTGCTACAGTTAGTCTCTTCAGCATCTGTTTTAGATCACACACCTGCTTCCTTAAATGTGGTTGAGACGAATCCATTTAAGCACCTTACTCACCTGTCGCTAAAATTACTACCAGGAAATGATGCAGAAATAAAGAAATTTTTAGCAATCTGTTTGAAATGCATTAAGGTAAGACTAGAATATCCAGTATCCCAATATGGTGTTTTGGAGATTGTTTAAAATTTTATTTTATAGCTTCTTGTGCAGGATATATAGGTCAGCACACAGTCTTTAATGTCGTAGGAATATGTATATTTAAAAATAAAAGTTGTAATGTAAATTGGTAGAAAGTCAGATTATAGATGCCATGGATCTATAGTTAAGGAGGTTGGAAACTTTCATTGCACAGCACCCATGCTGTTCAGTGGGAGACAGGAGAGCAAAGACTTCTGGGTTTTAGAAGCAAAAGCTATTGACGGGCTTTGCAGACTTTCTGCAACCTCTAGGTTACAATAAATTGCTGAAAATATTAAAGGAGACTGTATCCTAGACCCTTTTGGTTCTTACTCTAAATTTACTGTTTTATTAAAAGTTATAATGTTTTAAAAGTACCATTCTCAGCAATGGAACTGAAAGGTTATGCTATGCATGTGCGTTGTTGTGCCCAGCTGCAGTGGCAATCATCCTGGCAGCACCTGGGGAAAAGTTGTACAATGTATGTTCCCTGCCCCTGTGTAGCCGGCACAGGCTGTGCTGGTTGATGGAACATCCTTCAATCCCTGTCTGCATGATCCTAGCTACAGCAAGACAGCTGGACGGAGGCGTTTAAACCACATGTCCCCATTCATTGTTCCTCTGCCCAATCATTCTCTGTCCCAGGTCTGATTGTTCGGTCTCCTCGCACACGATCAGATTGGGCTGTGGGGGAGACTGAACGATCAGGTGGCCAAGACAGTGAACGATCACCAGGGCTCCCATCCAAGTGCGAGAAATCATCCTCCAGCAGAATCTCCTGCCCCGCTCCTCCCCATGCAGAATTTCCAGCCTGAGCAGGGGATGAGCGGAGCAGGAGATTCCACAGAAAGAGGGGGATAAAGGAAACCTAGGGGCTCCTACCCATGGGCCAGGCTGCATTGGGTGCGTGCGGAGGCTGCCAGAGCTTGTTTCCCCTCACACACCCTCCCCAGCCTGGCAAAGCAACTCACTGGTGGTGACAGCAGCTTCTCTCGCCAGCATTCTAGCCAGCTCCTTCTAGCCACTTCTTCTTCAAGTTGTTCCGTAATTCTCACAATTGGAGTTGAGTTGTGAGAATGGACGGAGCCATCTCGAAGAAGCTTGCCATGAGAGGCCCCATGGAGCGGGCCAAGAAACGGCCAGAAGGAGCCATCCGGAGAGCTGTGGGGAAAAGCTCCTGCTTGCTGCTGGTGAGTTGCTTTGCTGTGGGGGCTAGGGGGCAGGAAGGCAAATTAACAATTTCAGTTATGGCGTGAATTTGTGTTATTTTTAAGTAGTGGTGACGGATGAAATAGGTGAATGTATGATTGTTGTATAAGTTAGTGTAGGTATGGATTGAATATTATTAATTAGTGGGAGTGTATTTTTAGAATGAGGAAGCTTGTTGCGTGTTGAATGGAGCTGTGTGTGTTAATATGGGGGCTATGGATTAGGAGAGTTAATTTGCCATAACATACAATTTGCAGGTATGTTGATCTTTGATTGAAGCGGAATACTGCTTTAACTAGGTTTTTAAACCAAAGGTTTGTTGTATATGTGATGAATGAAGAGATAAAAATATTGAGTTTAAGGAGCCTTTCAGTTCTACATCCTTGTTGGCCTTACACGTGTCATCAGCCCAAACAGAAAAGTAAAATGTTGTAAAGTTATGGGCCTCGGTCCTGCAACTAACTGTGTGTGTGTGTAACACCATTGTGCTCCTGCAGAGACCTCTTGAGTTCTCAGGGACTTGGTAGTTTGGATGTGTCATTTAAGATATGAAAGGTAAAAACAAAGTCCTGAGTAATGTCCCTGTACTTCTGAAAGTAGAAGTAGTGTTTCAGAAGCAGATGGAATGTCAACAGGTGGTCTGGTCTTTTTCCGTATTTGATGTAACTGATAATATGGTAGCCTTTAAATAATCATCTGAAATGGACAGTGCTCGCTGGTAGAACAACCCTCAAGTTGCTCAATGCTATTGATATCACTTAGTGCCAGCACAAATCCCATTGAAATGGATGGGACTTGTGCCAGTGTTAAACAGCATGAGGGCCACACAAACTGAAACATTCTCTGTCTGCAGCCCATGAGTCATTAAGTTAATCATGTGAAAGTTGTTTTGGTTTATTTTTATGCCGGGGTGGACAGAGTTCCAAACCCCAAGAACCTAAATCTTCATATGGCCTAGAGCCACAAGACACATACATGTTCATGGACACAAACCTCTCCTGCTTCACAATAGGCTGGTGTAATTGACTGTTCTGCAATGCTGGCTGCTGAGATTCTGTGCGGTAGTTAAAATTCAACTGCCAAGACTCAGGGGAAAATGAAGTAAGATACAGGATCATTAAGACATCTTGAGGCCCGAGACTAGAGAGCTGCACTTGAACTACCCAAGAGCCACCCACATGTGGTTCCGAAGCCGCAGTTTGCTCACCCTGTCCTGTGCTGTCAGAGAGATCCCATTTGCATGAAAATAAATATATTTGAAAGGAAAAATTATTAAAGATCTTTTCCCCCTACCTTCTTCGATACTCTTGAGTACCATATGACTTTTCTGAAATGCAAAAAAGCATTTTGCTTGAAAATGGAATTTGGAGTTCATGAAACACAACAAATTAGTTAAGTAAGTATAATGTAAATGTATGGTTGGAACTGACACGTTGGGTGATGAAATATGAACGCTGAATTACTTTTATAAATTGGCAAAGATCTTCTTAATTTAAAATTCTCAATTGTAAATAGAAAGAAAAGTTGTTGTTGGAAGAGAAACTTAAGAAAACAGAAGACGATCTTGCCAGACAGCTGAATTACACACAGCAGGTAACCTAGCCTCTCTGCTGCTTTGTACATTTTGAATTTTCTACATAGTCTACCACACCCTGAGGCTAATTTTTAAATTGCTAAATTTCAGTAGGGCCCATCTTATACAAAATGTGTAAAGTATCTCTGTCTATTGAGTAGCTAATTTTTATATCTCGGTATTTATTTTGAAGCCTGTGACCTTGGGGGCACTGAGGGTTGATAGTCTTCAGAGAGCTGTCTGGTTAGTACTGAGAGGGGAAGATGATCTAAAGAGTACACAGAGCCACTTACAGGAACTTCTCTGAGAAAGGAGAAGGCATTGTCGGAAAGACCACTAAAATTACTTTTCTGTGTAAGCAATTGCTGTTTGTTGTCACAGAGAAATTAGTCGATTATAAATGGAACAGGAAAGTGAGCCAAAATATTTTTTTTCTTTATTGGGATTTGCTTCATGCTTTCCTGATGATCATCTCTCCCAAGTCTCTCTTAGATTGTAATCCCCCTGGGGTAGGGACCTGTCTATAATTATTGACTGTACACCGCTGGTGCTATATAAATAATAATAATCAGTCCTGCTTTTGTGTGATGTGTGAAGTATCTTTACAGATTATGTTGTCAGCTGAAAACATGTTGACTCCACTTATGTTCTGTTGGCTCGAGAGAAGTATGATTTAGGAGTTACAGCAAAAGATTGGGCATTATGGTTCTCCTTACTGGGTGACATAGATGGATTGGTTTCCCTTGCAGTGCTTCAGTTTTCTGTCTGATAAACTACCTGACTGGGTGGTGTGAGGTCTTGTTCACTTTCTCTAAAGCAGCATCAGTCCCTTTGATGGACTGGGGCACTATTTAGTGCAAAGTATTTAGTAGGATATCCGTTAAAATGCTTATTTTTTCACAATGGTTAAATGCTTTTTGTTTTCTCAAATCTACACAGAGTTTGGTGGAAAAGAGCCGGGAATTGGACAAATTGAGAAATGAATGGACATCGCATACAACATCACTAACAAACAAGCATACTCAGGAAATTACAAATGAGAGAGAGAAAACTCTCCACGTACGTGACTAGAGGGAGAGCCAAACCAGAAATATCCTTCTATGTTTAGCAATGTTTTCGATTTAAGCTTAATAATTTGAAGCCATTAAGTCACTCTGTGGTTTGTTTTCTAACTTTATTGTAGGCACAGACTCAGTACCATCAACAACATGAACAACAGAAAAGGGAACTGGAAAGCTTGCATCAAAGAACTGTCCAACAGCTACAGAGCAGACTGACAGAATTAGAGATTGCCAACAAGGACCTAACGGAGAGAAGATACAAAGGCGACTCTACAATCCGAGAACTTAAAGCCAAACTGTCTGGGATTGAAGATGTAATTAGTGTTAACTTTCTGTTTTTATAGGGTTAGCACTTTTATCAATGCACGCTTAGAGGGCTTGTGTAATGATGCTAATTACACAGCACAAGTAATTCATGTAGCACATTTTCAGATTGTTTAATTTCTGCTGTGTTTTCTGTATTGTAATTTACACCATTCTATATTTTCACTACTTTGCGTAGTGTCATAATTATATTCAGTTCTTAACTGAGCATAAATTTATTCCAATTTATGTATCATTGCAATTTCTGTAAAATGATTTCTTATTGTAGGAGTGCCAGAGAGCAAAGCAAGAGGTGCTGTCACTCCGCCGAGAGAATACTACCCTAGATGCTGAATGCCATGAAAAAGAAAAACACATCAATCAGCTAAAAACACGAGTTGCTGTTTTAGAGCAAGAGATCAAAGACAAGGACCAGATAATTATCAGGACAAAAGAAGTATTAGATGCAACGCAAGAACAAAAGGTTCTCTCTTTTCTCAATATGCTATTTCTGATGTCTAGTGGAACCTTACTCTTTGTTACTAAGCTTTTATAGATTATCACCTTTTGGGAAACTAGTAAACAATGATTTTAAAAGCTTAAGAATATGTATCACAAAATTCTTTTCAGGTATTTTCTAAATCCTAGTAGTATTGTCAATATTTTGCAAAGGTGATGAGCTTTTAATATGAGATTTCAGCTCTTTGTTGTTAAACCTTTGTTGGATGGGCTGAGTTTGTCTTATTAAAAGTGCAGATTAAGAAGGTTCTAATAAACAAGATTAATCTAAAACCGATTGAGGTATTACACAGTTCCCAGGCCAGTATAAAAGCTTTCTAACATAAAACCATTTTTCTTTTTAAAGGCAACAATGGAAGAAAATACAGAGAAAAAACAAGTTCAAATGGGAAAACTTGAAGCTACAGTTAAGTCGTTATCATCTGAACTTCTTAAGGTTTGTTTGAACATGCAATTGCCTACACATAAACTTTCTACATTTGCTTTTATGTAGCATTGATTCATTTTATTTTAGATTAATCTCATATATATAATGTGTGGTGTTACTTAACAGGCAAATGAAATTATAAATAAGTTGCAAGGAGATTTGAAAACTCTAATGAGTAAACTGAAGCTAAAAAATACAGTAACAATTCAACAAGAAAAACTGTTGGCTGAACTACAAGAGAAGTTGCAGAAGGAGCAGAGGGAACTGCAGGATGCTGGCCATTCTCTTCGAGCAAAAGACCAAGAGGTAACTTAATGGAATATCTGCGGGCTTAATCCAGTAAATACTTGCACAAACATTTATTTACAAACTAGGGGGACACTCCATGAAACTAACTGGTAGCAAATTTAAAACATACATAAGGAAGTATTATTTCACTCAATGTGTACAATTAACTTGTGGAACTTGTTGCCAGAACATGTTGCGAAAGCTAGTAGCATAGCTGGGTTTAAACAAGGACTGGATAAGTTGTTGGATAGGTTCATAAATAGCTATTAGTTAAGTAGGTTAAGGGCTGCAACCAGCTAGAGTTGTACAGCCTGTAATGGATCACAGTTGTGTACTTCTCTGAAATGACCGTAGGGACCATGGTTGGAGACGGGCTTAATGGACCATTGGTCTGACCCAGGATGGCACTTACGTTCTTATCTAGACCCCAAATTTTTGTGTATAAAATTGAATGGCATATCTACAATATAATGGTTATTTAAACACAGAATTCTGGTGAGATGTGTAGTAAAAATCTAGAGTTCAGTAGTACACTATCAAGCATTAGTATTTTCTATCTAAAATTTTATTAGTAATTTGGATGAATTGTATCTGTCTGTTTTAAAGTATATATTTTGGGGTGTGTGTATATATATGTATATATACACCCCCGAGCTGTTTGTAGGAGGGGTGGGGTATAAATATATTAAATAAATAAAATATATCCCCATATATAATTATTTTACTGTGTGTATTATGATTGTAATTTCTATGACCTTTGGCCACGTCTTAACAAATAACTTGATTTGATTTGGTAGTACGCTATTTACTCAAGCAAAACCCTCATTAAATTTGGCCGCTATGTTTGACTTTAATTACAAAGGCAAATATTTTGAAGATTGCTAAGGTATTAAGTATGGTCTTAATTGTTTAGAACTACTTTCTTTTCGCTTAAAGGACAATGTTAAGTTGAAAACTTGTTTTTAAAGAGGAACTTTTGGTCTTCTAAGTACATTATGTAAAAAGATGTCCTAAACATTTCAGGTGTGCAAGCTTCAAGAACAGTTAGAAACTACAGTAGAAAAGCTGGAAGAAAGCAAGCAGCTTCTAAAAACCAATGAAAATGGTAAGTTGATAAGGTTCTTTCACTGGCTGCAGCCACGCCCCTCAGTTTTTTGTATGAAAGTAATATTTTACTTCATCTTCAAGGCATACTGAAGTAGAATAACATGGACTGCAATATAGACTGCTGTTTGTGTATGTGGATTTTGGACTGGGATCATAGTTCGTCACCACTAATAGGAATACTAGTAAAATGCCACTTGTATCATTGAACAGTTGTAATTTTTTTCCCAACAGAAAGATCAGAGATGTAGTGACCTGTCAATGCATATAGCCAACGGCCACAATGCACCAACCATGTACTCCTGAATTGTCCATTGAAACCCACAATAGAGCTATATAGAAGTAAATGGTTGGTTGGATTGCGACAAATGTGTACATAGCTCTAATATGTTTACAGTGGTGGCTTGACATAAAATAGAATTTCCAATTTAGCTTGTAAGCCTGAATTTGGAAGGTTCAGATGCTATACTGGATTTTAGCATGGAAATATGGAACCAAAATTGCACATAAATTACATCTTTGAAAGTATGGTCTCCAATCCTACAGATACTTACATATGAGCTTATTTTCAAGCTTACAACAGAGCCATTTAAGTCAGTGGTGCTGCTTGTGCTTACAGTTAACCATATCTTTAAATCTCTCCAAAATTGGAGCTTTACTGCTTTTGAAATCAAATTAAAGACTCCTGTTGACTTTCCATGGCCTCGGATCATAGAAATAACCAACTCCTACCAATCAAGGGAACCAATTAATTCTGTGCTATGTTATCTCAGAATAAACATATAGCTCATGGCATCAACTGGAACATTGTCCCCTCCTTCACCCCAACTCCCCAACATACACTTCCTAGAAAAGTTGAGCATCCTTTTTAAAAAAAAAAAGGTCTAATCTTTTTAGATATATTCATTCTATAGCCTTCAGTCCATTTATTTGGACTCAGGGAGCGATCTCCCTCGTGTCCACTAGGAGGCAGCATAGACTTTCCACTGGGCATGCGTAGGGAGAGCGCGCCCTAGTCGAAAGTCTGCCTCTGATCCAGTAGGTTGTTCAGCTCGGCACCCCCACCAGACTTTCTAACCACCTTGCCCTTCCAAGGGAGGGGGTTCCCTTTAGGACAGTCTTCACTGGAAAACCCGGAGATCTTGGACAAGCGCCCTTAGGGGCCGCAAGAGCAGGCTCGCTCTGATCATCCCGGTGTCGGCCCCTGGGTACGGCCCGGGTTTCCAAGTGTGTAGGGTTTGGCCTCTGGGTACGACCCGCCTGAATATATGCCTTGGATGGTGGAAACCGCCAAAACCCACAGGGCGGCCGCCCGCCAAGCCGCAGCACGCCATGAGGGCGCCACTTCCCTGAGGCGCAAAAGTGAAACTGCTCCAGAGATCCCTGCGCAGGCCGCAGCCCCCGCTTCACAATCAGAGGAGCCGCGCGGCAATCGTGGAGACGGACGGCCAGCAGCTGAAATGGAGGAAGTGCCTCTGCCTCCTCACAAGTAAGAGGGGAACATTCTGTGGAGTCCTTCCAAAAGCTCCAAATGGACACGCTCAGGTCCATGATGGGGGGTCCTAGCACGCATTGAAAGCAACCAGAGGAAGGCCCAGAAATGTACGCCTCCCCCCCCCTCCACCCAAAGCCTTCTTCAAGGGAAACTCTAGAAAAGCCGGAAAGGGCAAACACAAGGCCCCCCACAAGCTAGCCCACAGCCACTCCCTCAGGGACCTGCTAGGGTCCTCAGAAGATGAACGGGGTGAGTTCCCCTCAGAGGAGGGAAAATTGCTGGGGTCCTCCTCTGAATCAGAACCCCCTCCGCAGCCCCCACGCAAGAAACGCAAGGCCCAGGAACAGGCTAAGACCCCTCCGCTCGTACTTTCCCCCTCAGTGGGCTCAGATGAGGATGAAGATTGTTCCTCGGGGACAGAGGACCAGGACACTCCCGAATGGGAGGACATCCTGGCAAAGGGTCCCAAGGAGGTGGGCAGAGAACTCCCTTCCGATCAGGGCCCCAAACTTCTCAGGAGGGCACAGCGGGTTCTCAGGATAACCCCTAGCTCACAGAAAAAGGAGTCTGAATCTTCCTCCTCGGACAAGGATTCAGACAGGGAATATATCCCCAGACTCCATAGTGGAGGCAAGGGGGTCACTCTGAACCGGGACTTTGAAAAAATCATTAGGGCCCAATGGAAACAACCTACTAAGGCAACCAAACTTTCTAAAATCCAGCAGACCCTATACTCTTTCTCCAAACAGAGTGATCCCATCTTCAAGCTTCCTAAGTTGAACGCAGCAGCCGCCTCCTTAGCTCGCCAGTCGGTCTTCCCCTCCTCAGAGACCTACCGAAAGACCCCACTGATAAAGGAATAGAAATTGGCCTCTGTAAGAGTTACGAGGCTTTGTCCTATACCTTGCAGATGGCCACCACTGCTTCTTATGCTTCCAGAGCCATCATGAAATGGTTCAGACTGGCCAAAGAGCCGCTCTATCACGAAAACTGGCTGCTAACGTCACCCTTGCTCACGCTTTCCTCATGGATGCCTCCATGGACATTGTAACATGGTGAGCCAGAGGCATGGCGACTAATGTAGCAGCAAGCCGCCGTCTGTGGCTCCGCTGATGGCGGGCTGACACGCATGCCAAGAACCTGCTTGTCAACAGCAGATTCAGGGGGTGCAAATTGTTTGGTCTGACCCTGGACAAGGCTCTCTCCGATGCCTCCAACAAGGAGAAGAAAGACTCCCTTAACCAGGTGCAAATATTCAGAAGTTTCTTTCGCCCCTTTCAGAGATTCAACCAAGGCCACAAGCGGACCTTCTCCTCATATGATGCCTGGAGCTCCCAGCAGCGCAGCAGAGGACAGAGGACGTGGATCCAAACCTAACAGGTCAACCACACACGCCTCCTATTCCAGACGCCCCAGGTCTCCCTCTCACAAGCAGGAGTCCTGACTCCTTGGCCTCTTCCTCCCCCAGCTCCTACCGGCTAGGAAGAAGGTTTCTGCACTTCGCCTGGCAGTGGAATCAGTCCGTTTCAGACACCTGGGCCCGACAAACTGTAACACAAGGCTACTCCATAGAATTCAGATCCAAGCGAAGGGAGTTCTTCCGCATCTCCCTCCTCTCACGCATCACCTGCAAATGCAAGGCGATGTGATCCAAAATCAACAGACTTCATGAGATGGGGGCATGAAAAAGGAAGAGAACTCTACTCAATCCTCTTCCTTGTGTAGAAGAAGACTGGAGAATGGAGAGCGGTCCTGGATCTGAAACGCCTCAACAGATTAATCAGACTCCAGAAGTTCAAAATGGAGACCTTGGCCTCCATCACACTGGCGATATCGAAGAACAACTGGCTCTCTTCCTTAGATCTAAAGGACGCGTACTTACACGTCTCCATTCTCCCAGCTCACTGGCAATGGCTCAGATTCGCCTACAACAATCACCATTGGCAGTACTGAGCCTGTCTCTTATACACATCTAGATGTGTATAAGAGACAGGCATCACACTGGCGATATCGAAGAACAACTGGCTCTCTTCCTTAGATCTAAAGGACGCGTACTTACACGTCTCCATTCTCCCAGCTCACTGGCAATGGCTCAGATTCGCCTACAACAATCAGCACTGGCAGTACTGAGCCCTCCCCTTCGGCCTCGCCACAGCTCCCTGAACGTTCACAAAGATTTTGATTCCCTTCATCGCGAACCTTCGGCTCGAGGGTATAGCAGTCTTTCCATATTTGGACGACATCTTGATTCGGGCAACATCTCACGACCTGACTCCGACTCATCTCCATCTCACCATCTCCTACTTGGAGCGCCACAGTTTTCAGATCAACCGAGACAAAAGTCACCTAACACCCACCCAACACCTGGAACACCTGGGGGTTATATTCCACACCCGCCTGGATAGGATTTTCATTCCACTCGCTCGACAATACAAGATCAGGAGCCTTATATCCTCCATATGAGCATGGCCACGGATCCCTCTCCGAACACCGGCATCCCTGCTCGGTTGCATGATCTCCTGCACACGACACCTTCAGTGGGCATGGTTTCATGCGCACAGCCTCCAGCAACTGCTTCGCCCCTGGCAAATACAAATAATCAACAACTGCCCGATATCAGTGTCAGTTCCGACTGAGACTGTACACTCCGTCAACGGGTGGGAAGACCCGCTCAGATTCTGAGACGGAGTTCCCCTAACAGAACCACACAAAAGAGTTCTAACTACGTACACCTGTCTCTGAGGATGGGGAGCCTACAGCGACAACAACTTCATTCAAGGGACCTGGTTGGTCACAGATGCCACTCACAGTATCAACTGGCTGGAACTCAAAGCCATCCGACTAGCCCTCCATCGGTTTCTTTCCCTTGTAGAGGGTTGCCATGTGATCATCTTCACAGACAACACCACGGCCATGGCCTACGTCAACCATCAGGGGGGGCTCTAGGTCGAAGATGTTACACAAGAAAGCATCCCGCTTGATGAACTGGGCGGAGTCCCATATTCCCTCCCTGTCGGCCCTCCACATAAAAGACGTAGACAATGTCGAGACGGATTGGCTGAGTCGCCAGACCCTGGATCCGGGGGAATGGGCTCTCAGCCCGACAGCCTTCCAACTAATCATCGAGACGTTTGGCACCCCGATCCTAGATCTATTTGCCTCCCCGACCAACCACAAGTTGTCCCGCTTTTTCAGCAGGAACGCCCACCCCAAATCCGAGGCTGTAGATGCTCTCAACCATCAATGGCCCTCGGGCCTTCTCTATGCCTTCCCCCCATACTCAGCTGGGCAATCCACCATTGCAAACTCCAGCATGCCACTGTGATATTCGTGGCCCCATTTTGGCCTCATCGACCTTGGCTCACAGACCTACTCACTCTGCCAGTCATGCAAGACCTGCTCTCACAAGGACCTCTCCTGTATCAGCATCCGGAGTTTCTGAAACTAACAGCGTGGCTGTTGAGACCCTAGCTTTTCAGGGGCTGGGGTATTCTGACTCCGTTATACGCACCCTACTAGCATCTAGGCGTAAATCCATCCAACGCGTATACCAGTGTATTTGGAGGGTCTTTGTGGGTTGGTGCAAGACAAAGCTTGTTCCTCCACAATCCCCCTCGATAGGCAAAGTCCTACAATTCTTGCAAGAAGGATCGGACAAGGGGCTACGCCCCAGCACTCTTTCCAGACAGCTGGCTGCGATTGATAGCACCTTGGGGGCTTCTGGTAAACCACGCCTTTCCTCTCACCAGTTCATAAGGGCCACCCGTCGAATTTCTCCTGCGGTAGTTCACAGGTTCCCTAATTAGAATCTCAATCTGGTCCTTAAGGCACTGACAAGACCTCCTTTTGAACCTCTTAAGCAGATTTCTTTATTCTTTCAATTACGGTAGCCTTTCTAATAGCCATCACCTCTGCTAGACATATATCCGAGATTGGGGCCCTGCCAGCCGACCCTTCCTTATGCTCCTTCAGAAAGGAGTCTGTCTGCCTCTGCCTGGACCTTTCCTTCCTTCCTTCTGAAGGTCTCCTCCCTTTTCCACTTATCCCAAGATGTGGTCCCGCCCTCCTTCTGCCCTAGGCCCCGCCACCCTTTGGAGAAACTGTGGCATTCTCTGGACGTATGCAGGGCCTTCAAGATATACCTGCATCGTTCGGCCTCCTTTAGATGCTCCTCTAGCCTTCTAGTTAGCTATCACCCCCAGCACAAGGATAAAAAGGCATCCTAATCTGTTGTTGCTGGCTGGATTTCGAACTGTATAGCCAAGGCCTACAAAGCTTCTGGCCTCCAGCCTCCCAATCCTCTCCTGGCCCATTCCACCCGGGGAGCAGCCACTAATTCAGCGTTTCACTCCCGAGCTCTAATAGGTGAAATATGCAGGGCAGCCACATGGAAAACCCTGCACACGTTCATCAGACACTAAGATAGATCTGCGCCAATCCTCCGAAGCCGCTTTCGGCAGGTGGATCTTACAAGGGGTACTGGGGTCTGACTAAACCGGATTGCCCCTCCCTTTCCGAATAAATACTACTGATTTGTTATCTCCCTGAGTCCGAATAAATGGACTGAAGGATTTAATATGATCTCTTGATACTGCTATTGTAGTACTTAATTCTGAGTTTGTTTAATATAAGAGATAGTAAAGTGATGAAACATTTCAAAATTTTAATTTGCTTAATCACTTTCTGTGTAGTAATCACATGGTTAAATAAGCAACTGAATGAAATTCAGATGTCAAAAAAGCAAGAAGCTTTGGGAACTTCTACCACTCCACCTATGCATACCAGCAATGGCAGTATTAGAATTGGCATTTCCCCATACAATATGGTAAGATATTCACATTTAATATAACTTGGTGTAGTTAATTTGCTTCTGTGACACTATATCAGACTAAATTTCATTGAATCTGCATAACTCTTGGGGTGTTATCATATGAGACAGTGCCCACTTTCACCCCCCCCTTTCCCCAGACTCACCGCCTGTCTGAATGCCATGCACCAGATGTTTGCCCCGCGTTGAGCAGGGGCTGCCACTCGCAGCATCATCCACATTATCGAAGAGCATGCCCTTCCAGGGCAACCCAACCGAGACTGGGGCAATGGGCTCCCATGTATCCATCTCGCTATGAAAGGCCCCCGGGCAGTGTCCCCTGCGTACAGGTCCACCAGCACTGTGGACAAGGCCATGGTGCTGGCATGGATTGGGCCCTTGGAGGAAGCTGCCACCACCGCCAGTCATCAGTTGCAGTGGGGGGGGCGTTCCCTGGTTTGCCCACTATCAGCTGTTGGAGGGAACCCTGAGGAAGAGGAGCAGCCCCAGTGTTCCCTGGCTCCATCATTACACTGGTCTTTCTCGAGCTTGGACTTGGCTTGGAATAGACCAGTGGGGGATGGGGGGCGGCTTGTCAGGGAGAGCAGTGCTGTACTCCAAAATGTGCATCTCCCCATGTCAGAGAGCCTTGAAATTGACATGGGGCAGGCAATCCATGTTGTGGAGTGTAGCGCTGGTCAGTGTCAAGCCAGGAAGACTTTCCTGGTTTGAAACTGACATGGGGGGAATTTGTGCTGTGAAGCACAGTACTGTTTTCCCTGGCAAGGAGTGTCGTCCCCCGTCCCCCCCCTCACAATCCCCCAGTGGTCTATTCCAAGCCAGGTTCAGGCTCGAGATATAGTGCAGCGATACAGCCAGGGGATACCAGGACTGCTGCTGCTCCTCCTCCCCAGGGTCCCCTCCCACAGCTGATGGCAGGCCGCCCAGGACACCCCCATGCCCAACAGATAACTGGCAATGGTGGTGACTTCCTCTGGGGGGTCAATCCTGCTGCTGCAGGTCTGAAGTTCCAGGGTTTTGTCCATGTGATGGGCTTTTGAACTATTCCCGCTGCTGCCCATGGATAACTTCCATGCAGTAGCGTGACCTACCCATGGATTCATGATAAAGGATATGGAACGGCTTCTGTACAAAGAGAGACTTGACAAGCTGCATCTCTTCAGCTTAGAGAAGACTGAGAGGGGACATGATAGAGCAGGGGTGGGGAAACTTTTATGTCCTGGGGGACCACATTGAATATTAGTATGAGCTCTGAGGGCCACATAGGGATTGGGGGCGGGTGTGCTTAATGGGTGTATTCAAGAAAAGTAGGGCCCAGATCATGGATCTGTGCCGTGGATCTGTCCCCTACCCTTGTGTGCATGCCCTCCTCTCTGCTCCATTATCCTGAGCTCAGTTTTTCAGTGCTTGGGGACAGAGACTGGATCCAGGCAATGGGAAGGGGCCACATAAAAACTTGCCGACTGCTGCATTTGGCCCCCGGGCCAGAGGTTCCCCACCCCTGTGATAGAGGTTTATAAAATCTTGAGTGGTATGGAACAAGTATATAGGGAACGGTTATTTATCCTCTCAAATAGTACTAGAACTAGGGGACGCTCCGTGAAACTAGCTGCCGGCAGATTTAAAACAAATAAAAGGAAGTACCTTTTCACTCAACGGATAATCACAGAATTTGTTGCCAGAGGATGTTGTCAAGGCCAGTAGTATGACTGGGTTTAAAAAAGGACTGGATACGTTCTTAGAGAGTAGGTCCATTAATGGCTATTAACCAAGTAGCTTACGGGATGAACTTCTTACTGTCGGGAGCTGGGAGTGAACAACAGGGAATGGATTGCCCATTGTGACTGTTGGTTCTTCTCCCATGC